>CANTUR010000516.1:0-397849 GCA_947683625.1 Mallotus nudiflorus | reverse complement strand
TCAGTCCTGTAAGAAAACACACTTTGAAAATACACATTCACATAATCCCTTGGTTGGACTCCCAAACAACAATTCCACCGATCGAGGTTCATCATTTACGAGGTATCATCGAACACATGAAAATGCCAGAAATACCAAAAATACCCTTAATTTACCAAAATATAGCAAATTAGATATTTAAAACACTGAAAATAATTATTTAACCAATAATTACAATAAAACCCTAATTTTAATAAAATATTATTAAAAATTCATAATTCTCGATAAATTCATAAATATTGACTAAAATACATTTTATAACTCCAAATTACATAATTAACCCTAAAACATATTAAAAATCAATAAAAACTCATTTATTTACAAAAAATAGTATATTACATAAAATTTGAAAATAATTTACGACATATAATTTTAATTAGTTAAAAATACTAACTAATTTGTAAAAATCATTTTTACACCTCAAATAATTGTTAAAATCAATTAAACTAAAATTTTAACCAATTTATCTCCAAATTACCAAAATACCCCTAGTTATATATAATTTCACATAATTCACTATAATTATACAAAAATTCACTAAAAATAATATAATTACTCAAAAATAAATTTCTTAACATATAATTCAATAAAATCAATAATTATACTCAATTAACTAATTAATTTTAACAAAATACCTAATTTAACCTAATTTTCTAAAAATCACCTAAACTAAATAAATTCATAATAATTATACAAAAATCAAAAAATTACAAATAAATTTATAAAATTCATATTAACACCTATAAACACAATAAATCACAATTTCATAATTTATTTAATTAATTTACAAAAATTAGAAAATATTAATAATATAATAAAAAATTCACAAAAATGAAAATAATTCCCAAAAAGTCTACAAAAATTACAGGATGTAGATTAAGCTAAGAGGATTAATGTTTGTGAAGGGAGTTAGCTTGAATCATTAGAATCAAAGCTCAAAAAAATCAAGAACTCAAAGTGGCTGAAATTGAAACCAAGCTTAAATCCTTACCAAATCAAGTTTTCAAGCTTCAAGGAGCTTAGAATTGGCTTTTATGGAGTTCTAGGAGTAAAACCACACCGGAACCATAAAAAACGATGGCCGGACGAAGGAGAACGGAATCAATGGTGATTCTCGGGTTTCTGACCAAACGACGCCGGAAAGGGAGGAGAAGGTGGCGGAATGGGTTGGAGAGGGTGGTGGTTGGCTGGGAGGCACTCCTTCGGTGTGGGAACGGCATCGGCAGTGGTGATGGCGAAGGGAGGGGCGTCAGGCCTTTTTTGGAGAAGATGATGGCAGTATTGTAATTTTTGTAAACTTTAATTTTTGTGTGTGTGTATATATATATATATATATATATATATATATATATATATATATATATATATACTATATTCAAAATAATCTACACCACATATAACAATATCAACCTAATATTATATACATATACATATATATCTATAATACACATTAATTTAATAAAAGTATATAATATATGTTTAATTAAAAATAAACCCTAAAAATATTAAATGTGTACATATCTGCATGTGTATGTATTTATATTAATACGATAATTAAAATCGTGCATGGACTCATGCAAATACATAAAACCGACCAATATAATTAATAATTATTTATTTAGGTTTTAATTTTTTCAAAAATAAAATTCTCGGAAAAATTTTACGTAAGAAACTTAAAATAATTAAAAATAAATTTAATAAATAATAAACTAATTAAATAACTAGAAATATATATTAAAATTATTAACACTGCATATCCTGATGCAATTTAAAATTATTTAAAAACTCGGGATATTACAATGACATTATGGTTTAAATTATACTGAGAAAAATCAATTTGATAATGTGCATTGTGATTTAATTATTTTTTTTTTTGTAAGGTTTCAAAGTTTAAATATTCTGCATTTTTCTTTTAAGGCTTACTACGGGTTTCGGTAACTTTATGCTTTCCCATTCCCTAGTGTCGGTTACGTGCTCTCGAGTTTGGGTCATGACAAACTTATATAATAGACATTCCTGTAATCTTTGTCATCCTACTAGGGAGGCCATGGTTCCATCCTTTGTGCGATGTGCTATCCATCGTCATTAAAAAATCAAGTTTCCATATGAGGGCAAAGTTGTTACCATCTCAGCAAAGACCGAGGTTGTTGTGGCTACTCTAAAACTGGCTCCTAAGGAGATTATTGTAAGCCTAAGTTTTGAAGTCTGTATGATTTATGAGGATGAACTAGATGAAAAGATTATAAGTATAATAAGGAACATGAAATTCATGTATAGTTTAGAGCTAATAAAGGATTAGAGTAGACCACTTGAATTCATGGAATGAAAAGTCTTTATTTTGCAGTATGGGGTTGGATATTTAAGGGTGAAGATTTTGAAGATGAAAATGAGGCTACTGTTAAAACTAAAAAGAAAGGATTATGGGATGTATTTGCTAAAAGGACATATACACAGGGACTCCTGAACCTCTTATGATGGTTGGGGAAATGATTATGAGATTTGAGATTTTTACTGAGTATATGAACGGTGTGAAGAAAGCTACTATTAAGGTAATTCTTGTGGAAGAGCTAGTGCTAGCTGAAGAAGAGTATGAAGAGGACCTTGTTGCTGTTGAGCTAAAGGACATTGCTAATCATGAAAAGGAGTTGGATTTCAAGACCTATGTCTTGAATTTTATCATGGATATTTTCTATAATGATTTTGATGTTGCTCTTACTACTTTATTTGAAACTGATGACTTGTTCTTTTCTAAAGTGGTTGTAATAAAGTCTGATTTTGCCTATTTGTGTGATGTGTTTCCTAATGGTTATTCTATTTGTGATGATCTTTTCATACATGTATTTGACATTAATTATGTGCAAACTAAATCATTTAATTTAAGCACAAATGATAATTCTAAAAATATATTGATTGCTTTCGATTTAACTCATGATGAGAGATAAAAGATGAAGGAAATACTAAAAAGAAGATAGTAAGTGCTTAGGGCTAAGAGGATATGCCTGGAATTGACAGAGAGATCACAAAACATAGAATCCCTATACCCTCATATCATACCAATAAGGCAGAAGAAGAGAAGGTTGAGACCATGATAAACCCTTTTGATTAAAGAAGAAGAAATTGAAAAGCAGCTGAAAACAAAGTTCCTAGAGGTAGTAGAATACATTTAATGGCTAGCAAATATAGTTCTGGTTCCAAAGAAAGATGGAAGGGTCAAGATGTGCATGGATTATAAAGATTTAAACAAAGCTTGTCCAAAAGATGACTTTCTTTTATCGCATATTAACACAATAGTCGATCTTGCAGCTTCCAATGTAATGTATTCATTTATGAATAGTTTCCTCAAATATAACTAGATTACGATGTTAGTAATCGATAAACTAAAAATGTCCTTTACCACTGAATAGGGCATTTACTATTATTTGGTCATGTCGCTCGGCTAAAGAATTTAGAGGCTACATATCAAAGGATGGCTACTACCTTACTACAGGACATAATCCATAAGGAGATATAAGTATATATGGATGATATGATGGTGAAGTCTCCAACTAGAGAATGACACTTTGAGGCTTTAAATAAGTTTCTAACAAGGGTAAAGAAGTACAATCTCATATTAAACCCGAAGAAATGTGTCTTTAGAGTAACATATAAAAAGCTACTAGGACATATTATCAGCCAGAAAGGAATAGAGGTGGATATAGATAAGGTTAAAGCAATCAGAGAGATGCTCGCACCAAAAAAAATGAAAAAGAAGTCAGAGGGTTCATCGGGCGGTTGTAATACATTAGTAGATTCATCACTAAGCTGACTACCATTTGTAAGCTAATCTTTAAGCTCCTTAGGAAGAATCAACAATAATTTAGGATGATAAGTGTCAGCAGGCTTTTGAAGCTATTAAGAATTATTTTATGAATCCTTTAGTCTTATAGCTGCCAAAGTTGGTAAACTTTTAATCCTTTATCTGGCTATTAAAAAGGATGCAGTGGACACAATGTTAGCTCAAGAATATGAGGGGAAAGTTGAGCATATAGTGTACTTATGGACACCTTAAGTTTGATCAGTCCACCAAAAAAGCTCGATGATGAGAAAGTATGAGTTTTGAATGCAATGGAAGCTCAAAACTCATTTAAAATAGACTCAAAAGCCCAAAACACTAAGCCTAAGCCTAAACACCAAGCCTGAGCCCAAAATCAAGCCTTTATGCCCAAGCCCATTGCCTTTTCGCCACTAGGCCCAGACCTGGCCTAGGTGAAAAGGTGATCGCCTCAACGAAAAGGCGTCACCTCTTGATCCTAGGCATCGGTAAGGCAACGCCTCATCAAAGAGGTGGTGCCTTTTTATAGCCAACCCCTACAACATTAAATGACATTAATGGCAGTAGTTAGGTCTGACATGCTCTAAATTTAGGACATTTTTAGACATAAAAAGAAAGGAAAAAAGCAAGAAAAAGGGTGAAAAGGGCCTAAGGAATGATGAAAAAGCATGGGGAGAGGGTGAGAGTGGTTTGGTTTTGGGGAATTGAAAAAGGAAAAAGGTTAAGAGGCTTAAAAAGAAGAAAAAAAAAGTAAAACAAAGGGAGTCTCTAAAAGAAAAAAAAGAAGAAAAAAAGGAGTAGACTTTTAGAGTTACAAGACTTAATTCTCTTGAAAAGGGGAAGGATTCTCTTGAAGGAGAAGGGGAAGGACTTAAAACCATCAACCAAGCTCTAAGAGACTAGTTAGGAGCATTAACTCATCCAAATTAGTGAGACTCCCCATTTTTATGTTTTAAGTCCTTTATTTTCATTAAAAAACTTTGATTTATTACTCTTTTGCTTGTTTTCTTGAGTTGTGTTGCTTGTTTAAGGTAATATATAAAGCATGATTGCATGAAAGATTGAGTATCAATTATTAATGTCTGTATATTTATGTCAATTTTTTTTATTTGCATGAATATTAAGTTTCCTAGAATCTAAGAAACATAGTCTATATCTATCTCTGTTGAAGAGGCGATATCTCTTCATAGAGGCATCACCCCTTTATGTTGTGGTGATGTGAAACCACCTCCTAGTTAGAAGAAAGAGGTGTCGCTGCTTTGCCAGAATCTTGTACCATTCTATTTTGATTTTTAATATTTATTTAATGTACGTTGCACGATTCTTATGTTTGTCTTGTTATATACATTGAGTTTATGCATGATTACGATGCTACTTAATATTGTTATTGAATAATGATTATTGTGATTCTTATGGACTATTTTGTGATTTTTATTTTTATTTCTTACAAATATTATTTATTGACCATTGTTGTAAGATAATGTTGTTGCTTTGTGAAATGGGTCTAATTTATGTTTATTGTAGGAATTATTTGGTAATTTTTAATTATCAAATAGTTATTCCATTAATTAGTTCTTGAGAGGTTTTATTTGTATAATTAATTAGTTTATTTTTGGTTTATTTTCTATTTATTTTATAATTTCTTTGTACAAAATGTTGTAATCCTTAATCCCTTTCCCTTTTCATATGGAATGTATGGTTGTAAATAATTATTATTTATTTTATTTATATTGAATGTCTGGCTATAAGCATGAAATGGGACTAATGTGGAAACTTGGATTAAAATATAAAATTGGAAACGATCGTGATCCACATTAAAATAAGGAAATAATTTAATACTCAAAGGTAATAAAATGCAAGACACATACAGAGCCTAACTACAAAGTTAGGTGGACATTCCAAAAGCCCATACCCAGTTTCTGAACCCGATCTCTAATGACAATTTCTAGAAACCTCCATGGAATACAATTATTATATAGTGTATCCTAGCTTTTATCCGAGTGGCGACTCTATCTCTATTTTGGGCCCCAAGCCCATTTTGTATTTCTTAGTAGATCCTGACCTCATATAGTGCCATGGTCGCCGAACACTTGGACGGGCTCCTGACCTTACTGCCTATAGTGGTGGCTCCACATAGGATAGAGAAACTAAATCTAAGTGTTTTATAATTTATCATCTTTGATTATTTCTTTATTGCTTTTGCAATTTTTGCATTCACTACATGTTTTCGCACAATGTGCAGACTAAGTCCTAAATAAACCGACAATAATCCTTACTTTGCTGCCTGTGTTTCATTTAAACCTAGTGGTAGAGTATTTGATTATTATCACTTATAACATATACTTATCAATGTCGTATGGACTTTTGAGTGGGCAGACGTAATGGAGGTGTAGAGCTATGGGAGCCGAAACTTATTATCTAAGACTCAGCTCATGTAATGAATTAGCAATTTCCATTAGGATTTTTCCCAAATGCATGTGTCTGATGCCATATGGTAATTCTTTGAATAAGTCCCAAGCCTATTATAAACAAACCTTGTAAAGACGAGCCTCTGATGCTTATTTTAGCCCATTTTAAATGGATCTTGGTAAGGTGGGCTTTGATGTTATTTTTGGCCCATTAAGGTGAAATTTGGAATTTTTTGAAGAAATTACTATTTATTTATGTCATCTCAAAAGTTATCTTACATTTATCGATTTTATTAACCCCTGTTGATAATTAAAACCTAAAACAACAATCCTAGGACAAAGAAATGACTAGTGAACACATGTGTAGGAGAAATAAGGGTAGACATATCGTTTAAAAGCTTTATATTTTATTTCTTATTATTATGTGTAAATAGAATATTTTTTGATTTCCTTTGTTTATTGATTGAACTTGCATACCATGCATATTTCTAATCCATAATGATTGCAAATATAGATTTAGGATAGTCCTCCAGCTGGAAACAGTCCGACACTGAGTGCGTGGTTAGGATTTCTAGAGAAACCGAGATGGCAGAGTTTAATGTTGAGGCTTTTAGGGATGAGTTGAAGATAGAAATAGCTTATCAAACCCAGGCAATTATAAGAGAGATGATGGCTAAAATGAGGGGATTGGTTAGACAATAACCACCAACACCTTAATTGCCAACACCTCATCCTAACTATTTAATTTGGATGCTGAAGACTTTGAAAGATGGGAAAAAGAGGATGATTAGGAAACCTTAGTGGCGGAGCCTATAGCTAGACATAATGTGACTACAAACACTGCAGTAAATGTAAAAAAACCTTATTGGGCCAAGAATATAACCAAGACCATGGCTCAAATACAATTAATAATGAAAGAAAAAGGGATAGATGCTCCAATAAATTACTCTAATATAAGTTTGGATGAGGATGATGACCCCTACCCCGGAAGTTTAAATTCCCTAATATGAAGAAATTTATTGGCATAAAGGATCCTCATCTACATCTAAAGCAGTATGTAATCCACATGAAGATGACCAATTTGACTAAGGCATAAGTTATAAAATAATTTTCTTTGTCTTTAGAAGGAGCACCCATCAGATGGTACTATACTTTAGAATCCCATATCCAAACTGAATGGGAAGGATTATGTGCCATATTTATAAAGCAGTATAGTCTTAACATTTAGATGGAAGCATCTTTGAGAAATCTGTAAAAAGTGAAGTAAAAATTCATTGAGTCTTTCGATAATTACTTGAGTAGGTGGATAATAAAACTTGCACAGATGAAGCACTAACCTGCAGAATTTGATAAGCTAGTAATAGCAATAAAAGGGTGCATACTTCCACTTTCTAAAAAGCTGAAGGATTTAGGAATTCAGAATTTTGAGGAGTTGTTTAAATTTAAGGTGCAAATATAATCCAACTTGGCACAAGAGAAGAAATTCTTCAATGGAAGATTTGTAAGTAGGGAAAGGATTTGATCCAACAGTAGAATTGGGTTGAACAGTAATATATAGATCAACACTGTCAGACAATCCTGAAGGTTTTTTTAACTTGGGAAGACCTCTCTCTAAAGTCTTAGAGAAGCTGATAAAAAATAACCTGTTGTAACCCTTGCCTAAAAGACCTTTTTTCCTAAATATCAATCCAAAGTTGTACTGCAAGTACCATAAAAACATCATATATAACATTGACAGCTGCACCCACCTGAAATATGAGGTTCAAGATTTAATTGATTCAGGCAAAATAATTGACCCTGAAACCAAAAAAATAAACACCCAAACTAACCCATTACCCAACTATTAAAATGTTCCACCACCCAAGCCACGCATTTTGATGATCAATACCAGCTTAATGGAGGAATAAGTCTTTAATTCTTTTGTTGATGTCATACCTACACTACCAAAACCATAACCAAAAGATCTAAATTTAAGCCAGTAGTCTATAGAGCTCCATATGAATGCTTTATACATTTGGGGCTCCAATAATGAAAGAGGGGAAACAATTAATCTGTGGAAAAATAATAGAAGGAAGATAGCCCAATTAGTTGAGAATCTTAGGAAGAAAGAGGAGGAAGTGAAAGATGTTGAATAGGGAAAAGAGAAAATCAAATCAGAGAAAGATGAGAAAACTAAAGAAGTTGCTAAAGCTATAAAAGATGAGAAAACTCTTACCAGTGTTTGGGAACTCTCAAGCCCATCGAGAAGCATTGGTTATGGTTCGTGATCCTAAGAAGATCCCATTAACCTATACTTCAGAATAAATGGTGGACTCCATGATAAAAAGCCCTTCAGGAGCAATTATTTTTATAGACAATAACCTACCTTTAGAAGGAAGGGACCACAATAAAGCCTTTTTCATAAAGGCCGAGGTGAAAAGGAAATTAAATTATTGTGTTATGGTTGATAATGGGTTTGCCATTAATATTTGTCCTTTGAAAATTCTTCTAAAGTTAGGATTAACAGTAGTTGATATAAAATCATATGATGTGGTCAACAAGGCCTGTGATGATACGAAGAGGCTAGTTGAGGAAACTTTCAGAGCTTTGGTCAAGATTGGACCTATTGAAGTTTAGGTCAACTTGCATGTCATTGATATTCCAGTTACCTTTGCTATTCTTCTAGGTAGGCCATGGTTTCATCCTTTGGGGGGAATGTTGTATACTATTCATCAAAAGATCAAATTTACATATGAGGGAAGGGTAATTACTATTACCATAGAAACCAAAGTTATTGTTGCTGCTATTGCTGCTTTAAAGTTAACTTCTAATAAAATTCCAGTCAGTTCGAGTTTCAAGGTTTGCATGATCTATGAAGATTAGCTAAATTTGAGTATTATGAGTATAATGAAGAGCATGAATTTTATGCCTATAATAGGATTAAGGAAGAATCAGCAAGGCCCACCAGAGTTTGTTGAACCTAAAATGTTGATCTTAAAGCATGGGGTAGGGTATCTAAAAGCTTATGAGTCTGAGGAAGAGGAAAAAGTTGAGGAAAAGTCTAGGAGGAATATAGTAAGAGCTAAATGGAAGGAGAAGACACTCTAGGAAACATTTGTGGAGGAAGGTGCTAATTTGTGATGACCCGATATTTTAAATTATTAAAAATTATTTTGGAATATGCAGTGTTAATAATATTTTAAATTTTTATATATTATAATTATTTAAGAATAGTATATATATATTAAAATTTTTTGAGTCCCTTTCTTCTTTTCATCCCTTCTCTTTTTTTTCGTCTTTTTTTTTTCTTCTTTTTTCTTCCCCGTTTCCCGTTTTTGCAGAATGCCACCCAGCCACGCCGACGTCCACCTATTGCCACCACCCATCACCATCACCTACCCTCTTTTTCTTCTCCCTTCCGCCACTTTCACCGCGCCTCTATCATCGAAAAAGCAGTAGAAATAGCAGCAGCAATAATGTTGGTTAAGTTCATCACCGATGGAGTTTTTAGCGGCGAAAGCTTATGATCCCGGGCTCTTTTGAACCCTTTTGGTTCGAGCAAGCTAGTTCTAAGCTTGGTTTAATCTTAGATCGTCTCATTTGTAAGTTTTCTTTAATTTTAGTTTATGTCAACATTGTGTTTTTAATTTTTTTGAGCTTTATTTTTATGATTTGGGCTTAGTGTCTTTAGAAATGTTATTGTGTGCAGTTTAAGCTTTCCAAATATAATTTTTTGAATTATTTTAATTTTTAAGGTTTGAATTTTCTGGTGAGTCACTGTTCCGGTGACCCTTGTCGAATTTTTTTTTTATTTTTAATAAATTGTATGGATTATTTGAAATATAGTTTGTGAAGGAAGTATGATGAAATTTTGTTCCGATTATTTATTGTGAATTTTTGAAAGTTTATATGAAAATTTTATTTTTGGAAAAATTAATATAAATTGGTGAATTTAGCGTTTTAATTGAAATTATTGTTAATTAGTATATTTTGAATAATTTTGGGATAATAAATAGTATTAAAATAATTTTTATGAGTTATATACTATTTTTAACCAATTAATAATAATTTTCAAAAATATATTCAAATAATAAATTTATTTACTATTTTTGTGATTAAATGAATTTTTAACTATTTTTATTACATATTTGAACTATTTAAATAATTAATTGTGAATTTTACTAGTTAATTTTGAATAATTGAAAAAATGGATTTTTATTAATATTATATAAATTATTGTGATTTTACTAACTAATTTGAAAATAATTAGCTTTAATGTTTTTGTTATATAAATATATTATATTATGATTTATTATTGATGTTTATGGATTTTAATGATTTTTGTTATATTATTATTAAATATTGATTTTATTGCAAATTGTGATCATCAATTGGGAAATTTTATAGTTCGGGTTCTCGACCCAAGGTGTTGTGCATGTATGGTTTTAGAAGTGTGTTTCCTTGCAGGATCGACTTTACTTTTAGTAAAGAGATATCCATTTTACAAAGGAGACTCTGCCAAATTTTCGATAGAATTCTCATAAAACATGACATCGGGTCGATCATGAGTTTTTAGTTTTGTGGTTGAGTCGTGTCTTAGATCGAGTCATCTTTTAGAATTCCTAGAAGTGTAAAATTAGGAGTTCGATTATGATATTGTTATTATTATTTATTTTCTTTAGTTGCGTCGAGACTGAGGCCTATCGGACTAAGCCCATCTAGTTTTTCTTGAGGAGTGCAAACCTGTGACTTATTATTTTATATATGCATTGCATATATGATACATGATTATGGGCATCCATGTTTCCATAACGTGTTTAAACATGAATTATCTTAGTAAATGATTTAGTATATTTTTGGTATACTTTTGGTATTTATGTGACACATATATTTGGTATATTCTTAATATATTTTTGATATACTTATGGTATATTTTCGTATATATGTGGCATATATATTTGGAATATATTCGATGTATTTCTGGTATACAATTGGTATATTTCTAGTATATGCTTGGTATATGTTTGGTATATAAGTTGTATATTCTTTTAAAATGGATGCCATTATATTTTAATTATGCAATTTATTATTTTCCAACATTTACACGATTTAATTGAAGGATTTCAATAGAACGTGCTACCTAGTGGATTGCACTAGGATTGTGTACGTACCAGTGTGTTAGATTTTAGGGTTGAGATTATGAAATCATTTGATGTAATATTTGATTATTGATTATTGAGAATTGTGGTGAGTAAGTAGTGTGATTGCAAGAGCTCGATTGACTTAATGTCTTGGGGCCAATCATACTGACAGTGAGACTATGGAAGCTCTATTGACTTAGTGTGTCATGGCCAGTCTATTGTCCAAAAATGATAAAGAGAATTATTTTGGAATTAATTAAGTCTGTTGGCTAGTGAGATATTTTAATTGAGGTTACGTATATTTTTAGGGTTCTATTTGATCCTTCACTTAAATAAACTTTTATATATTTATTATTATATAAAAGCGAATTTTAACATCTCTGTGAAATGTGTGTATATGTGTATTATTATACTGATGCTTAACTGTATATGACTTTAGGTTGCTTGTATATATATTATAATAATTAACTTAGTGAGGTTTGACACCCCTCAATATTTTTTTTACAAGATCTTCTTCTTTTTCAAACCTCCCCAGTAGTACTATATGTCGATCTTCTCTAGCCCTAGCTTGATTATGTAAATTTTATATTTGAACTCTTGTTATATTTTAGAAACTGCAGTAGTAATGTTATTGAGATAGAAGTGTGTTGTATTTTGGTTTGAGACTTTGTATCATAATATTGTATGAAATACTTTTATTATGTATGATATATAAAGATTTGCTTTTATATTAAATAAATTTTTAATTCTGGTGTATTTTTATATTATTATTACAAGTGTTTTTATTTTTAAGGCTTGCTACAGGTTACGGATTCAAAAGAATTCCCGTTCCCTAGCGCCGGTTATGACTCTCAGTTTGGGTTGTAACAAAGTTGGTATTAGATCCTAGGTTATTAGTGTTGTACACCTAGGTTATCAAAGTTTTGTTTTCTTGGAAACTACTATAGTAAATTAGGTTCGAGTATGTCTTCGTTAAAGTTTTCCTTGATTTAATATTTTGTGTAATCATTAGGTTGTCTATTTTGTCTGAATCCTATTGGTTATTATCTTTTTAGAATAAGGAGGTGAGCATATATCGCTCCACTGGTCATTGAGGCCGAGGATAATGAGTCCTTTCAGGATGAGGTTTTACCTTTGGAGCCACTAGTCAGGCGTAGAGGTAGAGGTAGACCTCAAGGAGTGGCAGGTCATCGTAGACTAAGAGAGCTATAGGATGAGGAACCTGTAGAGCTAGAGTTTGAGTAAGCTGTTATACTTCCAGTTGCACCATATATGCTGTTTGTCTATTAGCAGGGTATGTTTAACATTGAAACTGCGTTGTTTTATGCTATGGTTGGCAGGATATCATTCGACTGAATGTTGGACCCTTTAGGTTTTCTGCATGCCATTGAGACGAGGACTCAGACTGCTCACACCAAGTATCAGCGGATCATGATCATCGAGTTGTTTATAGAGGGACCAGCCCTAGATTGGTCCATTTAGGTCATTCAGCCACTAATGATGATGATGACCTAGGCTCAGTTTTGAGAGAGATTTATAAGGTGTTTCTGCCCTAAGCCACTGCAGATGAGCTACAGACTCAGATTGACCAACATTTCCAGAGGTGACAGATTTGTAAAGGACTACATTATAGTGTTCCTCAGACTGGGTCGATATGTAGAGGATTTGATGCGAGATTAGTATTTTGTTGTTACAATATACGTCACTGAACTGGGTTCTACTTTTGCTAGGATGCCTACTGTAGGCCTTACTCTTGAATCAGTGATAAAGTTAGCTAAGGAGATATAGCTCATATTGGTTAAGCAAGGAGTTATGCCTGATTATTATAAACTAGGAAGTGTTTAGTCAAGAGGATTTTATAGCACACCATTCTAGACGTTTTAGATTAACTCTAGCAGTCATCAGAGAGGATCTTATTAGCAGAGCTAGAGACCTCAGCAAAGAGTCCACATAAGTAGTAGGCATGGCTGTGGAGGATTGTATAGACCCATCAAATTTAGTTATGGTGCTTTAAGTAGTAGCAGTGGTCAGAGTTCAGGTTATGGCAGCATGGGATCAGCAGCTAATGCTTGTCAGATATGTGAGAGAGTCCATCAGGAACCGTGCTACATGACTCATTAAGCTTGCTTATTATGCAGATAGATGGGGCTTTTTGCTAAAACATGTCCTTATTTTGGTTATTAGTAGCCATTTCCATAGCAGTCCATTGCTAGTTTAGCTCTAGCTCCTTATCAGTTGCCTCTAGTTTAGTATCTGAGTATGATGCATATTGTTGCCTAGCAGGGGCATGGCAAGGTAGTAAAGGGGGTGCTAGGGGTGTTGGTCAGCCTTCCACTAGCCAGCAAGGAGGTCGAGGTCAGGCCAGAGTTTTTACCCTCATCTAGTAGGATGCTTAAGCATCCAACACCATTGTTGCAGGTATTCTTCTAGTTTGTTACTTGGATGCTAGAGTTTTAATTGATCCAAGTGCCACACATTCTTTCATGTCCCTTATTTTGCTTCGAAGTTGTGTTGGCAAGCTTTGAGGATGGCTTTTTCTTTATTTATCGCCACTCCTTTAAGTGATTCGTTAGACACTGATGTTGTTCTTTCTAGTTATCTGGTATTAGTGGGAGGCAAAGAATTGCCAATAGAATTGGTGTTATTCAATGTGAGGGAGTTCGATGTGATCCTTAGTATGGATTGGTTATCTCAGCACTATGTAGTTGTCGATTTTTGGAGTAAAGAGGTGATTTTTAAAATTTTGGATGAACAACAGTTTAAGTTTATGAGTGATAAGAGTTATACACCTCAGAATATTATCTTCGCTATCACGACTAGGAAGATGCTAAGGAAAATTTGTCAGGGATACTTGGCACTTATCAAATATACTTAAGTGGAGAAGTTATCTCTCACAGGTGTTCCAATTGCTTATGAGTTTTCTAACATTTTTTTGAGGAGTTACTAGGTTTACCACCTCATAAAGAGATTGAATTCTGTATAGATGTGGTTCCAAGTACAACTCCTATTTCGATACTGCCCTATAAAATAGCTCTTGTAGAGTTGAAAGAGTTGAAGGAGCAGTTGCAGGACTTGCTAGATAAAGGTTTCATTAGACCTAGTATTTCTCTTTGGAGTGCACTGGTCCTGTTTGTGAAGAAGAAGGATGGTACACTGAGACTATGCATTGATTATAAAGAGTTAAATAAGGTGACAGTAAAGAACAAGTATCCTTTTCGAAGGATATATGATCTGTTTGATCAACTTCAGGGTGCACAATTCTTTTCTAAAATTGACTTGAGGTCGGGTTATCATCAGTTGCAGATCAGTAAAGTTGATGTTCCTAAAATGATATTTCACACTCGATATGGCCATTATGAGTTTTTGGTTATGCCTTTTAGGTTGACTAATGCACCAGCTGCTTTTATATATCTGATGAATAGGGTATTCAGACCATTTGTGAATAGGTTTATGGTAGTCTTCATTGATGATATACTAGTGTATTCGAAGAGTATGGAGGAGCACATATATTACTTGAGGATAGTACTGCAGACACTGAAAGAATATAAGCTTTATGCTAAATTCTTAAAGTGTGATTTATGGTTGGAGAGTGATGCATTCCTTGGACATATGGTGTCTAAAAACAGTATTCAAGTTGATCCATAAAAGATTGAGGCAGTGTCTGAGTGGCCCAGATCGATGACAGTCATAGAGATTTGGAGTTTTCTAGGTTTGGCTGGGTATTATAGGAGATTTATGTAGGATTTCTCAAGAATTGTAGCTCCTATGACTCTTCTAACTTAGAAGAATGTGAAATTTGTGTGGTAAGATGCTTGTGAGAACAGTTTTTAGTTATTGAAAGAGAAGTTGACCATAATTTTTATTTTAGCTTTGCCTATTATAGTAGATAAGTTCATTGTGTATTGTGATGCCTATAGAGTTGGCCTAGGTTGTGTGTTAATGTAGAATGGTAGGGTGATAGCTTATGCTTTGAGGCAGTTGAAGAAGCATGAACAAAATTATCTTACTCACAACCTAGAGATGATTGCAGTGATCTTTGCTCTCAAGATTTAGAGACATTATTTGTACGGGGTGACTTATGAGATTTTCACAGATCACAAGAGCTTGAAGTATATTTTTCAGTAGAGAGATCGGAACTTGAGGCAAAGGAGATGGCTGGAACTCCTGAAGGATTATGACTACGATATTCTTCATCATTCAGGCAAGGTTAATGTGGTAGAAGATGCCTAAAGTAGAAAGTCCTCGGGTAGTCTTGCTCATATGAGTATAGAAAGGAGACCTTTGATCCAAGAATTGCATGAGTTAGTGGATCAAGGTTTGATGATGAAGATTAGTAGATCAGGTGGATTGCTAGCTCAATTTAGAGTCAGATCAATCTTGAGAGCTAGGATTAAGGCAGCTCAAGGCTAAGATCCTATTCTAGCAAAGCTTGAGGAGAAGGTTCGTGCAGGGAAGTTCACTGATTTTATACTGGATGATGAAGGTGTTTTATAGATCAATGGTAGATTATACATGCCTGATGTGGATAATTTGAGAGATGAGATCCTTGAAGAAACATATTCTACAGCTTACAATGCGCATCCAAGTGTTACTTAGACATACCATAACATCAAAGATTTGTACTAGTGGCATGGATTGAAGAAGGATGTAGCTAATTATGTATTTAAGTGCTTGACGTGTTAGTAGGTGAAAGTTGAGCATCATAAGCCTTTTGGAAAGCTTCAACCTCTTCCTATTCCTGAGTGAAAGCGAGAGAGAGTTGTTATGGATTTTATAGTTAGGTTACCTCATTCAAAGGATGGATATGATTCCATCTAAGTGATTATGGACAAGTTAACTAAATTAACTTACTTCTTGTCGGTTAAAGCTACTTATTCTGTAGCTAAGTTGGCTAAGCTATATGTTAAGCATATTGTGTACCTTTATGGAGTACCTGTGTCCATTGTATCTGATAGAGGTTCAGTGTTTACCTCTCAATTTTAGCAGAAGTTGTAGGAAGTAATGGGCACTAGACTTGATTTCAGTACTGCTTTTCACCCTCAGACATATGGTCAGTTTGAAAGGATGATCTAGACACTTGAGGATATGTTAAGGATGTGTGTATTAGATCTTAGAGGTAGCTAGGATAATCATTTGCTACTAGTAGAGTTTGCATATAATAACAACTACCACAGTAGTATTGAGATAACACCATATGAGGTTTTGTATAAAAGGAAGTGTAGATCCCCTTTGAGTTGGGATGAGATTGGAGAAGAGTGTTGATTGGACCTAACATAGTTCAGGATGTAGTTGAGAAGGTTGTTATGATCAGAAGGAGATTAAAGACCGCTGCTAGTAGACAGAAGAGTTATGCAGATCTGAGGCATAAAGATATGGAGTATCAGGTTTGAGACTATGTGTTTCTTAAGGTGTCTTTGATGAAGGGTATGATAAGGTTTGATAAGAAGGAGAAATTAGCATCGAGATATATTGGACAGTTCGAGATTTCAAAGAGAGTGGGCATGGTTTCATATCAGTTGGTTTTGCCTCCGAATTTGTCTCAAGTGCATCTAGTGTGCCACATCTCGAAGTTGAGGAAGTATATTTCAGACCTTTCACACGTGTTGCAGCCTGAGAGTGTGAAAGTGAATGAAGACCTGATGTACGAGGAGGAGCCAATCACAATAGTGGATTATCAAGTTCGTTAGTTACGTTTGAAGCAGATTCCGATGGTCAAGGTATTATGGCGGAGCACACTTGGGAGATTGAAGTCGAGATGAAAATGGCCAATCCTTACCTCTTTCCTCAATGAATTCCTATTTTTTGTACTTTTATTTAAAATTCGAGGACAAATTTTTATAAGGGGGGAATATTGTGATGACCTGATATTTTAAATATTTCTATATTATAATTAGTTGTGAATAGTATTTATTTATTTTATGTGAATAGTATTTATTTATTTTATGTTAAATATTTTATTACATAGAGGAATTTATTTGAAATTTATTATTATTTAAAAATATTAATGTTAGCATTATTATTATTATTATTATTATTATTATTATTATTATTATTATTATTATTATTGTTGTTGTTGTTATTGTTGTTGTTGTTGTTGTTGTTGTTATTGTTGTTGTTGTTGTTGTTGTTATTGTTGTTGTTGTTGTTATTATTATTATTGTTATTGTTATTATCATTATTATTATTATCATTACTATTATTATTGTTTTTATTATTAGTATTATCATTTTATGTTTATGTTTGTGTGGTGTTATATATATATATATATAAAGACAGGGTTAAAAATTTTTGGGTCCCTTTATTCTTTTCTTCACTTCTCTTCTTCTCTTTTTTCTTTTTTCTTCTTCCCATTTTCCATTTTTGCAGAACGCCACCTAGCCCCACCAACATCCACCTGCTACCACCACCCATCACTATCACCTCCCCTCATTCTTTTCTCCTTTCTGCCACCTTCAACGCACCTTTATCATCGGAAAACCAACAGAAGTAGCAACAACAGCAGTGGTGGTTCAGTTCGTCGCCAGTGGCATTTCTGGCAGCTTGTGATCCTAGGCTCTCTTGAACCCTCTTAGCCTGGGGTAAGCTAGTTCTAAGCTCGGTTCAAGCTTAGATAATCTCATTTGTAAGTTTTCTTTAATTTTAGTTTAGGTCAACTTTGTGTTTTTAATTTTTTTGAGCTTTATTTTCTATGATTTAGGCTTAGTGTCTTTAGAAATGTTGTTGTGTATGGCTTAAACTTTTCAAATATATTTTTGTTGAATTTTTTCAATTATTTTGATTTTTAAGGTTTGAATTTTCTGGCGAGTCATTGTTCCGATGACCCTCGCCGAACAATCTTTTTATTTTTAATAAATTGTATGGATTATTTGAAATATAATTTGTGAAGGAAGTATGTTGAAATTTTGTCTCGATTATTTATTGTAAATTTTGAAAGTTTATGTGAAAAATTAATTTTTGGAAAAATTAATATAAATTGGTGAATTTGATGTTTTAATTGAAATTATGGTTAATTAGTATGTTTTGAATAATTTTGGGATAATAAATAGTATTAAAATAATTTTTATGAATTATTTACTATTTTTAACTAATTAATAATAATTTTTGAAAAATATATTCAAATAATAAATTTATTTACTATTTTCATCATTAAATGATTTTTTAACTATTTTTATTACATATTTGAACTATTTAAATAATTAATTGTGAATTTTACTGGTTAATTTTGAATAATTGCAAAAATGAATTATTATTAATATTATATAAATTATTGAGATTTTATTAACTAATTTGAAAATAATTAGCTTTACTGTTTTGGGTATATAAATATATTATATTGTGGTTTATTATTGATGTTTATGGATTTTAACAATATTTGTTATATTATTATTAGATATTGATTTTATTGCGAATTGTGATCCTCGATTGGAAAATTGTATAGTTCGGGGTCCTGACCCAAAGTGTTATGCATTTTTTGTTTTAGAAGTGTGTTTTCTTGCAGGATCGGCTCTACTTTCAATAGAGAGACATCCATGTTATAGAAGATACTCTGCCAAATTTTTGATGAAATTCTTGTAAAATATGACATTAGATCGATCCTGAGTTTTTGATTTTGTGGTTGAGTCGTGTCTTAGATCGAGTTGTCCTTTAGAATTTCTAGAAGTGTAAAATTAGGAGTTTGATTATGATTTTGTTATTATTATTTATTTTATTTAGTTGTGTTGAGACCGAGACCTATTGGACCAGGCCCGTTGAGTCTATTTAGAGGAGTGCAAACCTACGAGATATTATTGTATATATGCATTGCATATAGGATACATAATTATGAGCATCTATGTTTTCATAATGTGTTTAAACATGAATTATCTTATTAAATGATTTAGTATATTTTTGTTATACTTTTGGTATATTTTGGTATATATGTGACACATATAT
This sequence comes from Mallotus nudiflorus, assembly GCA_947683625.1. Lineage (NCBI taxonomy): Eukaryota > Viridiplantae > Streptophyta > Magnoliopsida > Malpighiales > Euphorbiaceae > Mallotus > Mallotus nudiflorus. The sequence goes on along the minus strand of CANTUR010000516.1, from coordinate 378,539 downwards.
TTTCCAACATTTATACGATTTATTTGAAGGATATTAGTAGAACATGCTACTTAGTGGGTAGCATTAGGATTGTGTACGTACCAATGTATTAAATTTTAAGGTTGAAATTATGAAATCATTTGATGTAATATTTGATTATTAATTATTGAGAATTGTGGTGAGTGAGTAGTGTAATTACAAGAGATTGGTTGACCTAGTGTCTTGGGACCAATCACACTGACAATGAGATTGTAGGAGCTCAATTGACTTAGTGTCTCGAAGCTAGTATATTGTCCAAAAATAGTAAAGAGAATTATTTTAGAATTAAGTAAGTCTGTTGGCTAGTGAGATATTTTGATTGAGGTTGTGTATATTTCTAGGGTTCTATTTGATCCTTCACTTAAATAAACTTTTTCTGCATTTATTATTTAATAAAAGTGGATTTTAGCATATGTGTGAAATGATGTATATGTATATTATTATACTGATGTTTGACTGTATATGACTTTAGGTTACATGTATATATATTATAATAATTCGCTCTCAATATTTTTTTTTACAGGATCTTCTTCTTCAAACCTCCCCAATAGTACTATATGTCGGTCTTCTTCAGCTCCGACTAGATTATATATGAATTTTATATTTGAACTATTATTGTATTCTAGAAATTGCAGTAGTAGTTGAGATAAAAGTGTGTTGTATTTTGGTTTGAGACTTTGTATCAGAATACTATATGAAATATTTTTATTATGTATGATATATAAAGATTTGCTTTTATATTAAATAAGGTTTTAGTTATGGTGTACTTTTATATTATTATTGTATGTGTTTTTATTTTTAAGGCTTGCTACGGGTTCTGAATTCTAAAGAATTCTTGTTCCCTAGCGCCGGTTGCCGGTCATGACTCCCAGTTTAGGTCATAACATAATTACCCCTACGAAGGAGCTCTAAAGCCTTTGGTGATTACTGAAAAGCTAGTCCCCAGGTCTGAAATCTTTACTGAACATATGAATAGGATAAAAAAATCTATTATTGGGGAGCCGATGGTGGTGGAACTTATGTTGACTCTATAATAAAAAAGGACATTCCTGTGGTGGTGCTAAAGGACGCTGCTGACTAGAAAGAGAAATTCAACTTTGAATCCTATGTTTTTTATTCTATTATCAATGTTTTCTATGAAGACCTCGATATTTCTCTTTCCAACTTATTTGAAATTGATGACATTTTCTTTTCTAAAGTTAATATGATAAAGTCCGACTCTGCTTATTTGTGCAATGTTTTTCCTAATGGTTATTTTGTATATGATGATCATTTTATGCATATGTTTGACATTAATTAAGTGCAAACTAAATCATTTAATTTAGGCACATGTGATAACCCTAAAAATATACTTATTGCTTCTGACTTGACTCTTGATAAGAGGGAAAAAATGAAAGAAACATTAAAAAGAAGACAAAAAGTATGTGCTTGAGGCTATAAGGATATCCTTTGGATTGATAGGGAGATTACAAAACACAAGATATGCACATATTCTCATGCCATACTAATAAAATAAAAGAAAAGGAGATTGAGGCCGGAATGGGTTCTCTTGATCAAAGAAGAAGTGGAGAAATAATTGAAAGCAAAGTTCTTAGAAGTTGTAAATGACACTCAATGGCTAGCCAATATAGTTCCAATTCTTAAGAAGGATAAGAGAGTTAGGATGTGCATGGATTATAAGGATCCAAATAAGGCTTATCCAAAAGATGATTTTCCTTTGCCACATATTGATTCCTTAGTCGATTGTACTCCTTTATGGATGGTTTTTCAAGATATAACCAGATTATGATGGTAATGATTGACAAGTTGAAGACTTCTTCATCATTTAATGGGGCATCTATTGTTATACCATAATGCCATTTGGATTAAAAAATGTAAGAGCTACTTATCAGGGGATGGCTACCACATTGCTGTATGACATCATTCATATGGAGATAGAAGTGTACATGGACAACATGATGGTTAAATCTCTTACTAAAGAGGGGCATTTTAAGGCTCTAAACAAGTTTTTGATAAGAGCTAAAAAGTATAACCTCAGATTGAATCTAAAGTAATGTGTTTTTAAGGTAACCTTGGAAAAATTTCTAGGACATATTATTAGTTAGAAAGGCATAAAGGTGGATTCAGATAAAGTGAAAGTGATTAGAGAAATGTCTGCACCAAAGAATGAGAAAGAGGTCAGAGGATTCATTGGATGATTGCAGTACATCAGTAGGTTTATTGCCAAACTAACTACCATTTGTGAGCCAATCATCAAGCTCTTGAGGAAGAATCAACCTGTCATTTGGGATGAAAAATGTCAATAAAGTATTGAAACTATTAAGAATTATCTGATGAATCCTCCAATCTTACAACCACCGAGATCGGGTAAGCCTTTAATTCTTTATCTAGCAATAAAGAAGGATGCGATTGGCTATGCTAACTCTAAAGGGAGAAAGAAGGGTTGAGCATACTGTGTATTATATGAATAAAAAGCTTCTACCTTATGAAGCCAATTACAATCTAATAGAAAGAACTTGTTTAGTTGTAATTTAGGTGATAAAGAAACTCCAAAATTATTTATAATCTTATAGAATTCAAATATTCTTAAGCATGATCCTCTCAGATACCTCCGATAGACTCTGTCACTTATGAAAAAATCAGCTAGATGGTTGGTTCTACTTACCAAATGAGACATAGACTATGTGGCGACAAAGGTGATAAAAAGAAGAGCTGTAGCAGACTTTTTGGCTCAAAATATGGTAAATGATGAACAATAATGGGAGTTAAAATTTTTGGATGAGCACCTAGGGGTAATAGAGATCTAGACATGGAAAATTATTTTGATGGAATATGTATTGGTGTGATTCTGGTCTCACTAAAAGGAGAAATGATCCCAATGGTAAAGCGATTGGAATTTAAAATCACCAACAATTAAGTTGAATATGAAGCTTGCATCTTTGGTCTAAAAGCACTCAGGAATGTGGGGGTTGAAGAGGTCACAGTATATGGAGACTTCATGTTGGTAGTGAAACAGGTCTCTAATAAATGAGAAGTAAGGGAAGATAACCTAAGACTGTATTGGGACTACTCGGCTATAATTCTACTAATTTTTACCTAATGCAGGTTTGTACACTGATAGCAAGAAGAGAATTATATTATAGATGCTTTGGCTACTTTAGCTTCAACATAGGAAAGGGGAAAATAGGAAAAAATGAAGCCTTTTATTCTAGTAAAGTCCTGGACTCCATACAATGAGGAGATGTGAATAATGTCAATCGACCTTGCAGAAAAGCCATGGTTCCATAATTTACATCAGTATCTTAAGACAAGATGACTCCCAAATGATGTTGATAGAAAAGAAAGAATGTTATTAAGGATGTTGTCTCGATAATTCATTAGCCATAATAGGATGTTATATAAGAGGATGCCAACTAGAGTACATTTGAGATACGTTAATAAAAATGAGACATGAAAAATCATAGAAATAATGCACGAGGGTGTATGTGGACCACATATGAATGGAATAATCCTCGCTAAGAAAATAACTCATTAAGGGTATTTTTAGCTAACCATGGGGTAGATTATGTGAAATATGTGAAAAAATGTCATAACTTCCAAGTAGATAGTGATGTGAGCCATTTGCCTTCTATGGAAATTCAAGGATTGACTTCTCCTTGGCCATTCGCAATCTAGGGAATTGATATCATTAGAGAGACAAGGTTGAAGGCATCTAATGGTCATCATTATATTATAATAGCAATCAACTACTTCTTTAAGTGGGTTAAAGCTGAGTTATTCATGGTTGTTGGGGCAAAAAAGATGGTGAGGTTCATAACAAAGAATATAATCTATAGATAGGGGTTGCCTCATCACGCCATCACTAATAATGGTGTCCAGTTCAGGGCAGAAATGACCACTTTGTTGGAAGAGTATAAGATTAAACATCATAAATCCTCTCTTTACAGACTATAAGTGAATGAAGCAGTGGGAGTAACAAATAAAAATGTGAAGAGGATCATAGCTAAGATGTTGAAGAACTATAAAGACTGGGTAATCTACATACAGTTTGCTTTATGGGGATATAGGACCACTGTCTGAACATTAACGAGAGCTACTCCATATTCTTTGGTGTATGGGTGTGAAGTTGTATTGCTAGTTGAGGTTGAGATTTGATCGTTAAGGGTTCTTTTGGAATATAAAATCCTTGAGTATCAATGGATTGACAGCTGATTGGCACAACTAATATTGCTAGATGAAAAGAGAATGAAAGACATAAATATCACTCCTAGTTGTACCAGAAAAGAATAGCTTAGGCTTATAACAAAAAGATTAAGCCAGGAAAAATCAAAGAGGGTAACTTGGTATTAAAGCTCACTGGGCCCATCATGATGGATCCGCGGAGAAAGTTCAAGTTGAATTAGAAAGGTCCATATCAAGTGGAGAAGCCATTTTTCTAAGGCGCTACTATACTATCTAATTTGGAAGGAAACGAGTTTAAAGAGCCCATTAACTTAACTAAGCTTAAGAAATACTTTCTGTAAAGTCTCACTAAAGAGAAAACCTCAAAAAAGGCTACCTAGGCAAAAGTTAGAGACAAAAAAATGAAAAAAATAAAAAGTCCTCTGGATTAAAAATCTGAAAGGGTGGTCCAATCAAAAGTAAAGGACATATAAAAGGAGAGAGAGAGAGAGAGAAAAAAATAGTTAATTGAAAAACTTACAAGGGCAAGCCAATTAACGATAGGAGATATGTAAGAAGTAAAATGTATAACCATTATGTGCTTAAATTAAATGGAATGGATTGCCTTTATTGTTATTGAATGTTGCATTAAATGCTTATTACACACTGTTTAACTGGAATGGATTGCCTTTATTGTAGAATTGCATGCGTTAAGTCAAATTTAAGAATAGGGCTTTGAAAGAAAGGAACCTATATATGTAGTAGCCTCTAGAAAGAATGCTGGCTCTAAGGTCATGTCTAGCATCAAGAACTAATGAGAGAGCTCACTTGAAGGCACCCAACAATGGGTCAGCAGGTTAGGGGTAGCAATAAACCTATAAGCTACCATTTGTGATTAAGATCTAAAAGGCTCTGCAGCAGGTAGTGCACTAAAAGAGGAACCCTCACCACTTGGTGTGATACAAGGGTGATGATGAGGCTTCTCCTATGTGGTAGGCATAGAGAAGGAGTAATGCCCTAGCTAGTGCTTGAGAATGAAAATTAAGTCAGGAAATAGTATCTACAAGCATGAATGTAAAATATGTGTTTAATATAATTGCATTCTTACCTAAGGTGCAAGTGCAGGTAAAGGCATATTATGTATGAGATGAGCTTGCACGAAATCCATATAGTTAGACTTCCTCCTCTCATAATAATCTACAACATCATCCCCCCCAAAGCCTGATCAAACTTGTCTCCCTCTAACTCATATACCTAAAAATATATATCAAGGAGGAGGGAGGGGTGGTTGTCTCACTCTAGAACCCATCCACCACTAGTGTACTCTTTCACTGAGGTACCAAACTCTGCAGTTAGGCCCTCAGAGTAGTACCCTCTTTCGAGATAATGGAATCATATGAAAGAGTACACCAGCTGTGGATGAATTTGAGTGTTAAATATGTTACTAATTATAATTATGTTTGCAAGTACCTACCTCATCATATGTGAGAGTGTTCAATCATTGACAATGAATATGTACGTGAGCAACTGGCCTCCTCCAAGCACGACTAAGGCTCTATCTTGCCATGGTAGGGAAAGAAGTGTTGATAACACAAGTAATCCCTATGATCAACTCCAGCTCTAGAGCCCAATCCTATAAAAGAAAGAAATAATAGTTAACAAATTATGATAATAGCAGTTGAGTTGGAACTTAATAATGAAAAAAAGGAGAGTACTAGAATGGCATGCCAAAAACCATAAAGCCTTTTGGCTCCATGCACCGACTCATCCATACTCCAATATAGATAAGCTAAAGTACAACTATCCCAATCATATGTGGCCACCAGGTCTAGAACTCTCAAGGGCATCAGAAAGCTCAAGTCTACAGAACTAGTAGTGTCTGCGAAAAGAGTGGTGCCTAGCAAGTAAACCAAGAATGGGCATACCCCCTGATCAATCTAGTGAGGTGTGTGTAAACACCCAATTTCAGGATGATGTGTTATGGATCCAGCAAAGGACTCCAATGATGAAAATATCATGAATAGGTCTTTAATACTTAATCTTTAAAATTCTAAGGGTTTAAATGTATCTTTTAAAGGAAGGATTTAATTTTTTTTTTAGAACCTAATTGCAAAACATAAATTCTTCTAAGGGTCTTTTTATAATTACATGTTAAATATATATATATATATATACCTATCAGAATTCCATAATTCCAGTGGAAATTATATAATTCTGATCGAAAAGAATTACACCAATTCTGATTAGAATTGCACAATCCTGGTCGGAATTGAATTCTTCCATCTATTTTTTATTTTTAAATTCAATCCTAATCGGTTTAAAACTCCTAATTGGCTTTTAACTCAATCCTAATTGATCTAAAATTTCTAAATATAATTTTAAGTATTAATCTTATATTTTTAGGAATTAGAATCATGTTAGGATTGGGCTAGGTTTTCTAGTTCTTTTTCCACTATATAAAGAGGATGAAGAGCAGAAAGAGGAAAAAAAAAAAGAGGAAGGAGGAGGGAGAAGAAAGAAAAAAGAGAAACATGTTTTTTAAGAGGGTTTTTTTAATTCTTTTTTCTTTTTTTGGGTTTTTTCTACAAAAATTCCTTTTGATTCATTAATTAATTCAAGATTCTTGGAGAATTTTTGAAGAAGAAGATTCGAAGACTTATCAAGAATGGTGAATTATAAATCTGAGTAGTATCCCGATTCAATCATAATCATCATCATCATCTTCTTATTCTTTATTTATTTATTTTTATATTATAAATTATTTTTATTTTTTTGAGTTATTATTATAATTTGTTCATTAATCATTATTTTATTTTATTTTTTTATGGTGATTATGGAGGAAAATGCATGATGATCATGTTGGAGGGATAAATTCATGAGAAGTCCATGAAAAACCATGGATAAAGCCTTGTAGAGACTTAGTTTATAGAGTTTTTATTTTATTTTATTTATTGCTTTATTTTTTATTTTATTAATTAACTATTTTATGAATTAATGTAATAGCCCCAATAGTGGGAATAGTAAAATTATGTGTGTGGTTGCATGTTTATTTTAATTAAATTGGTTAGTAAAACTAGGTTTTAATTAGGTAATTATTTAAAATCAATGGAGGAAATAGATTAATTTAAGTTGCATACTAATAAAATTAGGGTTTTAGTAAGAATTAATTTAATTATTTGTTTGATCTTATTTAATTGTTTTTATTTTTTTTTGGGCTTATTTATTATTTTTATGTGTTTTTGGGGCTTTAAGCCCATTTTAGGCTTTGATTTATTTATTTACGTTTAGGTTATTTTCTTTTAGCTCATCTTACTTAATAATTAAATAGGTTTAATTAATAAAATATATTTTTAGGTCTATAATTAATTAGATTTTAGATTTGAAATATCCTTAGACCCATTTAGTTAATTAGACATAGGCTCACCTAATTTAATTTAATTAATTTAAACTTAGCCCACTTAATTAAATCTTTTTTCATAACTTATAGATTTAAGATTAACTTAGAATTAAAATATGTAGAATTAGGCCCACTAATTTAAATATTCCATAATTTGTAGATTTAAGCTCATATTTATAATTAAAATTAGTAGACTTAAGTTCATTTAATTAAAATCAAAAGGAATTAGGTCTTTAGGTTCACATAGAAATTAAAAATGTAGATTTAACTCATTTATTTAAAATCCATGTAGATTAGACTAACTTAGGGATTATGTGATTTATTGAGTGCATTATTTACTTGTATATTTGCCTTGAGTTGATTTTTTTTAGGGTTTATATAAAATTGCATGTAAATAGAGAATAAGATAATAATTCATGAAGTAATTCTAAATGAACACAAGACTGAAAGAAGTTGGTATTTCGTATCTAAAATCTCCTAGTTGTGGTGTTAGCTTTCTTTTAGGGAATCGAGTACCACCTTTTCGATTTATCCTAGTTATTACCCTGGGTGGCGACTTCTCATCTCCACACTATGTCTTTGTGACAGTGGTTAGTGTGTTCTCTAGAACCCTTAGCTCAAACAGTGTCATGGTTGTTAAAATCTTGGACGTGCACTGAACCCCACCGTCTACAATGTGGTAGTCCCTTCAACTTAACGCTAGAATAAAAGTTCTTAATAGAATCAAACTTCACTATGTGTGTCCCCATTATGTCCAAGACCATACCAAGCAACGCCCAATGAAAGTGAGACGGTTTGGAGATAGCTGATGGAGACTAGCAACAAGAGGAATAGAATCCCTTGTGCAAGCAACACGAGTGATTGCAACAAAAGCCATTGGATCAAATGTAAACTCCCCAAAAGGAAGATAGAACATATGAGTGGTGTTGGAACATCTTTCCATCAAAGGATGTAAGGGTTGGTAGTCGGTATGCCCTTGCTATGCCAGGAGTACTAGGATAAAGTAAAAGAATCTAGTGTCACAAATGTGAGCTTTCACCATGTTTATAAGCCCATCATACCAAACACGGGCACTGCTGAAGTTCTCAGCACCCTTGAGGGTGTGGGCATCAAACTACAGGAGTAAAACAAGGAGTGGAAGTTTAATTTTATGAGAATGAAGTTATTTTTTAAAAATTCTATTGAAGAGGTGAATGCCTCTACTCTAAAGGAGATTGCCCCATCAAAGAGGCATCTCAAGAGGCGATCCGTTCTTTGTAAATGCCTTGACTTAAAAAGATGACAACCCCTTTATAATGAAACAATCGCCTTATCAGAGAGGTGATTGCCTAATCGAAGAGGTGATCTCCTCATCAAAGAGGCATCTAACATAACTATTTAAATTTTACAATTTCATTCAATTAAATCTAATTTCTTTCGATTAAAATAATAAACATGTGTATATGAACAGTAACCTGATGTATTTAATATTTTTTATAGGAAAATTAAAGAAGTCAGGTACTAACCTCTCCTATAGCCAATCCGCAAATATGAGATTGCACATCTATGAAAAGAGGGACCACGTCTTCAATGCTGAGCCTAAAACTAAATAGAGGATGTATTGAGGGAGTCACTAGGTCCCATATGGGTAAATTTGGAGTCCATGCGACATCCATAGCAATAAAGAGTTTGAGGAGTAAAAAGGAAGAGGAAAAGAGAATTTTAAAAGGCAAAGATGAAAAGTGACTTTAGAAAAAAGGATTTATATGTCAAGGAAAAAGGGGTAAAGGAGGAGGATTTTGTTAAAAAGAAAAAGAAAGGGGAAGAGTGAAGCCCATTTGATGAAAAGGACACTAGTTGACCCATTAAGAATGCACTCCCCAATGGAGCAAAAAAAAAATTTCTCTGCTTCTTAAGTGTACCCCAAAATTGATGTTTGTGAATTAAAGATATTATGACCAAAGTGTCAGTAAGAAGAAGCATCTAGTCGGGTTTGAATCCCTGAAGTGTGCGAAAGAAAAAGCATATGGTCGAGTTTGAATCCTTGAAGTGTATAAAAAAAGAAGTATCTAGTCTGATTTGAATCCTTGAAGTGCACAAAAGAAAAAGCATCTACTTAGATTTGAATCCCTGAAGTAGGCAATATGATGGTATTTGGTTAGGTTTGAATCCTTGAAGTGCATTTTCCTCTACTGAGTGACTTCTCGAGTAAAAAAAACTTGGGAATCACGATAAACTATAATAGGTGGCTGATCGGGTTAGAAAAACCTGAGGATTATGGTTACATTTTCATCTCTTTTATTAAGTAACTTCTCAGGCTAGGAAAACTTATATTCACGTTAAACTATAATAAGTGGTTAATCAGGCTAGGAAAACCCGAAGATCATGGTCATATTTTTATATCTTCTACTGAGTGATTTCTCGAGCCAGGAAAACCTGGAAATCATAATAATTTATAATGAGTGGATGATCGGGCCAGAAAAACCTGAGGATCACGATTATAGTTTGAATAAAAGTTTAACCTCTTGGGTTTGAATTCCTAAGGCTGATGGCCTGAGTAAAGCTCAAAGGTTAGGCATGTCGTTCTTACCCTTTACTATTTTATATGCATGTTATTTTTTCAAAAAATTGATTTCCATAAATTTAGTTTTTCAAAAAACTAAAAAGAAAAAACTATGGACACCTTTAGTTTGATCGACCTGCAACAAAAGCCCGATGATAAGAAAGTATGAGTTTTGAATGCAAGGGAAGCTCGAAACTCCTCTAAAATAGACTCAAAAGCCTAAAACACTAAACCTAAGCCTAAACACCAAGCTTGAGCCTCTAAGCCCAAGCCCATTGCCTTTTGGCCATTAGGCCCAGACCTGGCTTGGGTGAAAAGGTGATCGCCTCAATAAAGAGGCATCGCCTCTTCATCCTAGGGATCGATAAAGCGACACCTCTATACAACTAATCCCTATAATATTAAATGACATTAATAGTAGTAGTTGGGGTTGATCAGCTCCAGATTTAAGTCACTTTTAGATGTAAAAAGAAAGGAAAAAAGCATGAAAAAGAGTGAGAAAGGCCTAAGGAATGATGAAAAAGCATGGGGAGAGGGTAAGAGTGGTATTGGTTTTGAGAAATTGAAAAAGGGAAAAGGATGAGAGGCTTAAAAAGAAGAAAAAAAAGAAAAAAAGGGGAGTCTCTAAAAGAGAAAAAAAAGACAGAGAGAGAAAAAAAGAGAAAAAGAAAAAGAAGAAGGGGTGGACTTTTAAAGTTAGAATAATTGATTGTCTTGAGAAGGGGAAGGATTCTCTTGCATTCAAAGGACTCAAAACCATCAACCAAGCTCTGAGGACTTAGTTAGGAGCATTAGCTCATCCAAATCAGTGAGACTACCTATTTTTAAGTCTTAAGTCCTTTAATTTTTATTTAAAAGCTTTGATTTATTACTCTTTTCCTTATTTTCTTGAGTTGTGTTGCTTATTTAAGGTAATATGTAAAGCATGATTGCATGAAAGATTAAGTATTAATTATTGATTTTTGTATATTTGTGTCAGTCTTTATCTATTTGCATGAATATTAAGTTTCTTATAATATAAGAAATATAGTTTTTATTTATCGCTATTGTAAAGGCGACGTCTTTTCACAAAGGCATTACCCCTTCGTATTATGGCGATGTGAAATAGCCTTTTGGTTAGGAGTCGATGCCTCTTTGAAGAGGCATTACCGCTTTACTAGAATTCTGCACTATTCTATTTTGATTTTTAATGTTTATTAAATATACTTTGCATGATTCTTGTGTTAGTCTTGTTATATATGTTGAGTTTATGCATGATTATTATATTACTTAATATTGTTATTGAATAATGATTATTATGATTCTTGTGGATTATTTTGTGATTTTTATTTCTAATTCTTACAAATATTATTTGTTGATCATTATTATAAGATAATATTATTGCTTTATGAGATGGGGTAATTTTTTTTATTATAGGAATTATTTAGTAATTTTTAATTTTTAAATAGTTATTCCAGTTTTATTTGTATAATTTATTAATTTATTTTTGGTTTATGTATAGTTTATTTTCTATTTATTTTACAATTTCTTTGTATAAAATGTTGTAATCCTTAATCCCTTTCCCCATTCATTTGGAATGTATGGTTGTAAATAATTATTATTTGTTTTATTTATGTTGAATATTGGGCTACAAGGATGAAATGAGACTAATGTGCAAACTCAGATTAAAATATAAAATTGGAAACGATTACAATCTACGTTAAAATAAAGAAATAATTTAATAATCAAAGGTAGTAAAATACACAAGGTTGGGTGGCATTCCAAAAACCTATGCCTAGTTTCTGAACCCGATCTTTGATGATAGCTTCTAGAAACCTCTGTGGAATTTAGTTGTTGTATAGTGTGTCTCAGCTTTTATTTGAACAGTAAATTCATCTCCATTTTGGGCCCTAAGCCTATTTTGTATTTCCTAATGGGCCCTAAGCTCATTTAGTGTCGTGGTTACCAAATACTTGGTGCGACCTCACCACCTACAGTATTACTTGAGAAAGAAACTCCTGTAGTATGAAAAGAAACTCCTGTAGTATGAAGCTAATTATAGTATAGTAGAAAAGACGTATTTAAGAGTAATTTGGGTGACTAAGAAGCTTCAACATTATTTTCAATCTTACATGGTAGAAGTAGTTTCTAAATATGACCCCTTTAGATATCTTCAATAAACTTTGTCACTTAAGAGAAAATTAGCCAAATGGCTGGTCCTGCTCACTAAATTTAACATAAACTATGTGGCAAAGAAGGTAGTGAAGGGGAGAGTAATAGTAGACTTTTTGGCCCAGAATCCAGTAGACGATGAACAAGAGTAGGAGTTGGACTTTCCATATGAACATTTAGGGGCAATAGAGGTCCATGGTTGCAAAATGTTTGATGGAGTTATTAACAACAAAAGAGTAAGCATTGGTCTAATTCTAATCACGTTGAAAGAAGAAGAAATGATCTCAATATTGAAAAGGTTGGAATTTGAAGTGACCACTAATCAAGCAAAATATGAAGCCTACATTTTTGGTTTAAAAGTACTCCAAAACACAGGAGCAGAAGAGTCACAATATACAGACACTCAATATTGGTGATAAAATAGATTTCCAATAAATGGGAAGTCAAAGAAGATAAACTAAGACTATATTAGGATTACTCGGCTACTATTTTATTTACTTTTGCTTAATGCAGGTTTGTACATTTGCCACGAGAGGAGAACCAGATGGTAGATGCTTTAGCCACTGTAGCTTCAATGTGGGAAAAAGGAAAGCAGATGGAAGTCAAGCCTCTTATTCTTATGAAGTCTCGAACCCCTTGTTATGAGGAGATAAAAGTGATGTCGATCAACCCCATAGAAAAACCTTAGTTTCATAATCTATAGTGATATTTAAGAATAGGACAATTCCCTAATGATGCTTATAAGAGAGAAAGAATGTCTTTGAGAATGTTGTCTCTATAATTCATTAGCCATAATGGGATGCTGTATAAGAAAATGCCTACTAGTGTACATCTAAGATGTGTGGATAAGGATGAGTCTCGAAAAGTCATGGAAGTAATTCATGAAGGCGTATATGGAACACATATGAACGGAATGGTTCCTATTAGAAAATAGCTCAGCAGGGGTATTTCTGGCTGACCATGAAGGCTAACTGTGTGAGATTTATAAAGAAGTGTCATAACTGTCAAGTGTATGGAGATGTGAGCCATTTGCTTTTTATGGAACTTTAAGGATTGACTTCTCTATGGAAATTTGCAATTTAGGGGATTGATATTATCAAAGAAATAACTTTAAAGGCTTTTAATAGGCACCATTATATTGTGGTAATAATTGATTATTTCTCTAAGTGGGTGGAAGCAGAATCATTCATGACCATTAGGGCGAAATAGATGGCGAGGTTTATAAAGAAGAACATAATCTATAGATATGAGCTGCCTTATCATATTATCATTGATAATGGAGTTCAATTCAGAGTAGAAACAACCACCTTATTAAAGGAATATAAACAAGTATCGTAAATCATCTCTATATAGACCATAGGTAAATGGAGCATTGGAGGCAGTAAATAAGAATGTAAAGAAGATTTTATCCAAAATGTTAGAGAATTATAAGGATTAGGCCAACTATCTACAATTCGCATTATGGGGATATAAAGACACTGCTAGGGCATCAATAAGAGCTACTCTATATTCATTGGTGTATAGGTGCAAAGATGTATTATCAATAGAGGTCAAAATTCAACCATTAAAGGTTCTCTTAAAGTCCAAAATCCCCAAGTATCAATAGGTAGAAAGTCGATTAGCATAGTTGACATCATTGGATGAGAAAAGGATGAAAGCCATATATCACTCCCAGTTGTATCAAAGAAGAATAGCCAAAGATTATAATAAGAAGATTAACCTAGGAAAGATTAAGGAGGGTGATTGGGTGTTGAAGCTCACTAAGATAATCATGACTAACTCGTGGGGAAAGTTTAAACCGAATTGAAAAGGCATTTATCTAGCGACTAAGCTATTTTCCAAAGGCATTGCCATTTTATTTGTTTTAGAAGGATATGAGTTCAGGGAGCCCATCAACTTAGATAAGCATAAGAAATACTTTCTATAAAATTCTCGCTAAGGAAAAAACCTCAAAAAAATCTATTTAAAAAAAAGTTAGAGATAAAAATGAAAAAAAATAAAAAGGGTCTTATTGGATTAAAAACCTTGAAACAGGTAGTCCAGACAAAAATTAAAGACATGTAAAATGAAAGAGAGAGAAAAGAATAGTTAATTGGAAAACTTGTAAGGGTAAGGCATTTAATGACAAGAGTTGTATCAAAAGTGAAATGTATAATCATATTATGCTTAAATTAAATGAAATTGGATTGCATAAATTACAGTTAAACATTGCATTAAAGGTCTATTACAAACTGTTCAACTATAAAAGGAAAAAATGATGATTAAACTCTATAAACTAATTCTGCTTTCTTTTCTTTTGTCAAACACCTTGAGCACTAGATATTTGTAACTCTTTTATCCTTTTATTCTTCATAAACTCATCTTTTTCTATTTGTTACAATTGAATCCATACTTTATACTAATCATCAGTGGACTGATCACCATTATAGTCAATATACTTTTAAATAATTCTACGAGGCCAAGTAGTAACCAAATTATTTAAGAACTTTTGAGAGAGGGGTCCTGGTTGGAACTCGTGCACTAATCCTATAATTATTTATTTCTATCCATATTATCAGTAAAGGTGTGCAGGATTGTAGAAAGTGGCAAAATAAAGGTCGGCTATAAGGATACAATAGGTGTAAGATTGAATAGTAACGTGTTGCAGCTTCTACCCTGTGCACGTCCATTGAATCATAGTGTTTGGAAAAGTGGACAACCAACTTGAGATGTCTTCTGGTATGGGGTGGATCTTTTTAATGATATAATACTTTGCTTTGTAATGAACAAGGTCTTTAGGAAGCTCGAGTAGTCTTAGCTTTTTATGAAGCCATGCCTGAAAAATAAATTAGAAAATGACAAAAAAGTAAAAAATAAAGAAAAGAGAGGAGAAAGCTGACCTCCAACAGTAACAGACTCCACTTAGTTTTTGAAAAATTATTTAGCCCAATGATGGTTTCTATGGAAAAGGATTGAGCCCAACTTCCACCTAATCTAGAATGTAAAGTACTTTTGGATCATAGTTGTTAATAGTAAAAACTATCAATAACTGAGTGTATAGGCAAAGGGCGATCATCCATAGCCGATAAGCTTCCTTCTTATTTGGAGTTACAATAAGCTTAAGGAAGGATCCTATTAGAACTTCAGTACCAAAGATGTAGTAAAGGGGAGACTGAGGGGAAAGATTAAATAACCTAGCCATTTGATATTGGATAGAGCGTAAGTATAGGGTTCCAACTTGAGGGATTGTGATTTGATAGGTAGAATCCATGTGACAACTTAAGATAGTTTTAAATTCCTCCACAAAGTTGCATATATCCAGTTTGTTGAATAAAAAAACTTATTTGCTTGGATCCCAAAGTTGAGCCACAACATAGAGAAAGGGAAAGTTGATCCTCCTTGCTTGAAGAGATCTAAAAATTAATAGGTGGAAGGGCTCCAACTTCACCCATAATTCATCATCTAAGCCCTTCAAGATTATTTTTAGTTATTTGAAACTTCTATCAATCATGTTTAGCGATTTTTAAGCTATTGGGAGAGAGAAAGTGAAGAGTTTTGGAATAGGTATATGTAAATATGGTTGCTTTTGTGAGGAGAGATGGGGATTAAAAGGAGGGGTCTACAACATAGGCAGTAAGGTGTTCACCTTTTCAATTAGGTGATGCCTCACCATAAAGAGGCATTTAGAAATCACTTATTCTCAAAAAGGCAACACCTTAGTTAAAAGGCAATTGCCTTTATGACAGTTAGGGGCATTTTTTGGTTATGTTATTTAGTGTTGACTTTCCTATTTTGGTTTGTTAATGGAAAAATTTTTTATGATTAAACAATAAATTTATGTGCTATTGTGTTTGAACTATTTTTTCACTAATACGAGCTAAAATATTTGAACATTCAATCAAATTTAAACACAAGTATTAAAAATGAAATTAGAGTAATTTTTCAAAATTAGAATCAGAGAATAATAAAAAAGAGAAGTCTAGATCCTAATCTAAGAAGCCTCTGTCTTGTTGGCCTTTGTATCATCCCCATTATTACCCTCATTAGTACCATTATCAGCAACCTCTTCATCTTTCTCCTCCCCAATTTAAAGAGCTATAACTTGGCACTAAAGTGCTATGATCCTGGCCTGACTAACCGCATTATGATCCTATTCAGATATGATCCAAGGTAGGTACTTATATAAGCATGCATACATATAAAAATACGAGAGATCATTACCTTCCACTATTGAGTGACACACATTAGATGGTCTCACTGAGCCTTAATCAAATGATACATATACACTCCTTGATCTAGACGGATCTATATGATTAATGATTAGTTATTACTAATGCCTTATTGAGATTAGTTATAAAAGCAGAAAAAGAAAAAACTTACAGGTGTAGCATTAGGAGTGCATACTAGTGTCAAACTCTCATCCAATGTCAAAAACTCATGGGATAGGTCCCTTGTGTTGGGATTTCGTGATACAAACGCAGCGAAAAAATTAAAATTTTATCACATTCCCAAACCTGGATCCATGTAATTCGACTACTTGATTAAATATAGGATTTCAAGAATCTCACCACAACTAAGAAGAGGCAAGATTTTCTGGAAGGATAAGAGGAGGTTCACACCAGTGACACCTTACCTCGAGCTTTTTGCTTTGGTTGTTTAGATCAAGACGTCTCCAAAAGGATGCATCCTTTATAGGTATCCACATGAACAGCCTTTTACAAAACGAATTAAAGTGTGTGCTAGCAACCTTTTTGATTGTCTCCTAAATCAAGAACAAAAGAAAAACTCTATGTTTGTTGTCTAGGAAGAGAGAAAACCATTTTTGGAGGCAAGGAAAAACAAAATTGTATTAAACCCTAGAGAATATAACATATTTATAAACTCCAAATTAAGGTTTCACCTACCAAAGACCTTTTTGGTAATTTCCATTTATTACATTATGATTTTGATTTAAAAATAAATTAGAAATAATATCTTATTTATTTATTTATTTAAAATAATATTTATCTTAAATAAATAAACAAATAAATAAATAAATAAAACACTTTAATTATTTATTTCCATAAAGTTTATTTTGGGCTTATTAAACCCATATTCATTTTGGGCTTATTCTAAGTGTGTGACCCTGTAGGTTCACATAACATTGATAGTGGGCCTAAATCTCTATTTAGGCCTACAAGTCATAAGTGGCCTCTAGTAAGACATTATGACTACCCAAGTCATGTGAAGTCAATAATCTGACATAACCTAATTACAGTGAATTTTATCTTCCCTTTATCACATGATATCTTAATTAAACATAAGGCATAGAATGTCATCCTTATATAGTTCAATATTATGACTTGATTCCAAGTAGACTGAAAATTATAACTCTTTATCAATTCATTTCAGCATGGCCATGCATTTTCCTTCAGTCTATCTCATCAAGGGGCCCATAGATATCTTTCTCATATTAATGAGGGATAAATTCCTTCTAAATCACTCATATTCCTCACATAACTAATTTCATATCCAATAACATCCTATCTAATCGTCCGATTAAAGACAATATTAGAATGTGTCAAAATATAAAATAGCTATGTAGAAATCCATGATGATTTCAAGGTCAAAGGACTGAAATAAAATTACTATGATGAGAAATACTTATGACAATATTCTATGTAGTATTCTCATAGTGGGTCAATCTAGTACATGATCTCTCATCATATACCTATGAGTTGACTCAATATCTCATATTCATGATTAGTAAAACATAACCATCAGTCAACATGATACTAGCCTCAATACTTTAACATTTATATAATTAATAAATGGCTAGGGATAATTAGAATAGAACTCTTATTTTAATCTAAGGGTTTTACTATCAAGTCACATACTTGATGACCTTAGTAAGAATTAACCATTCATAAAATCAAATGATAATGAAATACCTCTTTATTAATAAAATAAGAAAGTCAATGTATAATCAAATGATTGACCTAGTGCATATCACTAACACCTTGGGGGTACCTAATATTGAGCTAAAAGGTTAAGTGTATAAGTCAGGTAACCAACAACCATCCGTGAGCTAAAACTAGGAGGAGCTCTAGCTAAAGTACCCTCCCCACTGTCAATATGAGGACGCTGGAGTGGTCTTTCATATACAGGAATCCTAGGTCTATGAGTAGGACCTATGGCTGCCATCTATGCATGGAAAAGGCTAAGTCAATATATAATTAGAAACATAAAAGAAGGAAGGATAAAGTCAAATGAGTAATAGAGCAGAAGTAGTAGTTAAAAGAGGCACCCATTGTAGTAGGCTGGCTCAAACAAAGTCTAATAACGACTCTTACTCCTTACAGTATGGGTCTCAGTAGGGTCTCCTGCAATCACTTTGTCCAGCTTATCACCCTCCAATAGGTGTGTCCATAACATGCCGACAGGAGGTGTTATAGGGATATGCCTAGCATGGGCACTATAATCTCAGTTGAGGACCCTCTCGACAAGGTACTATACTCGACAATTAGGTTAATAAAGGAGCACCTCTAAAAGGACAGTGGTCTTGAACAAGTCATCTTAGAAAGCCACCTATCTTTAAGACCCTATAAATCCTAGCGCAATTAAAGAGAAAAAGGATAGGTAAGTAACATGATTCTATAACTATGTGATACTACTAATAGTGGTTTGTCTTTTCTCAGGTATCTTATTATAGGTCAAGGAGTTCAGCCACTCTCGATGAATGTGCACACAAGCCAGATGTCTCTTCCATGAACAACTAGCACCCCATCAGGCCAAGGCTAGGAAATGAATGTCAGTGACATGGTTTATCCCTCAGATTAACTCAAACTCCAAAGCCTAGACCTATAAAGGTGAATTGTTAGCAAATAATCAAGATAATTGGCAAATAAAGTTCAAAAGTAGAGAGAATACTCACTAAGATAGCATACCAGAAACTATAGAATCATTTGGCTCCTTGGACTACTTCATTTATACTCATGTATAAGTAGGCCAATGCACAGCTACCTTAATCATAAGAAGACACTCAATCCAAGTCTCGAAGGGGCATTTAAAATATCAAATTATTGGAGCTGGTGATGTCAGCAAAATGGATAGCGCCTAACAAATAGACTAAAAATGCCCTCACTACCTAGTCGATCTCTTGGGCAATGGTAGCAGCCTCAAGCCTGACTTAGGTGTAGTGACTCCAGATTGAGTTAATCTTAATGGTATAGGTCCCCTTTATATCAAGGACCATATTGAGGAGTTGTTTAATAGAAACTACTCGATCCACTACCATTTAATATATGCTCGCATCAAATGGGACAACATCACCAGCACAAGCAATCCCAGTGATAGCAGCAAAGGAGAAAAGGTCTAATGTTAGCTTACCAAAAGGAAGGTAAAAGGTGTGCATGGTCTCGAACCACCTCTCCATCAGTGAGTGTGGCAGCTGGTAATTAGTGCAACCCTGAGAGTTTGAAAGGGATAAAATGAAGTCCTCAAAATTTGTATCCTGAATATGGTCTTTGATATCATCTGTGAGCTCATTGAACAAAACTTGAACACCACTAAAATTCTTAGCACCTTTGAATGTGTAGGCATAATGCCAGAAGTAAACAGGGAGGTCAAAATTTTTGTAAATTACTTAAAATAAAAAAAATGTTCAATACTGTTAGAGAGGTGACTATATATTGAAGAGGTGACTGTAAGCACCTAATTTCAGCGTGCAATTGTGCACACATGCGATAAAAGCCCCTATAATGAAAATCTAATTGAGAATTGATCTCTTGTGTCGAGTTTCGTGATTTAAAGGACTAAATTACTTCATTTTATGGACTTAATTGCAAAATTGGTTTTTCAAGGATTTGATTGCAAAAATTAAAAACTTCTAAGGATCTTTTTTGTAATTTAATTTAAAAAAATGATTGACCAGCATTACGTAATGCCAGTCAGCATGAAGCAATGCCAGTTGGCATTATGGGATGAAAATCAACATTCCAGAGTGCTAATTTTTGCTAAAATTTGATTTTTTACATTGAAAATTGATTTTTAGTTATTTCTTAATTTTTTTCATTGGTCCAGGACACCACGTGTCCCTGTGTATACGAGTCTTTGATTTTTTCAAAACTCTATCACCATCTTATTATTTTGATTTTGAATGTTTAAAAATGAAAATCCAGCGCAATTTCCCTATGTGATCATAGGGGTTGGAGGTTGTTAGGCCAGGCTCTAAAAGCCAGGAGGAAGTGAGGCAAAAAGTGAGAGGAAACCTTAGAGAAGCAGAGGCTGCAAAAAAAAAACTGTAGTTATTTCCTTTACTATGCAGAAAGCCACAAACCATAGCTCTTTATTTTTCATTTTCAAAACCTTCGGGAAATCAACAAAAATACGTGCTTTACTTTTAAAGTTTAGAAAATAAAAAAAACAACAGAGTCAATCTCAAAATGGTGACAATCCCAATCTAAGGGAAATTCAAACGACATTTGCATAACATCTCCTACTCTTTTTCTTTTTTTTTTCTTTTTTTATTTGATTTCTTTGTTTTATTTCTTTATTGAGTCATTAATGATTAATTTTTTTTTATTGGTGTTCTATGGTGCTCTGAATGTGAGGTTGATGATGTGAGATTTTGCAATATTGAAGAATCCATGGGATGTCAAGTATTGAATTTTGTGAAATCCCTGTAGAATTTAGGGTTAATTATTTTATGTAGTATTTTGTTCATTATTTTTACTGGGTTGTAATTAATTTGCTTTAATTTTCTACACTGTAGTTTGTAATAGCCCTAATAAAAGGAAATTAGTAGAATTTAAATTCTTTGCACTAAAAATTAATTAGTAATCTAGACGCAATTTAGTAAGATTCAATTAAAATCAATGATAGTAGTAGATTAATTTTAGGGTTACGTGAAATTGAATTAGGATTTTTTAGAAAAATCATGTAAATTGTTATTTTGATTTATTTTTTGGTATGTTTATTAACTTGGGTTTTGTTTTTAGTTCTCATGCCTTTTGAGCCCCAAGTTCACGGTAGGATCAACCCATTTAATAAATAGACTTAAAAATGACTTTTAGGTTTTAATTAATTTAGGCCCATTTAGGTTAGTTAGATTTAGGTAAACTTTTAATTAATAAAATTAACTTAGACTTTAGTTCAGTCCACTAATGTATTTTTATTTCTTTTTAAAATTAATTAGGCCTTAGGCATATTTCTAGTTAATTAAAATTAATTTAAATTTAGCTCAGCCCATTAATTTCATTTCTTTTAAAATAAAAAGACTCAGGCATGCTTAATAATTTAATTTATTTTTTAAAATTTGTAGACAATAAGCCCAATTCCTTAATTAAATTAAAACAAATAGATTTAGGTTCACTAATTCAATTAAAATGTAGGCTCATATTTAGTCCATTTTACTTGTAAATAAAATATGTAGAATTAGCTAACTTTAATTAATAAAATTAATCTAGTTTAGAAATAGGGACGTTGCCTTTTGTATACATTTTTACATGTAATTTTATGACTTGTTGCCTTAGGTTAAATGGATATTTAATTAGGGTTTAAATAAATTACATGTAATTAGAGAATAAGATAGTAATTTATAAAATAATTCTAAATGAACATGAGACTAAAAGAAGTTACTATTCCATTCATAGAATCTCCTGGTTGTGTTGGTAGCTTTCTTTTAGAGAATCGAGTACCACCATTTTAATTTGTCCCAGTTATTACCCTCGGTGGAGACTCCTTATCTCCACTCTATGTCTTTATAATATAATGAAAAGAGTCCTATAGGGGGGTGAATAAGACTATCAAATAAAAATGAGGAATTAAAAGAATTCTTTACAAGAATTAAATAGAAGTTGAGAAGGAAGAATGAAGAACACAAAGATTTATGGAGTTTGAATTCAACAATAATCCTACGTCTCCACCTAACTTATCCCTAAGTTAGGATTTTCAATCACCCACAATCTTATTCACAAGATTGAGACTATACAAGAGTTTTATGGCTCACTCTTATAACCTTACAACATGAGTTTTCAAGGCTCACTCAAAAAACCAAAACCCAAGTGTTTCAATGGATAAAACTTAAACCAATTCCTATAGAAATAAATCTTAATTCCTTTCTAATCTAACCCAAGATTTAAGATGAAGACAAATTCTATTTCTAACACACACCCAACTCTCACAAGAGTTATACAAACAAAGAATTGTTTAAGAGAATTTGATAGCTCAAAGAAAGCTTAAGAAATAATGAATGATAAATAAGTTTCATAACTTCCATTCAGCTCCAAAGGTATTTATACGAAAAAATATAGCTTTTGGAGGTACAAATGATGTTTCCAACGTCTATATTTTGAATTATTGGGACTAATGCTGTCAGATAACTATTCATAGATTGAAACCATAATTGGCTCCTCAAGACGTTTGAATTTGACCACACTTTCTTCATAAAAGCTGTAGATACTTGAATCATCTTTCCATATCAATTTGAATCACCTAAATTGGACTTCTTTAGATCAATATATGTCCAAAATACTAATCATTGTGCAATTTGTAATGCAAACTACGGTCAGACAGCTATACCCAAATCGAAGCCATGATTTGCTCCTGAAGAAATTTGATTTTACCCATACTTTCTTCATTAATTCTGTATATATTTGAATTATATTTCCATATCATTTTGAATCACCTAAATTTGACTTCTTTAGCTCAGGATATCTCCAAATTACTTAGGGTTGTGCAATTTAAAATATAGAATACTGTCAGACAGCTATACACAAGTTGAAGCCATGATATGCTCTTGAAGAAATTTTAATTTGCCTATATTTCTTTATAAAAATTGTACATATTTGACTTATATTTTCATATCATTTTGAATCACCTTAATTGGACTTCTGTAACTCAAGATATGTCCAAAATACTAAAAGGTGTGCAGTCTGAGATGGCAGACGTATACGTGGATTTCAACTTAAAATTTTCCTAACCAAATGAACTTGGATTTTGACAAATAAGCCCAATTCAGAAATCTCAAGATGTCTACTTCAAATGTTAAGAAGCTCATTTTCTCATTTAAGAGCTCTAAATATGTCAAAAGCCTTCTTCAATCTCAGAAGTTCAATCAGCCCAAAAAGTCACTACTCATCCAAAAGTGTATATGCTTGGTATATGTTTGGTATATAATTCCCTACACACTTAATTGAAATTATTAGTATAAAAATTATTATCAAATTCCAAAATTAGGAGTTTGATCATGCAAATGGTCAACAATCTCCCCCTTTTGGCTTGGACAACCAATTTGAAAAGATGATAAATAATATGTATGTGTGTGTAAAAAATAAATAACATGTATAAGTATATTAAATAAAAATAGCTCCCCCTTTCAAATTAAATATATGCAAAAAGAGAAAATATTTTGCTCCCCCTTAACATGTGCATAAATTCAATATTTAT
Organism: Mallotus nudiflorus; assembly: GCA_947683625.1. Taxonomy (NCBI): domain Eukaryota; kingdom Viridiplantae; phylum Streptophyta; class Magnoliopsida; order Malpighiales; family Euphorbiaceae; genus Mallotus; species Mallotus nudiflorus. Next base: position 354,864 of record CANTUR010000516.1, on the reverse strand, counting down.
CATGTATCAGAGCATATAAATAAATAAATTATCATAGTATGTATAAGAGTTTAACAAATATATTCCTTTAACAAAAATATATTTCTTTATTTCTCGTCCTTTTTGGACATGATAAGAAATATAAATAAATTTTGTTGAAAATAAAGACAACATAAAAAAGTTATAAAAAAATATGGCATAACATAATAAATGATGATAACATGATTATTAAAAAAATGTTAGACAACATAAAGGAAATAATTTCAACCATATATGGAGGTAGTGTATGCATCACAAAATAGAACATATGTTATACTGAAACATCACATGATTATAGAAGGTTTAGCTAGACAATCAATCATACATAATCATGTGGTACTTAGCATATCTTAAACACAATTATTTATCCCCTAAGAACATAGCTTCTTCTTCCCCTTTGTCAAAGAAAAAAAGAAAAGAGAGAGATATAAGGGGAAATAGACCTGAAGGAGCCAAAAATACTAGAGGGAATAAAAGATCAAGAACCAAAACAATGCAAGCAAAGATATTCAAAATCTTTATGAAATTCATGTCATTTTAAGAGATAAAAACCATTCCCAAGAAGAATTTATACATGAATATGAATTTTGCATGAATAAGCACAATTAATAGTCATGCAAAAAAAAATTCATGTCATATATAAACAAAGTAAGCAAAACAAGTCTTTTTATCACAAGGACAAAACTGGTCATACTTACATTGTTATTATGCATGAGAAAAAGAATTATATGAAATAAATTCAAATAATTTTCTCCCCTTATTTTCAATGGATTTAAAAAAAATTGATATTAAGGATACACTATCACATAGTTATGTCACTTACATAAACACATCTTTGAAAAAAAAAATTCTTTTCCTTATAAGAAATTAACTAAGTACGCATGCAAACTCAATTATTTTTCCTCCTTTGTCAAAATGCAAAGATAGACCAAATCTTAAAAATATTCATGCATTATCAAAGATAAAATAATTTCTAAGAAAACATAAAAATTAAACAAACTCAAAAATTTTTCCCTTTTGTAAAAATCCAAATAAAATTGAATTAAAAAAGAGTTACAATGATGTTAAAATACCAATTGTAAATAAGATATAAAACTAACAGCTCATGTCTTATATCTAAAAAATATCTAGAAAATAAACTGTCATAAAATAATTATAAAATAAACAAACAACTCATGGTTTATATTCAGAAAATATTCAGAAAATAAACCGAATATAAACTGATGAAAAATAGTTATAAAACACACTTAACAGCTCAAAACTTAGATACATAAAGTATACTGAAAATAAACATAACATAAAAATACAAAAAAAAAATTATTGAGGAGGAGGAATATTTATGCTAATTTAAAATAATTAATTAATTGAATTTAGCTCAATAATTAATTATTAATTTGTAAAATAAAAGGGATTTTTTAAAAAAAAATTGAATGAATCCACACAAATCCAATTAAAATTAATACAAAGATCATGCAAATGGTAAATACAATATATCATGTATATGAACTAAATTTGCTAAAGCAAATACTTTTAAAACAAAATATATACATGATGCTGAAAATAATTTTTTTAAATCACATAAGAATCCAAACATCAATTCATCAATTTAACAAGTGATCAAGACAAGCTTGAGCCATCAATCATACTAAGTTCATGCTTAATAAAATTCAATCTTTCCTCACAAAGAGGTTTAGTAAAAATGTATGCCAATTGATGATTAGTATCAACAAAATCAAGAAAAATATCACCATTTTGAACATGATCAAGCAAGAAATGATGTCTAATGTCAATATGCTTAGTTCTAGAATGTTGAATGAGATTTTTACTAAGTTTTATAGCACTTGTATTGTCACATTTAATTGGAATGTGATTAATATCAATGCCATAGTCCAAAAGTTGTTGTTTTTGCCATAGAACTTAGGTGCAACAACAACTAGCCGCCACATATTCTGCTTCAGCGGTGGACAAGGCAACCGAAACTTTTTTCTTATTAAACCAAGAAACTAAGCAATTTCCTAAAATTTGACAATTTTTGGAAGTGCTTTTTTATCTAGTAAGCTACCAGCAAAGTCAGCATCAGAATAACTAATCAAGTCAACTGAAGAAATCCTAAGATACCAAAGTCCTAAATGCATTGTACCACAAAGATATTTGAAAATTCTTTTAATAGCATTTAAATGAGACTCTCTAGAACTTGATTGAAATCTAGCACACAAGCAAGTAGCAAACATAATATCGGGTCTACTAGTGGTTAAATAAAGAAAGGATCCAATCATACCTCTAAATCGCTTTTCATCAACCGATTTGCCATTCTCATCCTTGTTGAGTTTGGTTATGGTGCTCATTGGAGTTTTGCTTGATTTAGCTCCATCCATTACAAACTTCTTAAGAATGTCCCTTACATATTTGGTTTGATTAATGAAAATCCTATCTTTACATTACTTGATTTAAAGTCCAAGAAAGAACTTGAGTTCTCCCATCATACTCATCTCAAATTCTCCTTGCATTAGCTTAGAAAATTCCTCACACAAATCAATAGCACCAAAAATAATATCATCAATATAAATCTTAATAATTAATACATCATTCTTGGATTTCTTTATGAAAAGAGTTGTGTCAACCTTTCCTTTAGAGAAACCTTTCTCTAGTAAAAAGTTACTCAATCTTTCATACCAAGCTCTTGGAGCTTGTTTCAATCCATATAATGCTTTTGACAATTTAAAAACATGATTTGGAGAGTTAAAATTTTCAAAACCCGAAGGTTGTTCAACATATACCTCCTCTTCAATAAAACCATTTAAAAATGCACTTTTAACATCCATTTGATAAATTTTAAAATCCATGTATGATGCAAATGCAAGTAGCATTCTAATAGCTTCTAACCTTGCAACGGGGACAAAGGTTTCATCATAATCAATGTCTTTCTCTTGATTATATCCTTTAGCTACTAGTCTAGCTTTGTTCCTAGTTATGACACCTTGTTCATTCATCTTAGTTCTAAACACCCATTTGGTGCATATAATAGGGTGATGTTTAGGTCTAGGAACCAAGGTCCAAACCTTATTTCTCTTAAATTGATTTAACTCTTCTTGCATAGCAAGGACCCAAAATTCATCACACAAAGCATCATTAATATTTTTGGGTTCAATTTGAGAATTGAAGGCTAAATTAACAGTAGACTTTAATTGAGATCTAGTAGTTACCCCTTTTATAGTGTCACCTATAATGAGATCTTGAGGGTGAACTTTCTTAAATTGTTAATCCTTTGGAAGTTCATCCTTCAAGGTAGGTTGAGATGTCCCCTCATTTTTCTTCTTGCTTGGATCTTCAAGTTCCAAAAGTTTACTAGCATTTTCTTCTTATGTTTCCATAATCTCATTGTCACCTACAAGATCATCAACACTACAAACATCCTTTCTAGGATCAAGTGAGTTTAATTCATTAAATACCACATGCATTGACTCTTCAACTACTAGAGTTCTCTTATTAAAGACCCTATATGCTTTGCTAGAGATGGAATAGCCTAGGAAAATTCCCTCATCGGCTTTGGAATCAAATTTTCTAAGATTATCCTTAGTGTTCAATATAAAGCACTTGCATCCAAATACTTTTAGATATGAGATTTTGGGTTTTCTATTGTTTTATAGCTCATAAGATGTTTTATTTAAAATTGGTCTTTTAAAAACTCGGTTTGAAATATAACAAGATGTGTTAACAGCTTCTGCCCAAAGCATAAAGGCAAATTATACTCATAAAGCATTATTCTAGCCATTTCCACAAGAGTTCTATTTTTCCTTTCAACTACTCAATTTTGTTTAGGGGTTCTAAGAGATGAAAATGTATGAGAAATACCATTTTCATTACAATAGTTTTTGAAAATTTCATTTTCAAATTTTGTTCCATGATCACTTCTAATGGATGAAATACAAAATCCTTTTTCTTTTTGAACTCTTTTTGAAAAATTTTCAAAAGCTTTAAATGCATCATTCTTATGAGCAAGAAAACATACCCAAGTGTATCTAAAGTAGTCATCAACCAATACATAAGTATAGTGCATTCCACCAAGACTAGCAACTCTAGTTAGTCTAAATAAATCCATATGTATAAGTTCAAGTGGCCTAGAGGTGGACACTACATTTTTTAGCTTAAATGAGGACTTGGATTATTTTCTCTTTTGACAACATCACAAGGTTTATCTTTAGTGAATTCAAGCTTAGGTAAACTAATTACAAGTTCATGTTTACAAAGATCATTCAAAAGCTCAAAATTTACATGTCCTAATCTTCTATGCCATGTCCATGTGTCATGGTAGATAGACACTAAGAATTTTATGTCTTTGTTATCAATTTTATTCAAATCAATGACATAAACATTGTCTACTCTTTCACCACTAAAAATAATTTTATTTTCATCAAGACAACTAACAAAGCAATTTTTAAGATAAAAAGTTACTTTACTTCCCATGTCATATAATTGACTTATACTAAGCAGATTGTGTTTAAGACCATCAATAAATAACACATGATGTATAGATAAGGATTGAGGATTACCTATATCTCTAATGCCAATGATTTTTCCTTTTGCATTATCTCTGAAAGTAACGTGTCCTCTATCCTTAGCATTAAGTTTGTTGAATTGCTCTTTATCTCCTGTTATGTGCCTTGAACATCCACTATCGAGATACCACTTGCTTTTTGTTCTTATGGATTTCAAGCACATCTACACAATACAATTTAAGTGTTCTTTTGGACCCAAACCTTTCTTAGTCTAGGTTGGTTAGTTTTAAGATAATTCGTAGGAAGTAAATTCATATGCAGTTTTCTATAAAAGCACACATTATTAGTATGTTCTTTGATCATGCAATATGAACATACAATATTTTTAAATTTATTTCTCCTAGAATGAAATGCTTTCCTAGTGTGTGCAACATGCCTTTGGTGTTGTGTCTATCTTTTATTATTTTATGACAATGAGTGAGACCTACATTGGAAATGGTGATGAGCATTTCGATAAGTTTGTGCAATATGTTTATATGCATTGTGTTGTGCAACATGCCTATTATAATTATGTCTAGTATACATATAAGCATGCCTAGGTTAAGGTGCTCTAGTTTGAGACTTACCTCTTTATGTTAATGGAGGGTTAATCTTATGAGATTTTGCCTTGCTATTTAACACATGAGATTTTTTTTGCTTGAATCTCATTTGAGGTTGAAGGAGTAGAATCATGTGAAGCTTTAACAAAAGTAATATATGATGAGGATGATGAAGAAATTCCATTTTTATATCCAATTCCATGGGTATGTCCATGAAATTTTTGAGAGTCAAGAAGACTATCTAAAGTTTCTTTTCCTCTCTTAAATTTAGCAATGGAATTCTTTAATTCTAAGACTTCCTTAGAAAGCTTATGATTTTCATCATTTGCTTTCTTAAGTTGGTCTTTTAAAGAATTAGAAGACATAGCATACTAATAAGTTTTTCATTTGATGCAACAAGTTTAGCAAAATTAATTTTTAAACATTCAAAATCCTTACTTAAACTCATGTTTTTATTGTTTCTTATTAAATAACAAACTTTTGCATTTAACAAGTAATTTGCTCATAATAGAGCTCTCATCATCATCATCACAATATTCATCACAATCATCAAAGGAAAAATAAAAAGTGGATGGTACCTCGTTTTCATTTTCAATGGCCATAAAGCAAAGATTGGCAACTTCTTATTGTTCCTCTTCCTCTTTGGATTCAGAGGAATCATCCCAAGTAGCTTTGAATGCCTTCTTCTTATCTTTTGCTCCTTTGCTTTTGAATTTGATTTTAGGACATTCACTTCTAATATGTCCCAATTTCTTGCATTCATAGCAAGTAACCTCTTTTGTTTTCTTCCTTCCATCTCCTTCGAACTTCTTGTTGAAGTCCTTTGTTCTTGAGAAATTTTTCTTTCTTAAGAACTTCTTGAAGTTCCTAGTGAGCATGGCAATATCACCATCTTCATCACTAGAATCTTTGATGCTTTCCTTTTCACTATCTTCTTGAAGAGCTTTTAGAGCAATGCTCTTTTTCCTTTCTTTTTTCTCTTCTTATTCTTCACCTCTTTGCTTAATGGTGAGCTCATGTGTTAAGATCTTACCAATAAGCATATCAGTTGATAGAGTAGAGAGGTCTTGAGCTTCCTCCATTGAGGTAACACGAGATTCCTAATCCTTATTAGGTAGGATTCTTAGAATCTTTTTGTTTACCTCTTCCTTGGAGAAATGTTTTCCAAGTTTCTTAAGGGTTGTGAGGAGAGCATTGAGATGGTTTTTCATCTTCATGATTGATTCTTAAGGCTTCATTTTAAAGAGTTCATATTCATACATATGAAGTTGAACCTTCTTGCTTCTTACTTGAATGTTGCCTTTATAGTGATTCTCTAAGGTCTCCTACATTTCTTTAATTGAAATGCAATTTTGAAGCTTGCCTCCTTCTTCTCTTGTCATGGAGGAGACTAGAGTAATCATAGCCTTTTTATTTTTGTGATTTTCTTCCTTTTGATCAAAACTCCATTGGCTTCTTACAAGAGTGGTTATCACACCATTAATGATGGTTGTAGGTGGCTCCCAACCTCTTAGGACAATATCCCAAAGTTTGATGGAATCACAATCAAGATATAATTCCATTTTGAATTTCCAATGTGGATAGTCACTACCATCAAAGAATGGTCTAAAAGAAGAGATGTTTTGAGATTCACTCTCCATGATCTTGTATTCTAGCAATGAAGCACCTAGAATTCAAGCTCTGATACCAATTGAAAAGAGTTGTAAAGGGGGGGTGAATGGGACTATCAAATAAAAATGAGGAATTAAAAGAATTCTTTACAATAATTAAATAGAAGTCGAGAAGGAAGAATGAAGAACACAAAGATTTAAGGAGTTCAGATTCAACAAAAATCCTACATCTCCACCTAACTTATCCCCAAGTTAGGATTTTCAATCACCCATAATCTTATTCATAAGATTGAGACTATAGAAGAGTTTTATGGCTCACTCTTATAACCTTACAACATGAGTTTTCAAGGCTCACTTAAAAAACCAAAACCTAAGTATTTCAATGGATAACACTTAAACCAATTCCTTTAGAAATAAATCTCACTTCCCTTCTAATCTAACCCAAGATTTAAGATGAAGAGAAATTCTATTTCTAACACACACCCAACTCTCACAAGAGTTATACAAACAAAGAATTGTTTAAGAGAATTTGATAGCTCAAAGAAAGCTTAAGAAATAATGAATGATAAATAAGTTTCTTAAATTCTATTAAGCTCTAGAGGGATTTATACTAAAAAATAAAGCTTTTGGAGGTGCAAATGATGTTTCCAACGTCTATATTTTGAATTATTGAGACTGATGCTGTCAAACAACTATTCATGGATTGAAACTGTAATTGGCTGCTCAAGACTTTTGAATTTATCCACACTTTCTTCATAAAAGCGGTATATATTTGAATTATATTTCCATATTAATTTGAATCACCTAAATTGGACTTCTATAGATCAAGAAATATCCAAAATACTAAGGATTATGCAATCTGTAATGCAGACTACGGTTAAACAGCTATACCCAAATTGAAGCCGTGATTTAATCCTGAAGAAACTTTATTTTGCCTATACTTTCTTCATTAAAGCTGTAGATATTTGAATTATATTTCCATATCATTTTGAATCACCTAAATTTGACTTCTTTAGCTCAGGATATCTCCAAATTACTTAGGGTTGTGCAATCTAAAATGCAGAATACTATCAGACAGCTATACACAAGTTGAAGACGTGATATGCTCCTGAAGAAATTTGAATTTGCCCATATTTTCTTCATGAAAATTGTATATATTTGACCTATGTTTTAATATCATTTTGAATAACCTTAATTGGACTTTTGTAACTCAAGATATGTGCAAAATACTAAGAGGTGTGCAGTCTAAGACGGAAGACATATACATGGATTTCAACTTAAAATTTTCCTAACCAAATGAACTTGAATTTTGACAAATAAGCCCAATTCAGAAATATCAAGATGTCTACTGCAAATGTTAAGAAGCTCATTTTCTCATTTAAGAGCTCTAAATATGTTAAAAGCCTTCTTCAATCTCAAAGGTTCAATCAGCCCGAAAAGTCACTACTCATCCAAAAGTGTATATGCTTGGTATATGTTTGGTATATAATTCCCTACACACTTAATTGAAATTATTAGTATAAAATTTTTTTGTCAAATTCCAAAATTAGGAGTTTTATCATGCAAATGGTCAACATATAATAGTGTGTGCCCTAAGGCCCTGAGCCCAAATAGTGTCGCAGTTGCTAAAATCTTGGGTGTGTGCTAAACCCTGCCATTGCTACTGAGGATAAGAGATACTGGTTCTACTTGTGTTCTTTAGAATTATTTTACTAATTATTATTATTCTTATTGTCACGACCCAAAACAGGGGCCATGACCGGCGCTAGGGAACGGGAATTCTTTCGAATCCGGAACCCGTAGCAAGCCTAAAAATAAAATAAAATAAAATATGCAATAATAATAACAACAGTATATAATGCAGCGGAAATAAAAATCATAAATATCATAATAACATATGTGCCAACTGGATTTAAATCAAATCCTCATCATTACATATATATAAAATCTCTTTTAATACAAATCCAGTTCAAATATAATATAACATCTCTTTAAATATTTAACGACTACTGCAGTGTCTAGATAAAATAAACCCAAGACTCAGAGAAGCAGTTTACATAAAGCAACCGGGGCGGAAGAAATCCGGCGTACAAGTCTGCTACTGAGGTCTGAAGAAGATGACTCTCCTGAAAAATTAGTCAACGGAGGGGAGTCAGACCTCACTGAGTGAATTACTATAATATATATACATGCATACTAAATGACAATGCATACAATCAATAGTATATATCTAATATGTATATATACAGGCAAATACACACAGATGCAATAAAATCATTTTATATATATTTCATTGAAAATCATCGTTTATGAAGGATCAAATAGAACCCTAGAAAATCGTAACCTCAAAATAGTGTTAGACAACACTCTGGCCAAACATGCTCACTTATTCCAAAATATTCACTTATTCCATTTAGACAGTAGACTGGCCCCGAAACACTAAGTCAACCGAGCTCCAGCAGTCTGACTGCCAGTGTGATTGGCCCTGAGACACTTGGTCAACCGAGCTCCAGCAATCACACCTCCAAACCATATCTCACACATCAAATAATCATATCCAATCAATATCCACAAATGGTTAGTAATATAGCCTAAATACTATAGGCGTACCGGTACGTACTCGGTCCTAGTGCTGCCCACTAGGTAGCACATTCTATTGATATCCTTCATTAATAAATATAAAACATTCATTCACAAATAAATGATGCACGAATTTAAATAAAATAACAATATAAACCATATATATACTGAAAATATACCAAAAGTAAATCAGGTATATTTCGAGTATATATACGTCAAATAAATCCAATTAAATTATAAATTAAGCTAGAAATATATTTAAAAACATTTTAAATATAATTTATTAACAAAACATGCATATAATTTAATATATACCAAAAATAAACCAACAATAAACTAAATATAAACTTAAGTAATAATCAAATTATTTATGCATATTTAATCAAAATAAGACATGCATTTCTAAATCATGCATCCTAAGTATATAGATATAAAATAGCAACTCACAAATTAGTGCGCTCCACGAGATGGATCCGACGGGTCTAGTCCACTAGGCCTTGGTCTCGGCGCAACTAAACAAATAATAAATAACAGACATCAGAAACAACCTAACCGAAAATCCTAGAAACTCGATCTAGAATATTAAACACAGAAATAGGATTAGGGTTCGACTGGACATCACGTTTTACGAGAATTCTATCAAAAATTCGGCAGAACCTCCCCTGTAAAACGGACATCTCTCTAATCAAAGAATAGAGCCGACCCTGCAAAGAAACACACTTCGAAAAACAAGCACAACAACTCATCCACAACCCCTCGGTCGGACTCCAAACTACAGTCTACCGACCGGGGTCCATAATCACAGAACAAATACAGAAATACCAAAAATACCCTTATATCACAGAAATACATTTTATAAGTAGAAATTACATAATTATCCTTAAAACACTGTAAAAATCGATAAAAACTCATTTTATTAGAAAAATCGTATATTATATATATAATTGAAAATAATTCACGAAAAATAGTTTTAATTAGTTAAAAATACTAAAAAATTTGTAGAAATCATTTTTACACCTTAAATAACTATTAAAACCAATTAAATTACATTTTTAGCCAATTTTGTGTAAAATTATCAAAATACCCCTATATATATAAATATACTATAATTACTTCAAAAATTCACCAAAAATAGTATAATTATCCAAAATTAATTTTATCAACATATTTATCAATAATATCAATAATTAAACTCAATTAACCAATTAAATTCAATTAAAAACATAATTAACCTAATTTTCCAAAATTACATAAACTCAAATAATTCAAAATAAATACTTAGAAATTCATAAAAATTCCAAATAAATTTCTATAATTCATTTCAACACCTATGTTCATCATAAAACACAATTTCATAATTTAAGTAATTAATTTCCGAAAATTAGAAAATAATATTAAAATATTCAAAAATACCCAAAAATCAAATAAATCTCAAAAAATTCCACAAAAATTCACACAAGAAGATTAAGCTACTAGGATCAACATTTGTGAAGGGACTTTTCATGAATCAATCAATTCAAAGTTCAAAAAAATCAAAAACCCTAATCTGGCCGAAATCAAAAATTCGAAACCTAAGCAAATCAAGACCAATTCAGCTCAAACCAAAGCTAGAATCACACTCACCGGAGCTCAAGGAGAAGAAAGAGACTGGCGGTGTCGAATATGGTGTCTGAAAAGTTAGTGAACGGCGAGGAGGGAAGTTTCGGCCAAAATGGGAAAATTGGAGCTAGCCGACGCCGGGGAAGGAAGCAAGGGGCGACGGAGTAGCTGGCTGGGGAAGGCAGAGCTGCTAGCAGCACATCGACGGTAGGTGGTCGGAAATTGCAGCGAGAGGGGAGAAGGAACGGGCTTGGGAAGAAGAAAGGAGAAGAAGAAAAGAAAGGAAAGGAAAAGAAAAGAAAAAGAAAAAGAAAGAAAAAGAAAAAGAAAAAAAAAGAAAAAAAAAGAAAAAGAAAGAAAAAGAAAAAAAATAATTTAAAAAAAAAATAATTTTAAATAAAATATTTGGGAAAAATCACACACCACACATTATTATAATAATTTATAATTTAATAATAAATAAAATAATTAAATAACAATAAAATTAATAAGCAAATAATAAAATATTAGGGTAATATATTAAACCCTAATTAAATAAATATATACGCACATAGACTTTATTTAGTAATTTAAAAATATGTATGAGTTCATGCAAGTCCGTAAATCTATTTACAATAATTAATAATAAATTATTTACATGAAAATTTTTCCGAAAATGCAAGTCCCGAGAAAATTTTATGTAAAGCACTTAAAATAATAATAAACAATTAAAATTCAATTTTAATTAATCAATAACTTATGAAATATCAATATCATATTTAAAAATTATTAACACTGCATATCCCGATGCAGTATTAAAATATTTAAAAATACGGGATATTACACTTACATTCATTCGTCCCTATTAAACTGATGGCGTTGGTCTATGATTCCATGATTCCACTAGCTTCATGGAGTTGTAAATTGGCTAACCATCACTCTTAGCCTCAACTCGGTTCAAGAGAAATTACCAGGCTCAGCTGACCAGAGTTTGTAACCTAAATCCTAAAGGGGGGTAACCTTCTCTCAAGTTTACAAATGATGCTAGGCCCCTCAGACCTTGGCCTATAACTTAAGTCTTAAAGGAGAGCATCTTGCTAAGGGAACCTTAACTTTTCACCAGACCTTAACCACATATAATGGCTTAGTAACTTCCCCTAGGATTTACCTAAATTTCTTACGTATGTTTCTATGAGGTATTTCTATTTATAAAAGTCGAGGGCCATACTTTTGGAGCCCACTTAGGCTAATGAAGATTGGGCTACACCTTATACCTAAAAATGTTATTTCTATGCTTTCACTGCTTTAAGAGAGATGTGGCATGCACATCGGTTCTTGATATCCCTTGTTGATATTAAGGTCAAAACCAAAAATCTTATGAAAAGAGACTCACCATTGAACATGTGTGTAGGAGGAATAAGGTTGGAAGGATGAATGTTGTACACTTGATTGATACTTGCTTTTTGTTATTTGCTACTTGTTATATAGCATGTGCATCATGCATATATGCATTTCATCCATCTCATTAACATTTTATTTTACAGCCATCATAGATTCACCTAGGTCTTCTTATGTTTAGGGACAAAAAAGTGGCAGACTAAAAAGGGCAGATTTAAGTCCTAAAGCTATAGCATAAGAGATCCTGCATAGACTAGAGAAGAGTCCTATCAATCCACTTTACTTAGAAGTTGAACCAACTACACCTGAACCTATAGAGATGGAACAACAACAAGGAGGGAACTGGACCTTAAAATATATCAAGGGAGCTTTGATAGATGAAATTAGGGCTATAATGCTAGAAGAACTAAGAAAAGCATTATCTGGACTGATGCAACATGCTACTGCTATCATACCACCACCTGTAATTTAGCAACCACCTGCTACTACTTACTGTAGATGCTTCACCTGCTGCCAATAATGCTGAGGGGCAACCTGTTACTAGAAATTTGCCTGCTATTGATGTAAAGCTAAAGGATATTGAGAACTACATAGTAGAGAAAGCAAAGAAAGAGTCACTCAAACTGGTGCAAAACCACAAGTCCAAGTAGATACGAGCGCTGACCCAAAAGATGTCCAAGATGGATGAGCTAATTAGGGGACAAAGCATGAGATATTCATTTGACTTTGATGACATGCTGCAAATGGAAGATGATAGGCTGCCTGATAAGTTTAAAATGTCACAGCTATAGAAATTTGATGGAAGAGGAGACCTAAGGATTCATCTTAATTAGTACATAACCACTATGAGTATACTAAAGCCCCATAAGCAATCATCACTAGGTTGTTTGTGTTATTTTTAGAGTGTATGGCTGTAAACTGGTATCATGGGCTGGAAAAATATGTTACGGCTTACTAGAAGGAATTATGTACTGCCTTTTTAAAATAGTATGATTATAACAATAGATTGGAAGTGTCCATCAAAGATTTAGAATTAACAAAGCAGAAATCAAATGAATCTTTCTTTGATTTTCTTATTAGGTTCATGAACAAAGCAAGACTGATGAAGAATAAGCTGGCTAAGAAAGATCAAATTAGGATGATAGTCCGCAATGTATCACCTAATCTAGTCGAGAGATTGCAAATGATGAACCCTAAAACATTCATAGATTTGTATAATGATGGTCTACAAGTTGAAGAGATTGAGAATGAAAAGAAGAAAAGCTTTAGAGGCACCGGAACCTGAAATTACTCAACTAGGGGCACACAATAAGGAAGCACTAGCCGAGTTGTAGAGGTGCGTGTAGTTCAACTGCTTAGGAGATTCTCCTACTTTAATCAACCACTCTCAAAAGTCCTAGACTGATTAATCCATAAAGGCTTAACCTTTTCCAAACCACCTAACCCAAATGTCCCAAGCTATAACCCTAATAGCTATTGTAAGTTTCACTAAGTAACTGGTCATTCCACATATACCTATATCTGCCTTAAACATGAAATCCAAAACCTGATAGACTCTGAAAAAATCATAAACCCCAAAAAATCCAATTTTAACCCAAACAATAGAAATAATCCTTTCCTAAACTACCGAAATGTCCTACCACCAGCCACTATAATGATCAACTTGGGAGTTAACGAGGAGAAAGTGCTAGACTCTTTTGAAAACCTAAACCCTATAGATAGTAAGGAATCTCTTGATGCTTTTAATGGAGTTGAGGATTTATTGGGACAACCCTTAGGTAAATTCAATTATAAAGTGTTATACTCCAAACCACCCTCTGTTGATATCCCTATTGAATTAATAGTGCCTTCAGGATAGGGTGATGAGTTTGATAATGAGCCATCAGAAGAAGAAAAAGAATCTAAAACACTAGAATAACCACGAAGAGGAGTTAAGGATTTGCTAGGGCAACCCTCAGGCAAATTTGATTACAGAGTATTCTATTCAAAACCAACTTCTAGTGACATACCCCTTGAGGAGATTGTGCCTATAGGATAGGGTGATGAGTTTGAAGAAGAGAGTAAAGGATCGTTAACTCTTGAATAAGGGATTGAGGAGCTATTAAGTGAGCATTTAAAAAAGTTTAACATGGAGGGAAAAGAAATGTGCACAGTGGAAGTGTGGAAAAGGGACCGGATTATTGGGGTTGTAAACATCTGGTACGACTCTAATAAGGAAATTCTTGTTAGTCTTAACATATGAAGCGATAACCCTAATGTGAATCATGTCACTAGGAATGGAAGGTAGAGGATGCAGAAATAGAAGGAGGAGAACAAGAAGACAAAAGTTTGGAACAGCTAAAGAAGGCTAAGGAAAATGTCAGCATTTAGAAGCTATTGATGCATCAGGCAGTTATAAAAGAGCTATTGTCAAATATGAACATTGAAACAGTAGCTACACCTGAGGCTATAGTAGCAAAGGTTATGGAAAAGAGACACAGACTGATAACGTTCTTAGATGATGATTTGCCTTTGGAAGGAAGAAATTATAATAAAGCATTGTTTATCCCAGCTGACGTAAAGGGGAAGTGAACCAACTTTGCAATGGTTAATGATGGTTCTGCTATTAATGTGTGTCCATTGAAGATCTTGCCTAATTTATGTTTGAAAGCTGATGACTTAATAGGTTTAAACTTGATAATTAGAGCCTATGATGACAGCACTAGGAATATAGAGGGGACATTCCAAGCTCTAGTTAAAACAGGAACTATGGAATCCATCATTGAGTTCACTGTATTAGTTATCCCTGTCACCTATGCCTTATTGCTGGGAAGGCCATGGTTCTATGCTCTAGGAGGAGTACCCTCAGCTGTGCACCAAAAGATAAAATTCTCTTATAAAGGAGATGTAGTGAATATAGATGCAAGAATTTATGCAGTTGTGGTAGCCATATTAGAGAAACAGAAGCAAGTGTGTGTTCCTTCTAGTTTCCAAGTTACTGGGATATTTGATGAAATTGAATTGGACCAAGGGTTATGAAGATGATGGAGAGCATGAATTATCAACCTCAACAAGGACTAGGAAAGAATGAGCAAGGAAGCCATAAGCTACCAAAGTTTAAGAGCCAGAGTGATACTAAGGGGTTGAGGTGCTTTAAGATAGAACCTTATAACAAAAGAGGAAGGAAGAAGGGAAAGGCTAAGATAAATAAGCCCTTAGGGAGAATTGGGCTGATGAGTGAGAATTTTATCAAGCTAAAGAAAGGTAAGTACTATTTAGGTGCTAAGGAATCAGTTAATATTATTGGAAAAGACATTCCTGGGTTTGAGATCTTCAAGGAGCAAATTGTGGAGAACCTAGTAGAGGATAACAAAGAGGTAGTGATGAAGCAAGTAGTTAAGAGGATGAGTGATAGTACTGTTGAAGAGTTGTTGTGTCTGCTACTTAAAGAAGAGCCACCCCAGGATTTAACTACTATCATTAGTAATAATTTTGTTGATGTTTTTTATAAAGAAACTGAGGTAATAATGTCTAGCCTTTATGAGGACAAAAACTATGTTTTTTCCATGGTCAATGATATGAATGCTGGTTTTGCTTACTTATGTGATGTGCATCATGATAGTTTTGTGCATTATAATTTTGATCATTCATGCATATTTGACATTAATTCAATTCAATTTGATTCATTTAATATGGGCACAAATGATAATCCAAAGAATATTTCTATATCACATTATGTAACTCTTGAAGAGAGGAAAATTTTTTAAAGAATATTAACAAAAAGGAAGGTAGTATTTGTTTGCACTTATGAAGATATACTAGGTTTAGATAGGGAAATTGTAGAGCATCATATTCCAACTCATCCAAAAATAAAATTGGTTAAATAGAAGTTGCGTAGGCTAAGACTAGAGTGGATTGAGAAAATAAGAGAGGAGATTGCTAAACAAATTCAGGTGAACTTCTTAGAAGTAGTAGATTACCCCCAATGGCTAGCAAATATAGTCTCAGTAACCAAGAAAGATAGTAAGATGTGTATGTGTGTCAATTTTAGAGATTTAAATAAAGCATGTCCTAAAGATTACTTTCCTTTACCCCACATTGATGTCATAGTGGATAGTGCAGCATCAAGTGCAATATATTCTTTCATGGATGGGTTCTTTGGGTATAATCAAATAATGATGGCAGTTATGGATAAGATCAAGACAACTTTCATTTTGTAATGGGGGACCTATTATTATAAGGTTATGCCTTTTGGGTTGAAAAATGCAGGTGCAATATACCAAAGGGTAGCTACCACTCTTTTCCATGACATGATGCATAAGGAAGTTAAGGTGTATATATATAACATGATGGTCAAGTCAGAAATGAGAGAGGGATACTTTGAAGCACTGGACAAGTTCTTAGCACGCATTGAGAGGTATAATCTAAGACTCAACCCGAAGAAATGAATTTTTGGAGTTACTTTAGGGAAGCTACTGAGGCATATAGTTATTAGCAGAGGAATTGAAGTAGATTTGGATAAAGTGAAAGCTATTTAGGAAATGCTAGCACCAAAGACAGAGAAAAAAGTGAGAGGGTTTATTAGCAGGTTACAATATATTAGCAGGTTCATTACAAAATGTACTAATATTTATGACCCAATCTTCAAGGTGTTAAGAAAATATCAACTTATAAAGTGGAACGATGATTGTTAAAAGGCCTTTGATAAGATAAAAGAATATTTCACCAATCCACTTGTACTGAGACCTTTGAGGCAAGGTAAACCATTGATTCTATATTTGGTTCCAGAGGAAAAGGCAATGGGGGTAATGTTAGCTCAAGAAGGATTGGATGGGATAGAGCACGCGGTGTATTACCTCAGTAAAAAGGTCTTGTCATATGAAGAAAAGTATGATTTGGTGGAAAAGACATATTTGATAATGATCTAGGCAACAAGAAAATTGAGGCATTACTTTCAGTCTTATAGGGTTCATGCTATTTCAAAGATAGATCCCTTAAGATACTTACTGTAAATAGTTGCTTTGACTGGAAGGATGTCTCGATGGCTCATACTCCTAATTGAATTTGATATAGAGTACATTGCTATAAAGGTTATCAAAGGAAGGGCAATAGCGGAATTCCTAGCACAAAATGCAATAGAGGGTGATGAACCATGGAACCTAGAATTTTTAAATGAGAATTTAGCAATTATAGAGCACCGGGAATGAAATCTTTATTTTGATGGGGCTATAAACAACAAAAGAGCTAAATTAGGAGCGATCCTTGTCACGCCAGAAGGAAAAACCATACCGATGGCCAAGAAACTGGATTTCAAAGTAACCAATAATATGGTCGAGGCATGCATTCATGGAGTGGAAGCAGCAATAGCAGCTGCAGTAAAGGAGTTATTAGTATATGGGGATTCGATGTTGGTTATTAATTAGGCTAACGAAGAATGGGAAGTAAAGGAGGAAAAGCTAAAACCCTACGTCTACTATTTGAGGACTTTAAAAAAGAACTTCACCAAATGTCTTTTTATCCATTTATCAAGAGACAACAATCAAATGGCAAATGCTCTAACAACGCTCTCTTTAATGTGGGACAGTGTAACTTAATTGACTACAAAGTCGTTAGTGATTATGAAATCAAGAGCTCTAAGTTATGGGGGTAAGCAGATTATGAGAATTCAAGTAGGGCATTAAGAGAAGCCCTGGTTTTATGATTTTCAAAGGTTTATTGAGGAAGGAAAATATCCAGATGAAGACACTTCAAAAAAGAGATATGCCCTGCATGTTCTTGCACATAATTTTTTAAGTCACGATGAGGTGTTGTATAAGAGAATGTCGAATGGGATACAACTTAAATGTCTCAAGAAAGATGAAGTAGAAGAGGTGATGAAGGAGATTCATGTGGGAGCTTGTGGTTCTCATATGAATGGAATAATCCTAGCAAAGAAGATAATTAGAAAAGGATACTATTAGATGAGCATGGAAAGAGATTGCATTAAGACAGTAAGGCAATGTCATCAGTGTCAGATCTATGGGAACCTCAACCTCTTTCCTCCAATGGTGCTGAATAGTTTATCATCTCCTTGGCCTTTTGCAATGTGGGGGATTGATATTATAGGAGAAATAAGGTCGATAGCGTCGAACGAACATAAGTATATAGTTATGGCAATTGATTACTTCTCTAAATGGGTAGCGGCTAAATATTTTAATACTTTAAAGGTGAAGCAAATGGCCTAGTTTATTGAGAAAAATCTTATTTGCAGATATGGGGTTCCACATCATGTTGTGACGGACTATGGGGTTCAGTTTCAAGCAAAGGTAGCAGAGTTGTTGCAAAAATATGGGATCAAGCATTACAAGTCTTCACCGTATTGGCCTCAGGCTAATAGAGCAATAGAAGCAGTGAATAAGAATATCAAGAAAATCCTCTCTAAGATGGTCAAAACTTACAAACATGGGTCTGAGTACCTTCCTTTTGCCTTGTGGGGATACAGAACTATGGCCAGAACTACCATAGGCCAAACTCCATTCCCCTTGGTGTATGGCTGTGAAGCAGGTTTTCCTATAGAAACTAAGA
The DNA here is from genome assembly GCA_947683625.1 of Mallotus nudiflorus. Classification (NCBI taxonomy): domain Eukaryota; kingdom Viridiplantae; phylum Streptophyta; class Magnoliopsida; order Malpighiales; family Euphorbiaceae; genus Mallotus; species Mallotus nudiflorus. The sequence continues at coordinate 336,042 of CANTUR010000516.1, read as the reverse complement.
TCAAGTCTCTAAGAGTGGTTATGGAGGCTAAAATGCCTAAGAGTGAATGGGCTCAAAAGAGATATGATCATTTTGTATCTCTAAATGAGAAAAGGATGAATGCTTTGTTTCACACTCAGATATATTAGAGGAGGATAACAAGTTTGTTTGACAAGAAAGTAAGGCCAGGGAAAATAAGAGTTGGGGACATGGTGTTAAAACTGTATAGAGCAATGGTGTTCGATCCAAGAGGAAAATTCATACTAAATTGGGAAGGACTATACTTAGTCAAGTTAGTTCTGCCAAAGGGAGCTACCAAGATATTTGATCTTAAAGGGAATGAGTTCATAGAGTCTATTAATGAAAGCATCCTAGAGGGGGGGTGAATAGGACTATCGAAAAAAAATGGGAAATTAAAGGAATTATTTACAAGAAGTGAGTAAGAGTATAGAAGGAAGAATGATGAACATAAATATTTAAGGAGTTCGGATTCTCAAATAATCCTACATCTCCACCTAACTTATCCCCAAGTTAGGATTTTTTAATCACCCACAATCTTATTGAAAAGATTAAGAATACACAAGAGCTTTATGGCTCACTCTTACAACCTTACAATCTTGAGTTTTCAAGGCTCACTCAAAACCAAATTCCCAAGTGTTTTAATGGCTAAACACTTAAACCAATTTCTTTAGAATAGAATCTCACTTCCTATTTTCTAAACCCAAAAAAAATAAGAATAAGAATGTCTATTCTAATCACTCACCAAATCTCACAAGAGTCATACATAAAGAATTTGTTTGAAAGAAATTTTTAGAGCTCAATTGAATGTTTAAGAAAATGATGAATGATGCACAAGTTTTCTTAACCTTTCAATTGAATTCTAAGTTCTTTTTATATAGAAAAACACTCAAAAATATAGTTTTTGGATGTATCAATCATATCTCCAACGTTTATAATTAATTTTGAATCAATTCTTGAACTTATGGCAGCTCAAGAGCTGCTCACGAGTGCCTCACAAGTGAACGGTGCTCGTGAGGGGTGAAATTATAGCTGTTATATTTAAAAATTCTTATTGGAATGCTGTTAAAGGTCTAATCACAAGCAGGTCATGAGCCACCAGCTTGTGAGGAGCACTGCCATCTTTTGGCAAAAATGTGCTCCAAATGCTCCATTGATGGACTACTCGCGACCACTTCGCAAGATGCTCGTTAACGGTACTGAATAAAATTGATTCAGCCAAAAATTTTTTCATTAAAGTTGTAGATAATTTTCTTATCTTTTCAGAAAACTTTGAATCACCTCATTTGGACATCTATAGCTCAATATATTGCTAAATTACCAAGAGCTGTGCAAACAAAAATGCAAGCTGCATATGCTGACTTTGACTGAAGATTTTCATACCCAAATGACTTGGATTTTGATGATCAAGCACAATTTGGAAAGATTAATATGTCTAATTCAAAAGTGAAGAAGCTCATTTTCACATTTAAGAGCTCTAAATGAGTCAAAAGTCTTCTTTAATCTTAGAGGTTCAATCAGCCCGAAAAGTCACTATTCACCCAAAAGTGTATATGCTTGGTATATGTTTGGTATATAATTCCTTACACACTTAATTGAAATTATTAGTATAAAATTGTTTGTCAAAGTCCAAAATTAGGAGTTTGATCATGCAAAAGGTCAACAGTTAATCTGGATCACCTCAAGAAATACTACTTGCAAAATAAACAAAAGTAGTATAAAGAAAATAAAGTCCATTGACTAGAAAATCTAAAAATGCTAGTCAGGAAAAAATTAGGACATTCCCATTATTCAGAAAACTTGTAAAGGGCTGGCAGACAAAAATTAGAGAATAAATAAAAGAAAAAGATCCCGCTGATTAGAAAACCCGTAAAAGGCTAGTCAGGCAGAAGTTAGGGAAACAAAATGTGAGCGAAAAATATTCAGTTAGAAAATCCAAAAGGACTAGTTGATAACAGGAGTTATGTCATGTAAGGTAGTAAAAGTACTCATTTCAGCCCTAATTAATAAATCTTATTGAAATTGAATTTTTTTTATAACGTTGCATGTTCTATCTTATTTATGATGCATAAATACTAGAAATGAAAACATAACATAAAAGCTTAAAATCAGCTCCATGAGACCATTTTGCTTGAATACATAAAAGAAGCCTGCTAAGTTAAAAACCCCAAAGGGCGACTTAGGCAAAAGTTAGGGCAAGCCTGCTAAGCTGAAAACCTAAAAGGACAGCTTAGGCAAAAAAAAATTAATAAATAAATAAAGTTCACTTAGGACCATCTATTCATCCAAGTTTAATTTTAAGAAAGGGAAATTTGAAATAGATTAGTACAATAAGGCAGTTTTACGTAACTATAAATAAAAAATTAAGATAGCCTAGAATCAGTCATCCCGAGCTCAACTAGCAAGCCATGGGCTCCATCCTCTGCTAGGGTCATCATGATAATAAGTATTTGGAGGTCTGATATATAAAGTACTAATGTTGTAGGGGTCCATGCCCAAGTCTGCAAGCCACCGACGAAGCATCTCATTCTCCGACTCCAGATCCCTAGAATAACTCTACACATATATGAAACATCATATCATATGCATACCATACATACATTTGCATAATAAGTGTATATGCTTACGCACCAACTATCTGTCACCTGCATGGTAAATAACCTCTGAGATAAGGCGAGTCCATACAAATACTCTGTTTGTATCTGGGGGACCTATTTTATAAAGTTGTACTAACATCAATACCAAGTGTACATGTAATACAACAAATAAGTCAAACAAACTCATATGAGAAGTATTTGCTAGAGAAAAGCTGGGGAGCTAAACATCACCGAGATACATTTACTACTCTATCGGAGTTTGAATAGTGGGGGCCCAGTAGAGCATAGATCTGTTAAGAAGGGGGACATTGCCGAAAATAGCACCAGCAAAGCTCCCTCACAACTGGTCCCAACGTGTTAGGTATGCTATGCATGACCAGGTCTAGGCCCAGATACCTCGAGCACAATCTTAGGCTTAGGAGCAGTCTCAACCCCTTAAGTAGTTCTGGCCACCTCCTCTATCATCTCATTAGCAGGGGAGCCAATCTCCTCAAACCATGAGAAAATAAAATAATTGATTTGAACATTCCAAAAGAGAAATGATTAGAAGTTACCTTAACTTAGTCAGCAGGATCCTACTCTAAAAGGTTCTCATGGATGAACTGCCGGTGATGGTGAGATCACTCAAGAAAAACCATGGCATCATATCCCTGTAATGCCTCTCTCAACTCTGAACCTGTTAGATGAGAACTGTATAACATCGAGAGAGGAACATCAAAGGGAATACGGCGTTGGGAAGGTCCAGAATGCCATTGATACACCCGCTCTCTCAAATACCACATCCGATAGCCATAACCAGGGAGCAGAATCCTTATGTCCTCGAGTTGTACTTCAGCAACCATGAAATCATACCTCTGGATGTCATCCGCTCCCTCTAGCCAATTAGATTTAATCTATAAAATCATGTTATTAAGTTTAACTTGCATTAAATTATAAAATACTAATGATTCTGTTTTCCTACCAAGTGCCACTCGATAATGTTCAGCTAATCATGGTAAGTTTGCAAAGTGTTCATAAAGCTCGCTAGATGGGAAGAGCCCTATCTCTACATTAGAGGGAGCCTACTATCGGAACTGATAAAACTGAAGCCACAAATCAACCCAATCTCTAGACTCTAAATCTGGAAAGAGGAAATAAGTAAAAAAAAGGATGACTTACATGCAAAGCATACTAAAAGCCGCACATGGTGATAGCACCTTTACAGACAGAGTCTAGTCTATAATATAGATAAGCCAATGCAGCAGATCCCCAATCAAGGGTGACAACTCGATCTAAGTCTCGAAGAGGGCCGAGAAGGGTAATGTTAACCTCATGACTAGTGTCATAGAAGAGGATCAGGCCAAGCAATATCAGAAAGAGACACCTCACTTTATGGGCAATCTGATGAGGAGTGGTGGTAGGAAGATGTCTGAATCCCTCAATTAACAATGAAAGAAGAACATTCTTCTAATTCTTCCATGTCAGAGTGAACCTAATCAAATCTCTTATATACTAACTCTGTGCATGCTCAAGGAGACTACAGTAGCTGATATCAAAGGAAATAGGAGTCCTTCTGAAGGCAATACCGGTGATCGCAAAAAAACTCATAGGTAAAATAATTAACTCACCTACACGAGTATGGAACGTATGAGTGGTGTCCATCCACCACTCAATCAATGCAAATAAAGAATGGTGATCGAACCTCCCTCGAGTTATCGAAAGCCCAACAATAAATTATCTAAACCTAGAGGCCCATACTAGTTGTGCCACATTCTCTGGCAACCCATGAAATAATTCATGAGCTATGTGAAAACAGCCTGTGAATTTCACCGATCACTAGGAGAATTTTGAGGATAGAAATAATAATAATTAATTAAATGATTAAAAAAATATTAAAAAAATTTTGGATCGGCAAAGTAGAATACTGATCGACATTCCATAATACCGACCGACATTGTGTAATGCTGGTCGGCATTGTACAATGCCAATTGGCATTGCACAAATGCCGAGTAATTTTTGGACTTTCGACTCGGATTTTCAAACTTTCAGTCGGCCATTCAATTGAAATCATTTATTTTCGAGTTAAATTTAAATTTTTCATGCATTTTTTGAGTGATTTTTAATCTACTTTCAATAATATACACACTAATTTGCATTCTGAAATTAATTCTTATTACTAACTGTATGAAAATTTTTTTGCAAAAATGAGGAAGTATTACCTCATTGCCCACATCTGTGCACCTATGAAGGTGAAGGTGAGTCAAAGGAAGCACAATAGAACCCTCTCAAAGTCCAAGGTTATTTTGAGGAAAACAAAGAGGCACAATGGCTGGGTCAGCTAGAATCTCAACTCCTCTGTGTAGCCTATGTTATGGGTCAGCCATAGGATTTGACGGATCGTGAATTGAACTTCAGATGAGTAAGAAATCAAAATAAAAAAAAAAAGAAATAAAGAGGGAAATGAAAGAATAACATCAAAAAATAAGGAGGGAAGCTTCTTATAAATAGAAAATATCTATTTTGGTCCCTTGATTATGCCTGCATTCAATCAAGTTTTTTTTTTGCAATTTCATCCATAGTTACAACTTGATTAGGATTTAATTCCTAATTAATTCATTTAACTCATTTCATCAATTAATGAATTATTATTAATTGTGTCTGTATTTAAATTTTGAATTTTTTATCAAGTACAGAATACAAAATATAATTATAGAATTTAATTTTGCATTTTTACATGCATCATTTTAAATTAAAAGATTTCAAAATTCATTTCATGCTATACAGTAGCTGAACCATAAAATTTAAAATTATCATGTTATATGTTGTACAGAAGTCATAACATGAATTTCAAATTTAGCAATGTTATATGCTTCAAAAGCAGTTATAACATAAAATTTTTCAAACATTTTATCATTAGACACTACACAGTAGTTATAGTATCATTGCTAAACATTCCGCATGAACTATAGTACATTTTTCAAATCACGAATTACTAAACGTCCCGTAGGGAATATAGCAAAATTTTAAATCATAGATTGCTAGACGTTCCACAAGAACTATAACACTTTTTTCAAATAAAGGCTCGTTAAACGTCCTACAAGGAATATAGTGAGAATCATTACATTCATTTAGTTAAAATGTCCCACAAAGAATATAATAAAATCTATTGTCACTAGACGTCCTAAATGGAATATAGTGCAATTTGCCAAATACTATGATATTATTGCTAGACGTTCCATAGGAACTATAACACTTTTTTCAAATCAAGGATCGCTAAACATCCTAAAGGAATATAGTGAGAATCATTGCATTCATTTTGTTAAACATTTCACAGGGAATATAACGAAATCCATTGTCACTAGACATCCCAAAGGGAATAAAGTATAGTTCACCAGACATTACACAGTAGTTATGGTATTATTGTTAAACATTCCACAAGAACTATAGTATGTTTTCAAATCACGAGTCGCTAAACGTCCTATGCGAAATACAGCAAAATGCATAAATTTCACTAGATGTTCCATAGGAAATATAGCGAAACATATTAAACATAGCATCTTGCTTAAAATTGCTCAACAATTTAAGTATCAACATGTCAATTAGGATATAATGAAGTACCCTATTGCTTTGCCGTAATTTGTCAAGTAAATAGCGACAAAGGGGAGCAACTGTAAGCACCCAATTTTGGGATGCAATTTGCACATGTACGACGAAAGCCCCTATAATGAAAATCTAATCAAGAATTGATCTCTGGTATCGAGTTTTGCGATTTAAAAGACTAAATTACTATGTTTTGTAGATTTAATTATAAAATTGGTTTTCATGGATTTGATTACAAAAATTAAAAACTTTCGAGGATCTTTTTTGTAATTTAATTTAAAAAAAAGATTGACCGACATTACGTAATGCCAATTGGCATTACGAGATGAAAATCGGCATTTTAGAGTGCTAATTTCGCTGAAAATTGATTTTTTATGCTAAAAATTGATTTTTTTTTTTGTCATTCCTTAATTTTTCCATCAGTCTAGGACACCACGTGTCCCTGCGTGTAAGAGTCTGTGATTTTTTCAAAACTCTATCACCATCTTATTATATTGATTTTGAAAGTTCAAAAATAAAAATTCAACGCAACTTCCCTATGTGATTACTGGGGTTGGAGGTTACTAGGCCAAACTATAAAAGCTAGGAGGAAGTGAGGCAAAAAGAGGGAGGAAACCCTAGAGATGCAAAGGGTGCGAAAAAAAAAACCTAGTTATTTTCTTTACTGTGCAGAAAGCCACATACCTTAGCTCTTCATTTTTCATTTTCAAAACATTCAGGAAATCAAAAAAATATGTGCTTTGCTTTTAAAGTTCAAAAAATAAAATAAAAAAAACAACAGAGTTAATATCAAAATGATGACAATTCTAATATGAAGGGCATTCAAACGACATTTGCACAACATCTCCTACTCTTTTTCTTTTTTTTATTTGATTTCTTTGTTTTGTTTCTTAATTAAGTCATTACTAATTAATTTTTTATTTTTTTTTAATTTTTGATTAGTGTTCTGTGGTGTTATGGACATGAGGTTGGTGATGTGAGATTTTGGCAGTATTGAAGAATCCACGGGATGCCATCATTAAATTTTATGTAATCCCTATAGAATTTAGGGTTAATTATTTTCTGCAGTATTTTGTTCATTACTTTTACTGGGTTGTAATTAATTTGCTTTAATTTTCTGCAATGTAGTTTATAATAGCCCTAATAGAGGGAAATTAGTGGAATTTTAATTCTCTGCACTAAAAATTGATTAGTAATCTAGGCTTAATTTGGTAAAATTCAATTAAAATCAATGATGGCAGTAGATTAATTTTAGAGTTACATGAAATTGAATTAGGGTTTCTTAGAAAAATCATGTAAATTGTTGTTTTGATTTATTTTTTAGTATGTTTGTTAAATTGGGTTTTGTTTTTTGTTCTTATGCCTTTTGGGCCCCAAGCCTACAGTAGGATTAACCCATTTAATAAATAGACTTAAAAATTATTTTTAGGTTTTAATTAATCTAGGCACATTTAGGTTAATTAGATTTAGGCCTACTTTTTTAATAAAATTAACTTAGACTTTAGTTCAGCTCACTAATGTATTTTTTATTTCTTTTTAAAATTAATTAGACCTTAGACCCATTTCTAGTTATTAAAATTAATTTAGATTTAACTTAATTCATTAATTTCATTTCTTTTAAAATAAAAAGACTCAGGCCTGTTTAATAATCTAATTTCTTCTTTAAAATTTATAAACAATAGGCTCATTTCCTTAGTTAAATTAAAACAAGTAGATTTAGGCTCACTAATTCAATTAAAATATAAGCTCATCTTTAGTCCATTTTACTTGTAAATAAAATATGTAGAATTAGCTAACTTTAATTAATAAAATTAACATAGTTTAGACATAGGGACACTGCCTTTTGTATGCATTTTTACATGTAACTTTATGACTTATTGTCTTTAAGTTAAATGGATGTTTAATTAGGGTTTAAATAAAATTGCATATAATTAGAGAATAAGATAGTAATTCATAAAATAATTCTAAATGAACACGAGACTAAGAGAAGTTATTATTCCGTTCCCAGAATCTCCTAGTTATAGTGCTAGCTTTCTTTTAAAGAATCGAATACCACCATTTTGATTTGTTCCAGCTATTACCCTGGGTGGTGACTCCTCATCTCCATGATATGTCTTTGTAATATAGTAGTCTTTTCCCTTAGGCCTTGAGCCCAAACAATGTCGCGGTTGCTAAAATATTGAGTGCGCGCTAAACCTTGCCATCTATAGTAATGCCTCTATGTGAAGAGGCGATGTTGCATTACATTATATGAAAAGGACCGCCTTTCTATCGAAGAGGTGACACCTTTTCATATCGGAGAACACAAATCAATTTTTAATTCTTTTCATTTTTTTATTTAATCAACTACATTCCTATTTATGATGAGGGATATATGATCACTAATCTTAACCTGATCATATTTAATAGGAAAAATCATAGGAATCGAATACTAACCTCTCCAGAGGCCAAGGCACAAATATGAGTACCCAAACTTATGGTGAGCAAGATGTCATCCCCAATCAAGAATTTGAGAGTACGAAGAGGATCTCTAAGAGGCATTATGGGATTCCACTGTAAAAGAACATAAGTTTGGGCAGCATCCATTTTTGAAAGAGAGAAAATAAAGGAAAGAGAAAAGAAAGGGAAGAAAGAAGAAAAAAAGAAAAAGGAGTTTTTGAAGTGAAAAGAAAAGATAAAGAAAAAAGGAGAAGAAAATGAGTTTTTTAAAGAAAAGAAAAAATAAGAAAGGAAAAGAGAGAAGGAAATGTTTTTGAAAAATGATAGAAGAAGAAAAAGAAAAGGGAGGAGTTTATATAAAAATTTGAAAGAAACTAGTTAATGACAAAAGTTGGAGAGCCAGAAATTCGACCTCTCAATTTTAAACACTAAGGTTGACGATGTGAATTTTAAAAGGAATTGCCTCTTAAATTTATATACTCGAGGTTGACGGCGTGAGCTTCTTGATTGTGTGAAGAAAAATTTAACCTTTTTATTTTAAACATCGAGGTTGTTGGCACGGATTTTAAAAGGAAGGGAACTGCCTTTTGGGTTTGTATACCCAAGGTTAACAGTGTGAGCTTTTTTATTGTACGAAGAGAAATTCAACCTCTCGATTTTGAACATCAAGGTTGATAGTGCATATTTTAAAAGGAATTGCCTCTCAAGTTTATATACTCGAGGTTAACAGCGTGAGCTTCCTGATTATGTGAAGATAAATTTAACCTCTCAAGTTTGTATACCAGAGGTTGACTCCACGAGATTCGAAGAACTCAATTCCCAAGTGAAACTCATAAACTAAGTATATCCTTTTATTTTTGTTACTTTTTTATTATGCATGTTGATTTTTCAAAAAAATTTAATCTCATGAATTTTATTTTATTTTTTAAAATTAAAGGGGCAAACTATAGATACCCAGTTTGATCGGCTCATAATAAAGGACAAACTATGGATGCTTCGTTTGATTGGTCTGCGATGGGAGCCTAATGATGAGGAAAGTGAAAAACTTAAATGTAAGAGGCTCAAAACCTTCTTGAAAATGGACCTAAAATCTTGTAAACTCATCTAAGTACAACCTTTGTCAAACCCAAATTTGACCCATGAGCCCAAGTTCACTTTGGCTCAACAACCCAATTTTGGGTTAGGGCTGAAGAGGCGATGCCTCTATGGCACCTACTTTAGTAAGAAGAGGTGTCACCTCTTTACTAACTATTTGCACCAGCATTAAATGCAAGAATGGTGGACAAGTGGGATGGACTCCACACCTTACAGACCTAAACATATTGCGTTAAAATAAGACTTTAGAGGAAAAGGTTGATGATGATGAGCGGTAAAAGTGGATGTCTTGTTAAAGGTATGGGAGGCTTAAAAGGGGTATGGCAGTGAGAGTAAAAAAGGTTTAACAAGTTTTAGCAATATTCAAAATAAAAAAAAAAAGCTTTGAAAAAAGGGGGATGTTTGGAAGAGAAGGATGGGAAAACTTGGTTTAGAGGTTCGTTTTTAAATAAGAAGAGGGAGAGCTCTTGTATTCAAGTGGAGCTTGAGACCAAAACCAATCTCTAAGGACCAATTACTTTGAAAAATAAACTCATAAAGGAGTAAGAATCATCATTTTTTAATATTAAGCTTTTGATTTACATAAATTTTTTTCTTTATGTTTTTTGTTTTACTTTTTTGAGATTCATTTGCGTCTTCATGTTACATTTATGACATGATTTATTAAGTTATTAAGTATATTTACAAGTTTTTAGTCATTTATGTGTGATATTACTTACTTAAGTGTAAAGAACATTTCTTGGGTGTTCTTACACCTGGCAGTCAGGTGATGCCTCTTTAAAGAGGCATTGCCTTTTTGTGTTAAGATGAAATAATATCGCCTTTATGCATAGAGATGGCGCCTCATTAATAAGTCATTCGCTACATCAATAAAGCCATGCACAATTTTATATTTCCTGTATGTCTTTTATGATTTACACTTCTATATATTTTCATGTTTCTATATTTCAATCTTCCTTATATGATTATCTTATTATCTTGTTTAATTAATATCCATGTTTCTTCAATTTATAAACTAACTTCATGGTTCCTTTTGTAGGGTTTTATACATTTATGGAAGCTAATATTTTATTATTTATAATAACTTTAGGATGATTTTTAATTATCAAACTTATTTATCTTTCCTTTGATTGGTTTATTTTCGATTCAGCTTCTGTTTATTTTACCTTTTCTTGCATGTAAAAGGATTTTAATCTACTTTCCTCCCTCCTTTCTTTCCATGTGGACTTATCTTTACATTCACAAATGGATGTTTATTTATGTAATAAATGTAGCGAATCACCCTTAATAAGTATGAAATTAGACTAATATGCAAACTTGGCCTTAATATAAAATTGAGAAATTGTTTGGAGGGAATTATAATTTGCATATTAATAAAAAAAAATAACTAAATAATTATAGGTAATAAAATACAAAACACACACGAAAGCTAATTGTAAGGTTAGGTGGGCATTCCAAAAATCCATACCTAGTTTCCGAACTCATTCTCTGAGAATGGCTTTTGGGAACCTCTGTAGAATCCAGTTGTCATACAATGTATCCCGAGTTTCATCCGGGTGGTGACTCCTTCTCTAATTTGGACTTTAAGCCTATTTTGTATTTCCTAGTGAGTCTCGAGCTCGCATAATACCATAATCGCTAAACAATTGAGCGTGCGCTAAATCCCACTGCCTATAAAAAGTTTTTTAATTTTTTCTTTTTGATTGTATTCTAATTTCTTAGTTTTTAAATTGGTGCATAATATTGGGGATAAACCATGCACAAGGTTTTTCTCTATCTCTATATATATTGTTACTTTTTAGAGAAATTACAATTTTAATATTAATTTTTTAAAAAAAATTTCTTTGCAAGCTTGACGATCAAAATAAGGATGAAAAATAATATTATTTTCATTTTAAATGTATTTACTTTTTGACTTTACGAGAACAATTTAATTAAGGAAAATTTTAAAGTTAAGAATTGTTAATATACATTTAAATTTTAAACAAAAATAAAATAACTTTTATTTATGAATATTTTATTTATAAAAATATATAACCCTGCAATGAATTGCAAGTAATCTTCCTATATATATATATATATATATATATATATATATATACACATACAAGTGTTTGAATTTTCTATGTACATGACTGCCTAGATTTTGTCGTGTTATGCTTGGATTTGATATCTATAAATATGAGTTTAAATTTGACAATAATGCAAAGGAAATTTATATATCTATGTGTATTTTGCAGTCATTTCGATAGCTAAGTTAATGACTAAGTGAATCTAAATTTATGTACTTTACAAACAAAATGACTTCAATTATTCTTTACAATTTGATATTATCTTGTTGACAAAGATTTATATGCTACTTTTGAAATGTTTTCATCTTAAGCGATCATAATTTTTGTATTGTCTGAATTCAATTTTCTTTTTTATTGAATGAGTTGCTTATATGAACAAACTAATTAATTAATTTATTATTGTATAAATTTACATTTGTTGATTAACATCTTAATTATTGTTAAAATAAAAAATGTAAATGTTGCCCGCAACGAAATGCGAATAATCTTCCTCATATATATATATATATATATACGCGATCACTATCATATTTTATAGGTTCCCCCCACCTTCGTTAATTGCTGGAGGGGAACGCAAGCCATTTGTCTCTAATTCACTTCCCATCGGGTGTAGACGTGTACACACGCACATGTGTGCATGAGCCCAACCTACCCTTATAAGGCATAATATATCAATGGCTTATTACTTTTTATCAGTTTGACATTTCAATTTACAGTTTTGTCATTTTAACACTTAAATTCGCCTAAAACACAATTTTGAAACCCCTATCAATACATATGACATAAAATAACGAATCAGCATATGTCATATTATAAGCATTTGACTGATTAAAAATTACAAGTACAGGAACCAAACAAACAAAAGTTTGCAAGTGTAGAGGGTAGTAGATGCATTATATTGTCAATTTAGAGCAGACTAGTACATTTTAGGTAAGTTGAAGTGTTGGAGTAGTAAAACTGTAAATTTGAGATTTTGAACTAACAAATTATGTTAAGTATAGGGGTCAAAAATGTATTGTGCCTATATATAATTAATAGACTATGTTGAATATATATAGTTATATAGTATCAGAAATGCACAAAATTATTTTAAAATATATTCTTTTAACATATATATTTTTCTACATTCCTCTCTTGGGTATAATTCGAGTTTCCTACGGCGTTGGAAAGGGAAGAATGTGGTTGCTAAAGGTGCTCCAAGGTGGATAGGTTCAGGTAACTATTTTTGTTAAAATGGATTTACGGTTACTAGACGAGCATAATGGTTTTATTACCACTATCTTGGGATAGAGTTTGGACCGGATATGAGTTCACCAGCTGAAGAAGATCATGTCAGTAAATGTTGGGGTCTTAACATTATAGATGACATATTTAATGATAGAAATTGTAACCATCACTAAGATCCCTGCAAGCTTCGTAATGTCAATGACCCGTGGTATTGGTTTTGTGATTCTTTAGGTAAATTTTCGGTCAAGAATAGTTACAAGTTGTTTTTCGAGGTTTCATATACTATTGAAGATGAAGCTTCCCTTTAAAACAAATTTTGAAACTCGAACGTTTCCCCAAGGCAAAAATTATACTTTGGAGATTGTTGTAATATGCTGCCAACCATTGAAAATCTCTTTACTAAAAAAAGTAGATGTTCATGGGAGGTGCCTAGTTTGCCTAATTGATGGTGACTCAGTGACTCATGCATTGCTTGCTTATCATTATGTTTGTCTCTGCTAGCAAAAAGCTTCATTGGGAGCTCATAGAAAATTCGATCAATTTTTTTCAATTGGATTGGAGATTTCTTTAGAAATCCATCGGTGGAGGTTTGTTGTTTGGTCGTAAAGAAATATTAGATATTACAGAAAAGTCAGATATTCAAGTTTCTCTCTGAACTCTAAGGAAATTTATGCTCTTTTAGTAGATTTAGAATAACTGAGACAGGATAATATGATTGAATAAGGTGATTGAAATCTCCCAGGATTTTGAATTCTGCAAGCTATACGCTTTGCCAATGGTGTCTTGTTAGATGATTAGTCTCTGTCATTCATGTTGATGCATTAAATTCACAACAGGACAAGGTTTACTAGAATTGTCCTCCTTTGGATTGGTTGAAGTTGAATGGCGATATTGTCATCTTTAAAGATTCCTGTCGTATGGGTGTTGGTGTTATTATCCAAGACTTAAAGGGTGCTTTTGTTGCTGCTCGTGGCGTTCCGCTAGCTAGCATCTCTTATCCGACAGTTGCTGAAGCTAGGGGGTACATGAGGCTTTAAGTCGGATCAAACACCTACATGGTCAACAATTTATAACTGAGATGGACGCTCTCGAGGTTTTTACATCACTCTTGCAGGTCACAAAATCATTCTCCAGTTGATCTAGTTTTAGAAGACTATAAACATCTCACAAATGATGTGAATGTTAGATTTACTTTTGTTCGAAGATATGCGAACCAAACAGCTCATATTCTTACTGGAAACTGTGATTTTATGTTAGATCCTTATTTGATTTCGTAGTGGAAGATACACTTTTTTTCTAAAGAATTCGCTATAATATATTTGATCGATGCATAATATTATGAAAAATAGATACAAAATTTTGACTGCTACTTGATATCAATAATAGATCTAAAAAGGAATCTAAAAATAGTAAATGGTAGTTGAATCCCCCAACTTTTCTTGTCCAAGCTTTGCAATATGGTAATTAGGCATATTATATATGCATTCATTTGTACTTGTATGATTTTGTTATTTTACCCCATGCACTTCTAATTTTACTAAATTAACACCTTAATGTGTCTATAACTTATTATAGAAGCATCTATTTGCACCATTGGCAAGACACATTAGCATATAAATAGCGGTAAAGTGACAAATTCATGTAAAGTATAGGAAATAAAATAACAAATTTATATAAGTACAGATGTTTATGTAATATATTATAGATAAGTTGAGTTGTTAATTTGATAAATTGGAAAATAAAAGGGATAAAGTGACAAATCCATATAAGTATGTTTGGTACAAATGTATTATCCCCGGTAATTAATATAATCCTTTATAAAACATATATATTTTTAATTTTATATAATCATTATTGCACAAAACAAGTTTTTTAAATTAGGAATTTAAATATTTACAAAATCAAATAGGAATTTAATTATTATAATTTATTAAAATATTAAATTTATTATAGTTTATAGTTAGCTTTTTAATAACTGTACAAGTTTTTATTTATTTATTTATATAAGATCTAACTATAGAAGTTTTTATTAAAGTACCATCAACTTTGTGTCTAATTTTTTTTTGCACATACAATTTAGCAGTGTCTACCACACGTAATATGAAAATGACTGAACACACTCTTTGTAAAGACAATATTAATTCATATAGCCTAAAGCACACGTATTTTAGATTATATCAACACAAACAAATAAAGCTGTCCACAGTATTCTTTTTTTTTTTATTGACTTTTTAAATGCTTCGCTTAATTACCAAGTTACAATTTACAAACATTAAAGATTCTATATTTATTTCCAAATTTAGCTCAAAATTCAGAGGATTTTTTTTTTATTTTTTTTATTTTTTGAGAATAAAATTCGAAGGGTATATTGAATGACCAGCATTCACTAAAAATAACACCTTGGCATAGCATATGCTCACATAAAGTAACATAACAGTAACAACTTCCACTTGAAAAAGATTTAAAGTTATAAACTACCTATGAAAATCAAGCAATGGAGTTGTATATCTGCTTTGCAAGAATACATGGGCAGTGCCAAAATTGAACAGTATACCTATTAATAACAGACTTGCAGAAAAAAGTTGAACCAACTACTTTTGCAATATATCCAAATCCCAGAAAAAGTCAATCTCCGAACCTCCTTTTTTCCCTTCTCTTTTTTTTTTTCTTGGTCAGTTAGCAAATTTGCAATTAGCATCACCTGTTCTCTTAGACAACAATCTAAAACAAGTCAAGGGCCAGTTAAGATATAAACACATTAACTCTGTTCAGTAATCAACATCTTCGTCTTTTCTTTAATTTCCAGGAAGGAACCTCCTGAGATGAAATGAGAATTAAGGACTGAACTACCATCACTTGCAAATCTTAGAGGCTACATTATTGTAAGCAAGGTTGATTTCTTCCTCTGTCATCTCAATTGTTTCATCACTGTCATAGTCAACTGCATCATTGGATATGGCATTGGATCTCCCATCGCCTCCCCTCTCATTTTCATCATTCTTGGGCCTTTTCGTCTTTGGCTTAGAATCATTATTTACATTGCTAAGCTCTGCCTCGTACATTTCTTTCCATGCCTTGGCCTGTCTGCAAAGATCTTCCTTTGAAAAAGAGGCTGCACTGTTTCCATTATCTACAAGCTTTATCAGCTCTTCAACTACATGAGGAACAATATTCCACTGCTCGACTATTTTCCGGATATCCTAAGCAGATAAAATGAAAAATAAATTTTAAAGTAGCATTTATTTTCAATCACAAATTATAATTAGACCTTAACAAGTAATCGCAACTAAGCTTTACCACAAAAAAATTATAATGATTAAACTTCTGGATAGTTTTTTATGAGAAATTAGACATCAATTAAAAAGCGTGCAAGCAGACTGAAGTAGGCATAGTTGGCATTAATGCAACATGCCCTGGTCAAGTGGAGTGGGACAGACACTCCTACAGCTTGGGTGAAGGACGAAAGAATCAACATGTACAAATCTTACAGCCAGTGAAGTTAGGGATGCCAGAGGCATTAGCATGCAAGAACTGAAGCCTAAATAGATGAAAGGTAAATTCTCTATGAGAATAATATGTAAAGGCTAAGAAAAAGTTGAAAAATCCGCAAGTCAGATGCTTTAAACATACTCTGTTCCCAGGTTCTCTTGTAAAAACATTACAATATTTAAGAATCATTATTGTGACAGCTTTAGAACTTTAGAATGATATTTATGCACGTGATCTGCAAAATCTAAGACAAAGTCAAAAATCTGCCAAAAGTGAGGTGACTACAAAACTGAGATGCGTCTAAACATACTTCTGATTTCCTCGTCCTAAAATATTACAAATACTCAAGAACCAAATATTGGAAAGCATAAAATAAAGGCCTAACCTGCACTTTTTACTTAAAAAGAAGCAGTTAATATCAAATTACCAATTGATTAGATATGCCACATGCATTCTTTTCAATTCATTAATCATCTCAAGTATTTTTCATGGAAGAATACAAGCTAGTGCAAAGTACAAATATAACTTCCAGCATATTTAAAAGGCAAAGTAAAACCTATGAGAACCATATACCTGATCCTGTTCAAGAGAATCTATAGCATCTTGTAAACAAATTATGATCCCTCCGGCAGCTATTTGTTTAATTTCGCTTGGCTCTGGCTGTTTATACGAAAAATAAAATAATAAAGGTTCAGACCACAGATAAATTAAATCAGAAATACCATCTGTAAATGAAGAAGAATCAGCCATAGTACCAACATCATCAGCTGCCACTTACCTTTTCTTCTTGATTCCCTAGCCAAGAGATGGTTCTATTGAGATCATCAAGAGCCCATTCCTTCACCTTAGACAGGGAAAAGTGCACTTTTGCAGAATCTGATGCTCTAGTCTGCAAAATATATGGCAGAAAAAACAAATCATAATTGGAAGAGAAGTTAGCAAAAGAGTGAATACATACATACACATATACCCAGTTTTGCCCTCAGGCAGGGAGCCTGGGGCAATGTGATACAATAAAAATTCCACAATAATGCTAGGGAAACTATTAGGACTCAGTTATAACTGATCATTAGAACTAACCTTGGAAGACGAAAATGTAGTTGGTTTCAAATGTGAATCTCTTTCAGCTTGTTTCTCATATTTTCTACCTGGGGATGGTCTTTGATCTGCAAGCATGCTTTGCATTCAGAAGATGGACTTGTTATAAAGACTAAAAAGAAAAGAAAATTTTGAAAATTCAACACATCAATTTAAAGATCCACAGACAGAAAGTCCCAAATGGAAACACTTTGAATGCTGGTATCAAGAAATAGATGATTAAGTGTAGCTAAGAAAGGCTGCTATTTATTTGAACATTAGTAGGAAACAATCCATATATCAAAAAGTCGTTAATAGAAGAGTTGATTAAACATTTCTTCAGATGTGACCAATGATTAATCACTAAGCAATCATGAGTTGAGTAAACCACAAGTGATTGACATTAACGAAATTCAGGAAATTGTAGGGCATGGAATGTTATTGATTCTTGTGTCCTGAAGCACTACAATTTACATATTACTGCTGCAAATTTTCAGATTGCTTAGAGCTCAGAAAGCAGGAAATGAAGCACCTGCAGCAAAACAAGCAGTGAATCTCCTATTCACAAATCTACACCAGAATACAGTTATAGGTCAGGTCCAAGTTGTATAAACTACAAACCTACAGCAATGTCTTCAAAGGAGCAGAATATGATTACTAAGTTGCATAAAATTTTACTAATAGTAGCAAATAGTAAGCCAATAATCCAAGTTGTATAAAATTTTACCAACAATAGCAATTAGCTAGCCAATAATCCAACACCGATCAAATTAAAGGCTAGATAAGCACATACTCTCATCTGCAACAATCGATGTTAGAACAATTGAGAAGGAAAATAAAACTAATTGTGTCTGTGTCCAGGTGCCAAAAGTATGCAGGATGGGGATGTTAAAAATAATATGCTAGCAAGCAATAATTCATATGGGGGGCAAGGAGAAAAAAAACACAAAGAATAAATACAATATATTGTGGGCATTCAGTATTCACCATGTCTGATAGATAAAGAGCATTATCTGGATCAAGAATATATATAAAGTTATCAGATAAAAGGCAACAAAGATGCTTTACCACTAGTGCTTTCTATAGTATTATTGTTTCTCCGCCATGGTTTCCCAGCATGCATCAAATAACTATCAATTTCAACAAGCTTCTTCTGGCTGTAACATTCTAATATCCATTCCTGAGGCAAACAAACTAGCAATCATCAGATCATCACTGAGGATGGGTAGATAATCATTAACCAACTGTAGAATCAACAAAGCTCAGCACTTGCTGCGTGCCTCTAACAATATAGAAGGGATACAACAATATTAGGACAGAATACAAACAAAGTGACGTGTAGACTCAAACAATCACATGCACAACAGAGAACGTCAAAAAGCCTACAACCCATCTATGGTTTTAGAGCAGCTATGGATTTGCCAATTCCAATAAACTGAACACTAAAGAAAGATTGGAAGAACAACAGAAGCAATGCCACTAAAAGGGAATTTACACATTTTATGATGTTCAAGCTTGTACAAATAATAAAAGATACTCAACCTGCAACTAGTACCCATCAACTGAAAAACAAAACAACTCATTAATTATATTAAAATTTTCCTTCAGGCTAGTTTATTTTGAAGTAAGAAATCAAAACAACAAGAGAGAAACCTTCTTAACAATTGTTCCATTATCAGCCTCAACCTGTCGAAACTTAGGAGTATTGGAATACGCACAAACCAAAAGAGTGCACTCAGAAGTCCAGTCCGGTCGATACTCAGCACCCATTTCCAGAGCCTGAGACCTCAATGTCGCACGCTCAGGATTAACAAACCCGGACAACACAAAAACGACCCCATCCTGTTCAAATCAAAATTCACACCATAAACACGAATCACTAACAAAATTCCACAAAAAAAAAAAAAAAAAAAAACGTGCACAAGTATAAAATCGAATTTCAAAGTTCAAATCATCGTACCATAAGTCTGGAAAAATTCATCGAACTTGAAACATGACCCGTAGATTTCCTGCCACCAAAATGGCTAATACCATCGTCATGGTGTTGTTTGCTTTGTTCATGATTTTTAGAGCTAGTTAGCTTCTTTCCACTAGATTTATTATCATTATTGACTCTTGAATTCATCCAAGAAGGAAGATTCCGCTTCTTATCACTCACTTCTTGACTTGGGTTTGAATTAGACATGAAAATAAACACCCTACAGACGTTTTACTCCAAAGACCCACTGCTGCAAATCTATCACTGTCGAAGATCAATGCAACTATGTGACTGCAAATCATGTGCGGTTTGTGGGCAGTGCAGTTAGTCCTTTTTACTAGAAATAGTTAGAGATAGTTTCCACAATGAAGAGGTCAACTAAGGTGGACGTGCCGGAGTGGTTATCGGGCATGACTAGAAATCATGTGGGCTCTGCCCGCGCAGGTTCGAATCCTGCCGTTCACGGTTTTTTTCTTTCTTGTTATTACAATTTTTTTTTTAAAAAAAATTTGAAACCGATGGATCGACCCGCTCTGCTCGCACTTTTTGAATTGGTGCTCTCCCTACACCTTAACTCCACTCCACTCTACAGTTTATCAGAAGAGTACCCGAAAACAAAACAAAAATTTAATGGCAGATCTCCAGGATCCGCTTCAAGATCTCACCGGACTCTCCCTCTTCCCTCGCACATTCTTGTCCCTTTCTCTTCCCGATCCTCCTCGCGATCCTGCATGCTTCCACAACTTCCTCCAATCCCTGGTACCTCTTTTTATTTTTTTTAATGCATTTATTATTTTTTTATTCATTTCGTGAGCTATTCTCACATTTTTAGGTTTAATTTCTTCACTGTAGGTTTATGAAATTTGAATGTTTATGTTGTTGGTTCATAATAGCTAGTAATTTAGGTTATGTTTGGTTGTTGAGAAAATGTATTGGAATTAGGTTTAATTTGCATTTCTGAACTTACTGTAATTAGCTTTATGATATGGTTTGTTAAATTCCAGCCTGTAAGAAATCCTGATAAGCTCATAAAAGAGGCAGAAAGGATTTTAGCGGACGCTGTACAAGTTCCAAATCCAAAAATGACCAATAGTGTAGTCTCAGAAGACACAAGTGAAGTTGTTGCTAATGAAAAAGCTGTGAAATATCCACGCGGGCAAAGGCCTGGTTTAGATCGAAAGCGGCCACGATTTTCTTTGCTTCCTAGTGTAAGGTGAAAAAAAAAATGCAGCTTATTTATATATCATTACTAGATAAATCAAGAAAGTATAGCTAATGAAGCTATATAAACAAAGTTTGTAATGCTAAGTACTTGTTCAACAGGCAACCTACTGTGAACTTGGAACCAACTTTAGATTTTGATAAATTGAAAGATCCAGAGGAGTTTTTCTCAGCTTACGAAAGGCTTACAAGTGAGTTGTACTTATTGACTGTTGTTATGTTTATGAAGTTGTAAGGAATGGCTTGTTTTACAGATTAAGAGTAGCTTACATGGTTATGGTTGTTGTTTAGATGCCAAAAAAGAAATAGCAAGACAGACAGGCCATGCTTTTACGGGATTTGATCAGTACAATGTGTTCAATGTTCCACAATCTCAAAGACCAGGACTTCCAGGGTATGATTAATAGTTTATTGTTATCGTCTAATTCCTGGTTTTGCACAACTTATTAAATGTCATAATCTTCTTTTTCTTTTTTTCCTGTGTATGTGTTTACTGATATCATTTTACCTTTGTTTTCTTAATACCATGTCTTTCCAAATCTCAGGAGATCTAGGACGAAATATAAACATCTCTATCCAACTATGTCTTCCCAGGAAACCTCTGAAATGGATAGTCTATCTAATAGTGGCTCACAAGAAGAAATAGCATATGCTGCATCCCAACAAACACAACCAGTGAATGTAGCATCACAGGAATTGGAGGCATTAGATGACGCATCACAACAGACAGAATCAGAAGAAATGGAACTACGTGGTGAGTGATGTTGATTCAAGAACATTAATCAGCTATACGCGATTCTCTCTATCCCTCTGTCCCCCTGTACTCTCTCCCTAGAATATCTGGTCTGCTATTCTCATGACAAATGGCTGACACCATAAGTAATTTTTTCTATACAGGTTCAGTTGTCAAGGTTGAGGACAGAGTTAATAAACTTCTAGATGATTTGATTGCTTCTGGAGAGCTAGAAGGGGATGGAGCGCTCAATCTATTACAGGATAAGTTGCAGATAAAGCCCCTTCACATAGAGAAGTTAAACCTTCCTGAGCTGCAGGACATTCCAAGGATTGATTTTAAGGCTTCTGGAGTGAACTTGCCAAAGCGTAGGAATACATTATCGGACACAAGCAATTTGTTGAAAGGGACAAGGAGTAAAACTCCAATGAAGCTGAAGACTGCAGAAAGTTCTGTACTTCATGTTGGTTCACCTACTCCACCAAAAAGTCCATTGGCTTCGTTATCATTATTGAAACAACGTATACTTCAGTCAAATCTTTCAAATGATCCATTTTCAGCTGATGATATTGACCAATTGCCAGCAAGAAATACTTCTCATGTTGAAAACATCTATAGTCATTCAGAACCAGTTGATGTGGAAAAAACAATAGCCATGTCTGGCAATTTGAACTCTCAGAAAAATGAAAAAAATGATGGTACAGTTGGCAGTATGAGTTCAAATAAGGTGGGAATTGAAGATTTTACCAGTTTATTTGAAAAACATGTGGATGAAGATTTGTTGAGTCTCGGAACTGGTGGTGAGATTGGCCCCAGGAAATCTGGTTCCAAGTTGGATGATAATAATGTTGGTTTGGATAATGAAGTCATAAATGAGAACTTATGTCAGGCTGGTTCTGATATAGACCTACATATAAACAAACCCAATGAATTGGAGGACATGGTGAGTTCTCTTTTGTTTTGTTTGCATTTTGAAATATGCGTCATTTGTTTTATAACCTTCATCTGGTGTACACTGAAGTTTTGAACAATGTAGGTGGAAGATGCCGTGCAGGAAGCTGTGACTTCAGCACAGCCTGATAAGGAAACAGATGATGTTCCAGTGGAAGCATCAAACAGCATTCAGAAAAGGCTTGGTATTATTATTGGTCTCTTAATGTGATGTCTGCTCAGATACAGTTTATAAACTTGGTGCACATCTTAATACCTCTATCTCATCAGCCATGGCTGCACAGAATATTTTCATGAAGTAATCGTATTTGGAGAGAGCCACACAAACCCTTTTTTCTTGACTTTCTCTAGTATATTTTAGGTCTAGTGCTTTTTAATCTAAGGGCATGTTTACATGTTGAACAAATTTCTGAGTCAACCAGTGCCTGTAGATGACCCAGTATAATGTAAGAATGTTCCTAATATTAGCGTCTAGGAGTAGAATGATTGACTAAAGTGAAGTCATACATAACAATTAAAAGGGGACTGAATGGAAATCAGGTTGAAAGAGGAGATCTGGGAAGTGCATTTTCAGCTTTCTGATAGAGGAAAAGTACACAATCAGGTCATCAATTAGTTTAGCCGCACCTGGTTGTTTTTTTCCCATCATTCACTTGTAGAGCAGGCAAGACGAAAGGAACTATGAGGAGGTCAAACTTCACTGAGTTTCTTAAATTTGCATGTCTGCTTTCTCTTGATAAATGCTTGATAACAGAAGCATTATTTTCAAGTCAGTTCATAGTCAAGTCTAAGAATGGGTTACTAGAATTATGAATTGCTGCCCCTTGATTATCTAAGAGCCATAAGGGGTTGTGGCAATCACTACATTACAGGCCTTTTGCATACACTACTAGCAATCACTACACTACAGGCCTTTTGCATACGCTACTAGCAGTTGAGTTGTTTGAAAAATGAACTTTGTGGTCTATGTTAACATGCTTTAGTTTTCAATTTATTGACAACTACTTGAGTAAAGCAACTTTTATAGAAAAAAAAATTGGAGCTTTGTTTTTAGTTGCTAATTTGTGAGCTTCAGCTATAAGTTTGTGAGGCAATAGCAAATTAAGATGTTTGCATCACATAGTTGCTTCTGCACTGGAGTTCAATGCTCTCACCTTTTCCTTTGTACGATCCTTTTCACCTAAGCTGATGGATTTGTTCCCTCTTTTTTGTAGTTCCATCAAATTCTGCAGCCGATGGTGAACATGCAGCTGGTACATGGCCTGAACTTCAAGGGGGTGCTGCTGAACAATCTGAAGGGACTGCTTTGGAACGACATAATGAGGTTCTTAGTGTTTCTTGTTTGTTCTTATATTCAGTTTGACATTTGATGTCTATCTGCTTAGATTTTATACCATGATTTCTTTTTTGCTCTCTTAGGTTTTTTAGCATTTAGTCTTTCTTGTGGATATTTATACCTAATCTAGAGAACTTGCATGGCACCTCATTCAAGTTATAAAGTTCAGAAGGAAATTTGAAGTATCAAATACTTCCAACTAATGCACATCTTTACATCTTGAACTAATGCACATCTTTACATCTTGAATTTCATCATCATGTCTCAACTTCTCTAACAATGGACATTAGCTAACTTTTATACAAGACATCTGTTGTAAACAAACACAGTGATGGCATGCCCATTTAATGTGTGCCATTCCATCTAGTCTACAGTAGCTGTCACCTAAAACATGTTTTGCACTTTTGAATGTTATTGCATTATGATGAAATTGCTAATTAGCATAGACTGTCAATAAATGGTTTGGAATTCTTTCTTTCTAATCAATTAGTTAAAACTTCAACTGAACTGATGAGGTTGATGGTTACATGAATTAGTTATTATGTATCTGGTCATCATAACTTTTGACAGGTCTTTTTGCAAAAAGGGAAATAAAGCAATAAAAATGCCGTGAAATCTCCACAAGGGAAATTGTCTGATGTTAAATACCATACATAGTGTTGCACCATTTGATGAAAAGACTTGGTCAATTTGAATTGTGGGGATGTTTTCATAATTGATGTTTTTGGCCATAAACATGTCTGCTAGTTTCAGCGTAATATGCATAAATATGACATGAACTGTTACCTTAGTTTTATGCAATATTGCATAATTTATGGTTAAGTAACAGTAGTTCTGATAGTTTACTTTCTGGATAGAATTGATGTTGTTTGTGAATTATATGCACATCCTATGTGTGAGAGCTGTTTCCTCTTTGATGCTTCTTAGTGACCTGATTTTACTTTAATCATTGGCTGCAGTGGAAAACAGTAAATGCTTGAGTGAGACTACTACTTACTAGAGAAGGAATTACATGCATATTTGCTTTTGTGGTTAGTTTTTTTTAATGCAGTGTTTTGTTCTGTTTTGTGCAACAGGAAATTGAAGAACCTACTATGGTATCAATTAGCAAGCAAAGAAAAGAAAAACAACATCAACGCAAAGGACAGCATGATAAAGCTCCCTCCAGAAGACAGAGCCATGCAGGTGCTTACTGTTGCATCAAGTCCTCTATATTGTAGCCTTTTTCCCTTGTGTAATATTGCTGGAATAGTTGATGTGTTGTGGTGGAACAGGTGTACGTTGTGCAAAACAAACAATTTGTTGTCTAAAATTGGACAACATCATTTTGCAGATTATAGTACATAATATATTTATAATTAGCAAGTAGCAATTATGAATATCTATCATAAATTCTTGTAATTATAAGGTAGTGATACTTTATTGCATGTTGCCGGTAGGATACCCTGGTTCTCCACTGGGAATTAAGTTGATCTCAATTTATTGTTGACCTGTGCTTGTGTCTCTTTTTCTTGGACAGATCCTGCAATGGCTGAAAACCAAGCAATCAATGGCTGTCTAGAATACCATGACACTGCTCAAGAACAGAATGAAGAGGTCCATGTTTCTTCTTATTCATTTTACCCGATAAATAGAATTAGAGTCTTTTTATCTTAGTGTTTTGGTTACATAACCTTAACCAAAACATCTTTTTGAGAGTTATTGAGATTTACAGAACCTAGATCTCAATGGATTTGCACCAGTGGGATGAGGTCTTTGATTTTTTGTAATATATTTTAGTATCAAGTACTCTACCTTTATTCTTTCTGAAAATATTGGTACTTTGTCATAGTAATGGGACATCTTGACAAATAATTTAAAACATTCCTTTTTCAAATGAAAAATCAGAATCCTAATGAGAGATAATGAACCATCACACAGTAGGTTGATCCTCTCCATATGCAAACTTCGATTAGATGAATAAAATGCATTTTCAAGTTACTAACTACTGTAATAAGGAGGTTGTAGATTGAATTACGGTGATCCTTTGATACTTGCCCAACTTTTAATCCAAAGCAGTTATTATTTTAAACTATGTTAGTACTGTTGATAGTCATTATTTCATTTGATACTTGATATGAACGTGCTATTGTTATAATTGGTTCATGTCTTAAATATTTGATTTGTTAATTTTGTCTTAGTCTGTCTTAAATCTTGTCTGGCTTCTCTTTCGTATAGTGGGGGGGTAAAGTTTTGTCCTTTTGAGTGAAATGTGTTCCTCTGTGCAGCAGAAAATTCAGGAACCTTCTGAGACATCCACTGATGAGGGAACCAAGAAAGAGCGCAAGAGCAAAGCTTTCTCTAAGAGACAAAGCCTTGCAGGTTCTTACTGTTGCATTAAACTTTACATCTTTTACTGTGCTGCTACCATTGCTGCTGTGTGTATGCATTTCAAATCTTTCTACTGATAGACTTTCTTCACTTGTTTGCAGGTTGTGGTATGTCATGGGAAAGTGGGGTAAGACGAAGCACTAGGATAAAATCGAGACCTTTGGAGTACTGGAAAGGGGAAAGATTCTTATATGGGCGCATTCATGAGAGTGAGTTATTTTTTCTGTGGATTCATGAGTGCAACGGCATTTGGGTTAAAAAATGCAGAAAATGCTTTCCGTTGAACAAATGGAGCCTTGATTTTTTTGACTATGATATATAATTTTTATCTGAATTGCTGCATCTTTCCAAAAATTGGCTTATTTAGCATGTGGTTCATTGAAGATGTGCCATTTGTTTCTGTTACCCATATAACTATCATGTTATCGAAGATGTTTGATGAGGTGTGTGCCCTGCCATTGTTAATTTTTTGAAATGAGTGTTTTACCTAAACAAGGAATATAAGAAACAACTATTTACATTTAATGTTTGTTAGCGCCCAAACATTTGGAAGGAGAAGGAGAAACAAGCTTTAGTTGTGTTTCGAAAGATGACAACATATATTACTTAAAAGTGAAATCTTTTTGGACTGTAAACTTGTAGGTATAGTTCAAGAAATGATATAATGTGCGTGCCCCTTCACCCAAATTTTCTATGGATATTGTTGAAAATTTTTTGTTGTAAATGACACTATAGACACTTTCTATGATTCAAGTTTCTCAAACTGATGAAATATAATTAAATCTATTTTTATTGCAGGTTTGGCAACTGTGATTGGAGTAAAGTACGCTTCTCCAGGTAAAGATATGCTGAAAGTGAAATCTTTCGTGTCTGATGAATACAAAGGCCTAGTTGAACAAGCTGCTTTGTATTGAGATAATCAACTTTCATGAATCATAGCTCCACTTTTTCCCTGTTTCATAAACTCCCTCGTCTGGGACGTTCATGAGGTGGGTGTTTGAAGAATATATTTTTCTTACACATCTTGTGTATTCCCTGCTCTCTGAAAGAAGACCAGGCTTAGTTGTTTTATGCGGTGTTGGTTCCATATTGTTGCTAAGGTTGTAAATGAATCTTGTGTTAGCTTCTGTAGTGAAAAATGAGTTCAAACTTCACTCGGGAATGAATCCTCCTTGGATGCAACCATGTTATGGCACTGGAGTGCCTGTATTATGAACTATCAAGATGAGCATGTAAGTACCTTGTTCTGTTGTTTTTTTTCAATTGTTTTTAATTTAGGGAAAAGGTACATTTTTGCCCTTAATGTGTATACCCTCAAAAAATTTCTAGGCTTATTTACTCACAGAATTTTGAAAAAGGTACTATTTGAGGCCATCTGCAGTTAGTACTTTTGCCTGAAGTTTTAGTCCCTTTTCTTTTAATGCTTGTGTGGCAATTTACTGAAGTTTACCGTTACACTACAAGAGCATATTTTCTCCTCAAGTCTCTGTGAAAATAAATTTTTATTCGTTATGAGTTGATTAAAATAAAAAAAATATATAAATTAAAAGATGAAAAAAGTTTAAAATAAAAATTTTAAAATTAAATAATAAATAATAAAAATTGAGGAACGTGATTCAGCCTTATGTTTTTTGCGGTGAAAGCTATCTTCTATGTTCGATATGCATTTTGATAGGCTCCACAAATGGCACATCATGCAGCTACATAAAGGTAGCGAGTTTCCAAACGGCTCTCCGTTAAATTTATGATACAATTATTCCAATTTGAATGTAACTTGAAAATTTGACAGACATGAAGGGCCCTCAGTTTTTTGACATTTTGATATTTACAAGTTTTCTATACATGTTTTAAGTAATTCAACTCTACCTCCTGTTGTAAAATCAGAGACATCTCCATCTCCATGTCACTACTACCCTCCTCTGGCTTTGTGTGTGTCCACATCTCTCCACTTGCACTTTCCACAAGATAAGATGCCTTCAAAGAGATAAAAGGTCATATGCCTTTCAAATCAATATAGTTTATTCTTATCCTCCCAAACTCTTCAATACATTCTTTAACTAAAAGTAATGTATATTTAAATTTGACCTAAAAACCATATGACATTTAACAAATTGTAGATAGGGGCTCAAATTGACAGTTTTGCCGTATAATTTGCATTAATTTGAGGTTTTTTTTACATAAATATATCAAAAATTTTAAAAATGTCGTTCATTTTTAAAACCATTTTTTCTAATTTTTTTCTTTCAAATATAATTCACTTTTTTTGTCACTTTTATTTTTAGATTATCTTTTTTTTCTTTTTTATTAATTTTTTCAACTTTTTTTTAACATTTTATTTGTTTTTTTTCAACAATTTTTTTCGCTTTATATTGTTTTCATTTATTTTTTCTCAAATTTTTTTGCTCAAAATCTTTTTTACTATCTTCATCTATTTTTTTCTCAATGTTTTTTTGCTCAATATTTTTTTTTAAACATTTTTTCCTATTTTATAGTACTATATTTATTTTATTTTATTTTTGTTAATTTTTGTTGATTTTTTACTATTTTTAAATTATTTTTTATTATTAATGACAAAATTAAGGTCATAAATAAAATTTTTATTTTTATTAGTATAAATGATAAAAATAATAATTTTTGACATATTTCATAATTTTTATTGTTTTTTGTTGTTATTTTTTTAACAAATATAAATAATTAAAAACAATAACTAAAACAAGAAAAATCAACTAAAACCAACAAAAGCAACAAAATGTTACAGTTGTTGATTTTTATTCTTTTTTAAGTTTTTCATCATTAATAATAAAATTAAGACCATAAATATAATTTTTACTTTGATCAGTATCAATAATAAAACTAATAATTTATTTGATATATTTCATAATTTATTTGTTATTTTTATTGAAAAAATAATTATTGAATATTATGGGTAATTTTTATTTTAATTAGTTTAATTTTAAAATTTTAAATAATTATGAAAAAAATAATTATTAAAGGTCATGGGTAATTTTTTGTTTAATTAGCTTAATTTTTATATTCTAAATAAATTTTAAAATTAAAAAATTGTTATTTAGAATATAAAATTAAATTATTTAAAATATACAAATTAAATAAATACATACAATCAATTTAAAATTATAAAAAAATAAAAATAAAAACAAAAAGATGAAAAAAGAAAAAACAAGTCAAATGTTGAAGTTAAGTTCACATATTTAAAAACAAAGAAAACAAAAGTGAAAGGAAAAATGCAGCCCCGCCACAAAGGAAATTAAGGTGGTCCAGGCATAGTTTTGAAATTAACCTCTAGTTTTGGAGTCTGGCTTCAAATGCTTTTATGATTGCAACTCTAACCTACTGTCACAAATGGAAGTATGAAACCCATAATATGGTTGAAAAAATTGGATTACAACATCCAATAAAATTTGAAAACTGGATGAGAATGAGTATGCAAGTTTCTAGAGAGGCAACTCAATATATATATATATATATATATATATATATATATATATATATATGTATATATTGCAGCTTGGAAACCCTTGATCAACCCATTAATACATATATGAATTATTCTTTCAACCAATTCAGCCACTTTATACGTCAAGTTGCACTTTCTTCCTCACACTTTTTCCATCTAACGACAGTGACTGGCAAAGACTTTATACCTACACTTTTTTATTTTGATTTGTAATTGAAATGAATATTTTGATTAATAGATTACAATTTCAATGTTCAATTTATTGTAACTTTTACAACTATTGAGTTCTAACATAACAAAATTGAAGAGGGTTTTTTTTTTTTTTGAAATTATAATTTTTTTGTACACCACATTAATGTAAAAATACACCCATTTTTTTTTATAATTGGTGCTAATTTTAAAAATTT
Organism: Mallotus nudiflorus; assembly: GCA_947683625.1. Taxonomy (NCBI): domain Eukaryota; kingdom Viridiplantae; phylum Streptophyta; class Magnoliopsida; order Malpighiales; family Euphorbiaceae; genus Mallotus; species Mallotus nudiflorus. The sequence goes on along the minus strand of CANTUR010000516.1, from coordinate 305,999 downwards.
AATAAAAATAAAATATATGTCTTTGTATTATAAATCTCATTATTAAATGAAATAGATCGAATATAAATAAGAATTTTCCACAATCTATTAAGGAAGTGAAGGGTTAATTACACAAGAAATTACCAAACTTTATATTAAATTTTATTTTGTTCCATAACATTAATTTTAATTACATAGAGAAGTCCTCAAAATAATTTCGACTATTTAAATGACTTCGCACATTAAAATTACCATATTATAATTTAACTCAATAAAAATTTATCATCTCATAATGTCATATCACATTGATCATAATTTTATTTTAATTTTTTATTATTTTTATATTCAATTTTATAAAATTATAGTCAATAGTTTTATTAAGAATATGACATAACAGTGTAAAATGATATTTTTTATTGGATTAGATTTTGATGTGGAAATTTAAATATATTACGTTGTTAAAATTATTTTTCCGGACACCTAAAATTAATATTTTATTTAGCCCAGAAGTTAAGGAAGGCTTTAGATTTATTTTCCAAGGCATTGAGTGGCAGACGTTATGATGATATGAAAAGGTATTACCATAGTTTGATAATGCTAGTTAATGTCTTTTTTAATTAGGACAAAAACTCAAGACTTCTAAATTAAAGTCATTGTTTTATTGTAATTTTTTTTTTTTTTTCATTTCTTGGCGGCTTTGCTGTCTTCATCTTCTTGTCCATGCTCATTGATCCATTAACAAAATGCATTTCCAGCTTGCGCACAAAAACGTTTCTTTTCCCTTTTTTAATTAGTCTCGCATCCTTAGATTCTTTTGTTAAATAAAGAAAAGAAAATATATCATTATTACTTATTACAATTAATAAAAAATATTTTTAAAATTATGAATTAATTTTTATCAATAATAAAGCAAAACGACCTAAATATATAGAGGTTATGTACTCTTCATTTTAAATAAAATAAACAATAATTTAATCAACTAATAATTATAAAAGTTATAAATAGAAGTAACTATTATAATCACTGCTCTCTCATTAACGTTGATTTTTAGTTACATTATACAACATTCAATCTGATTAATTTTAGTCTAATCTATCAAACCTTTGCATACCCAGCAAATATTTAATTTTTTGTTCTCATTTTTGGAAGCATAAATGCAGGAAACTATCACCTCTAACATGTTAGCAAACGGTCATTCCATATGTCATAAATTGAAAATTCAGTAGTTGTTCGGAAAAAATAAAAAAAATTTGAAAGTTCAGTAGGATATTAATTGGCCAAAAAACAAAAGGGTATTGTACCTAAAAGTTTCAAGGAATAATCTGCTCTACCAAATCAATAATAAAGCACAGTTTGGTTTGAATTATTGTTGTAATTTGTTTGTATTTTTCTTGGAGTGCAAAAAAAAAAAAAAAAAAAAAAAGAAAAAGAAAAACAAACAAAAAGGGAAGATATGTTAACCGATGTTTTTTTCTTACTTGAGCTTCTACACACTTCAAACAGAGGTGCATTATTCACTTACTGCTCATAGTCAATTTCACTGTGTAGAATCTTTCTTTTGCTAACTTGTGAGAGAGTACAACAAAATTGAATTGCCAACTTAATCTTTAGCGATCTTCCGTTGTTTTCCATACAAAATGTTTTTTTTTTTTTTTGAATTATTGACATTTCTTTGAAGTTTAAAAATCAAGCATTGATAGTTGAACAAAAACTTGTTAACAGATCAGCAATACATCAGATATGAATCTATATTTTTATTTAATGGTAAAGGAGAGATCACCCAAAATAAATATACAACACTGAATTTTACTAGATATAAGAGTTCATTATTTTTTTCAGATACTACAAGAAAAAAATACGTCCAAATAATTGTTGGGATCAGTTTGAAGAAAAATTATTTTTATTCAAGCAACATATCAAATTTAAGTTGTAATTTATGCAATCATATTAAGTTAGTTATTAGAAGATCTCGTGTGCTTTTATGGTCTTGTTTAGATCAAATCAGAATATTTGAAATATAAATAAATAAAATGTGAAATGTGAACTTAGAATTCTAAACTCAAGAACCACAATTAGGTAAATTGAGTCGTATCAAATTGGTAAAAACTAAGAATTCGAATAAACAAGAATTTTGTTTTTCAAAGGCACAAAAAGGGGAGACAATAGCCAACAGGCTCATATTGTTTCATTATGTGCTAATTTTGAGAACAAGTGGTCAATACCTTAATTTTATGTAATTGATATATATATATATAACAATTAGATTAAATAGTTAAATTCCAATACCATAAAGTAAGGAGATATGGGGTGAAGGGCTATCTTCTCAAATAAAATGTTCATATATTTTGTCACTTGAACTACTTATGGATAACATTAGGTATTGATATTGAAACGTGCATTAATTTGCTTTAACATTTTCTTAGAAAATAAAGACTTTTCAAGGGATACAAAATCCTCGAATAATTTATTGCCCTGATGACAATTGGAAAAAGAGAAACATTGATATGTGTTGTAGTATTTGCTATAGTCATTGATGATGATGATAATTAATTACCTTACATAGTTTTAATTATTCTTGAAATTAATCAATTGTTCTGCTACTTATTATTTTTTCAATTCTTGGAGTATATATTAATCTTGGACAATTATTTGATCTTGTGCTGGATGGATCAAAATCACATCATTAATCAAAGTCAATCCAACAAACAAATTTAACTAATATTTGCATAGAATTTAGTGGTGTTAACGGCAAGGCAAATCCCATAAATCTTGTTTCAAGTGTATTTTATTTGCTAGATGTTACATAACTATATATTATTAGAATTATGTAATTATAAACTAATAAATCTATATATAATAAATTTCCTTTTTTTTTCTAGCTTTTTGTACTGCGTGCTTCATGCTTTCACAATGTTTTTTTTTTTTAATTGGTATGTATATATGGATATGCTTATACCCATGCGATTAAGCCTTTAAGGTGGAGTTTGTAACGTGAATTAAATGGAGATTTGTTGGTTTTGAAGTTTTGAATTATGACACGGCCGTATTTTGAGCTGTATTAAGAAGTATATTTTGTCCGATAAAAGTATGGATTTAATTATTTATTTATGCACTTTAATTATTCTTACTATATGATACTTAACTATTAATCAATTTAGATATCTGTACGGTACGATTGTAGATATTTTTTGAAGCATAAAATTAATCACTTTACAAAATATATATTAATTGGTTTGAAAGGAATTGAAGGCTTGGATACTCATAATTAAAACAAAATTCATGGTATATTTAAATGCTTGATCAAAGTTTTGTTTTTTTTTTGTTTTTTGAAAGATCAAAGTTTGTTAAAGCCTTCAAAGATACACATGGTAACGGTATACCATTCAAATTTGGCTAGCTATTTTCGTTATTGCTGACGTTTTTGGTATAAATTTAAAAATTACCCTTCATCAAGAATTCAAAAATATATGCCCAATATTTTAAAAAGAATTCATGTCAGCAAACTTGTCACTAATTTCTTACTATTTTTTACATAGAGCTAGGGTATATATGTAGGAAAAAGATAAATAATGATGTATTGACGCATAACTTGTAATAAAAATTTAGATTTTGTGGAATCATGCGTATATCATAAAAATTATGTTAAATTAATTAAATGCAAAATTGACCTTGCTGGTCTAAATTAAATTATATTCGATCATTCATTATATTTTCTGCAATTACACTACGGAAGAAATTAAAAAAAAAAAAACACAGGCTACCTAATTAATTGATTAAACTTCCATGATCCCTCATCCAAAATTTAATAAATGGAAATCTTAGCAAAATCGAAAGCATATAATTACTAAGATTATATTCATACTTTTCAAATTATATTTTGTTCGCTAATTTATTAGCTTAATTAGATGGTATAAATTTGGGTAATTTACAGATCCCGCAAACATTGTAAATATTTAATGTCATTAAAAAATTTTAATTTTAGTTTGATTAAAGTTCTTTTATTTTATTTTATTTTTTTCAGTTTAAGAAATTACCCATATGAACCCACACAACATGAAATATTGATATAATAAAACTAACTAGATATGGTATATATATATATAAAGTGACTAAATAAGCTGGCAACACCTTGGATATATTAATATATAATTAATCAATCATATTAATATATAATTAATATGTCATGACATGCTTTCACAACGTAAATTGTCTGGCATTTTTTTTTTTTTTTTTTACAACAAGATTCGATTAAACAGCTTTAATTGTCTGGCTTAATCATTTGATCAACTGTTTATCATACATAATCATTATCTAACAAAATAATTGTTAAATTCGATTATTGGGTACCTTTTCTTTAAATTATTTATAAAAAACAGAATTGCATTATTTTGTGAGATACTTTTTAATAGGTTACTAATATTACGAGCTCTTACTATGTTTCATATACGTGAATTTATGTAAATGAAATCAATAACTATTAAATTAGTTTTTTAATTATAACTACAAATTATTTTTATATATCAATATATATGTATCAAAAATTATAATTAAATAATTTTATTTTCATATATATATATATATACACACACCATTAATTTGAGCAGGACATTTACTTTGATAACTGATGGCTACCTAGAAATCGGTATGATATTAAAAAATCTGCGTATCTTTTTTACTTTTTTTAAATTCATATATCTTTATTTTATTAATATAGAAATCATACGACATATTATTTATTATCAATTTATTTAAAAAAAAAAAGATAATTGGTGGTACATGCATGTATTGTTTCCTTATATAACAGGATCTCTAGATCAAACAACAATACCGACAATAATTAAGAATATTAAATTACTACTGATTAAGTTCAACTCTAACATATTATGCGCTCTATGAATCGGTTATTATTATTTTTTTTCAATAACTAAAAGATAAAAAATAGTGAAAAATCAAATTCATAACCTCATTTTATTAATATCCTGCATCTAAGGATAATTAACTAGTTCATAATACATTAATATATCTAAATGTATGCATACATATATATATATATATATATTTTTTTTTTTCTTTTTTCTGTCGAACTGGCACATGCATTTTATATATATATATATATATATATATATATAAAGTGACTAAATAAGTGCACTACTATATAATGGTGTGATGAATCGGCTTGACTAGCTAGCCTCTAAAATATAGTACAAAGATTGTGATATATTTACAATGAGTTGTAACAACAATTGACTAAATCAAGACACATATATCAACGCTTGCTGGCACATGCATGGTGCAATAGCACCAAGCACCATGCAGCTGCCACAGGAAGTGGGACTCGATTCCCACCCTGAATGTAGTTAAAAAATATCTGTCATAATTTTTATTTTTTTTGAGGAATAAAAAATATCTGTCATAATGAATTTATATTTTTTAAACATATATATAAAACCGATTAAAAATTTAATTATTATCATCTAGCTAATCGAGTAAAAAAAATATATACGAATGACCATTGCAGCTATTATTATAATTATTTGACCAAATAAAAATGTGTAATAAATGTAACTAATCACCATCATCTTGAGTGAAAGTATGCCATTAAATGATTAAAGCATATAAATATATGTAATCACTACTAATTATATGAATTATCATTGATGATTGATATATTTATTTAATACTGGAAAAAAAAATGTTAATTAAAATTATCTATATATTTAAAATTCACATCCAATAGGTGATAATTCAGTAAATTCATTTAATATTCAAAACAACACTCTATTATTGAACATTTTGGGGTCCTTTATTGTTTAAAGTGTGATGCTTCACATATGCCCATGTTGTTTTCTTTGACTTCCACATTTTTTAATGAAGAAAATATAAATTTAATTTTGATACTTGCACCGACTGCCCTATCTTTGAAGAGATACAAACACATCACATGCAGTATCAAAAGGGGTATATATATATATATATATATATATATATATATATATATGTTGTGAAATAAAGATTAAATTACTTATTTTGTTATAGAACTAAACTTGAATTTAGTAGTATTTAACTAAAAAAATATTTTATAGTAGAATGATTTTGAGAGAATTTAGAAAGGGTTTGGAGAGAATTTAGAGAACTATAATATTGAAAGAATTTGGAGAGTAATCTATATTTTCTTCTTCTTAATCTTAACCTTCTCATTAATGAATTTCAATCCCTTTATATAGAGATTTTCTTTTCACTATTTGAGAACTATTCTCTCACAAGCAATATATTGTTCATTCACAAGTAATATATTGTTCATTCACATTCATAATACTCCCCCTTTAATAACAATATTTTGCAACTGCCTCGTTAAAACCTTGCTAAATAAAACCCAGTGGGAAAAACTTTAGCTTAAGGAAAAAGAGTACAGTGCATGATATTCTCCCCCTCAAGTTGATATGTATAATCTTCCTTCACATAGTATGTAGATGTCGCATTCCAATATCGTGAACGTGCTTTCTAAAGATTGTAGTTGGAAGTGCCTTTGTGAAAAGATCAGCTGAATTCTGGTTAGACTAAATATACTTGATATCTATATGATTGTCTTTTATTAGCTCTTGAGTGTATGAAAAGAATCTTGGAGGTATATGTTTGGTTCTATCACTTTTGATATATCCTTCCCTTAACTGTGCAATGCATGCTGCATTATCTTCATATAAAATTGTTGGACTTTTGTTGACTGGAAAACCACAAGATTCTTCAATATGATGTGTCATTGATCTAAGCCACACACACTCTCTACTTGCTTCATGTAGTGCAATAATTTCAGAATGATTTGAGGAAGTAGTGACAAGCGTTTGTTTCTGGGAACGCCAAGAAATTGCAGTTCCATTATTTGTGAACACATAGCCTGTTTGAGATTTCACTTTATGAGGATCAGATAAATGCCCTGCATCTGCATAACCAATCAATTCTTGTTTTGAATTGTTAGAATAAAATAAACCCAAATCAACATTTCCTCGAAGGTATCGAAGTATATGTTTGACCCATTTCCAATGCCTTTTTGTTGGAGCTGAACTGAACCTTGATAATAAATTGACTGCAAAAGAAATGTCAGGTCTAGTACAATTAGCAAGATACATTAGAGCTCCAATGGCACTGAGATATGGAAATTCAGGACCAAGAATTTCTTCATTTTCTTCACAAGGTCGAAATGGATCAGTCTCAATATTGAGTAATCTAACGACCATTGGAGTACTTAAAGGATTTACTTTATCCATATTAAAGCGTTTCAAGATCTTTTCTGTGTAATTTGATTGATGCACGAATATCCCATTATGCATTTGCTCAATCTGTAAACCAAGGCAATACTTGGTTTTTCCAAGATCTTTCATTTCAAATTCTTCCTTTAAGTATACTATTGCTTCATAGATCTCATTTTCTGTTCCAATGATATTCAAATCATCAACATATACAGCTATAATCACAAATCCGGATATTGTTTTCTTAATAAAAACGCATGGGCAGATAATATTACTCACATATCCTTTATTAATCAAATAATCGCTTAAACGATTATACCACATGCGCCCAGACTATTTTAACCCATATAAAGATCTCTGGAGCTTGATCGAATACATTTCTTTGGGTTTTGTACTTAATGCTTCAGGCATTTTAAATCCTTTAGGGATTTTCATATAAATGTGACTATCAAGTGATCCATACAAATAAGCAGTCACAACATCCATAAGACGCATTTCTAATTTCTTAGAAACTACTAGGCTAATCAGATACCTAAACGTAATTGCATCCATAACAGGAGAATACGTTTCATCATAATCAATTCCTGGCCTTTGTGAAAAACCTTGAGCTACAAGTCTAGCTTTGTACCTTATTATTTCATTTTTCTCATTTCTCTTTCGTACAAAGACCCACTTGTATCCTACAGGTTTCACATTTTTAGGCATAGGAATAATTGGCCCAAAAACATTTCGTTTTTTTAGTGAGTCCAATTCAGCCTGCATAGCATCTTTCCATTTTATCCAATCATGCCTATTTTGACATTCCATGACTGATTTTGGTTCAGGATCATCTTTATCATTTATGATTTCACATGCAACAGTATATGACAATGTTTCATGACTTTCTTTATTTTCTATTTCTTCAGGGATGTTTTCCTCGCTATCAATATGATTATCTACTCCCTTTCTCTTTCGAGGATTTTTATCTTTAGAACCAATTGGTCTTCCACGCTTCTGGCGTGTTTTAGACTCATGAGTGTCTTTATCCTCAGATTTTATTTCTGGAATTTCAATACGAGCAGGAGCATTGGCTACTGGTATATATGATTTAGTCACTCTTTTTGTATTAGTAAATGCATCTGGCAATTGATTTGCAATTGCTTGTAAGTGCACAATCTTTTGCACTTCTAATTCACATTGTTTTGTGTGAGGATCCAGATGCAATAATGATGGTTCATTCCATGAAATATCCCTTTTCACTTCTTTCTCCCCTTTTCCTAATGTTGGGAAAACAACCTCATTAAATTGGCAATCAGCAAAACGTGCTGTAAAAACATCACCAGTTAGAGGTTCAAGATATCTAATAATCGAGGGTGTTTCAAACCCAACATAAATTCCCAATCTTCGTTGAGGACCCATTTTTGTGCGCTGAGGTGGCGCAATGGGTACATATACTGCACAACCAAAAATTTTGAGATGGGAAATATTTGGCTCTTGACCAAATGCCAATTGTCGTGGGGAGTATTTATGATATGCACTAGGTCTGATGCGAATTAATGAAGCAGCATGTAGGATTGCATGACCCCAAACTGAAATGGGAAGCTTTATTCTCATTATTAATGGTCTAGCAATAAACTGAAGTCGTTTAATCAATGATTCAGCTAAACCATTTTGAGTATGTACATGGGCAACAGGATGCTCAACAATGATCCCAGTAGACATACAATAATCATTGAATGCTTGAGATGTAAATTCACCAGCATTATCAAGTCTTACCCTCTTGATTGTATAATTAGGGAATTGTGCTCGTAATTTAATAATTTCAGCAAGCAACCTTGCAAATGCAACATTACGAGTTGACAATAGACAAACATGTGACCATCTACTAGATGCATCAATTAATACCATAAAATATCTAAATGGTCCACATGGTGGGTGAATTGGCCCACATATATCACCTTGAATTCTTTCAAGAAACATAGGTGATTCATTTTGAATTTTAGATGGTGAAGGTCTCAAGATTAATTTTCCAAGAGAACAAGCTGTATATGGCATTTCATTTGATTGAGGAATTCTTTGCCCCTTCAAGGGATGCCCATGTGAATTCTCAATTATCCTTCGCATCATTACTGATCCAGGATGACCTAATCTGTCATGCCATAAATTTATTATTGAAGGATCATAAGATTTTTCTTTTATTGCCATATTTGATTCAATTACATGTATATGCATGTAATGCAATCCAGTAGGGAGTTTTGGCAGTCTTTCCAATACTTGCATTTTTCCTGATTCATAGGAAACTATATTTAAATATTTGTTACCATTTATAGTAATAGATTGGGTATCACACCCATTTCGATATATGTCATCAAAACTCAACAAATTTCTTGTTGATTTTGGTGAAAACAAAGCTTCATCAATTATAAACTTTGTTCCATTTGGTAACATAAATTTAGCTTTGCCAATTCCTTCAATCATATCTACAGGACCTGATATTGTTTTTACAACTGCCTTTGTGGGCTTTATTTCAGAGAACTAATCTCTATTTTTCAAGATAGTATGTGTAGTACCACTATCTGGTATGCAGAGATCTCCAATATTGTCTTTATGTTGAGTACAATCCATATTAAACTTCAAAATAGATAAACACAAAATTAATCAATTAAGGTAAAAACATAAAATAATTGTAAAGTAGGACATTTTATTTAATTTAAAAATAACATACATAACAATAACATATTCTTCAGAATCAAATAAGTAATAACAATATACTTAAAATTATAGATGTCTCAATTTCCATTGTCAGTAAAATCATCAGTAAAATCAGAAACATCTAAATGAGTTGTATCATTAACATGAGTATGATGCTCATTGAAGTTTATTTCCTTTTCTTTGCCTTTCAATGATGCCTTATAAAGTTGGCAAAGATGTGGTGGTGTTCGACAAATTCGTGACCAGTGTCCTTTACTACCACATCTGAAACACACAGTTTCAGACTTATATTGAGGCCTTTCTTGAACACCACTGATGACTGATTTTAACTTCTTTTGAGGTTGAGTCTAAGTTTGTTGTGGAGTATTATTATATTTATTTCCACGACCATGGCTAAAGAATTGACCTCTTCCACGTCCATGACCTCTACCTCTCCCACGTCCATGGCTATTGTAATTTTTATATCTGGAATAATTTGTAGCATTTGCTTCTGGAAATGCTATTGAGCTAGTGGGACGGGATTGATGATTTTTCATCAAGAGTTCATTATTTTTCTCAGCTACCAGTAGGCATGAAATTAGTTCAGAATATTTTTTAAATCTCTGCATCCTGTATTGTTGTTGCAGTGTAACATTTGATGCATGAAATGTGGAGTAAGTTTTCTCCAGCATATCCTCATCTGTGACTGTCTGTCCACAGAATTTTAATTGTGATACTATTTTGAACATTGCAGAATTTTAGTCACTTACTTTTTTGAAATCTTGAAAGCGTAAAGCTCTCCATTCATCAGTGACTACTGGTAGTATTACATCTCTTTGATGATCATATCTGTCTTTTAGATCCTTCCAAAGAACACTTGGATCTTTGACAGTCAAATATTCACATTTTAATCCTTCATCAAGATGACGACGGAGAAAAATTATAGACTTGGCCTTATCTTGCAATGAGGTGTTATTATTTTCTTTTATGGTATCAATTAACCCCATTGATTGAAGATGCATCTCTACATCTAGATCCAAGACATATAATTTTTTCCCGTGATGTCAAGAGCAACGAACTCAAGCTTTGCTAGATTTGTCATTATGATAACTAATAAAAAAAATAACTCAATTAGAATTCATAAATTTGATGATACTACTAAAAAAAATCAAACATGATCAGAATTTACTAATTAATTATATCATGAATGAATATTGCAAGAAATAATAGTGGTACAAAAAATGATACAATAATACTTAAAATTATATCAAATAGAAAATCATCTTCCATATTAATTATTCCTAAAACTATTATAATAGTCATGATCAAAACACAAATATAAATATACCAAATCATGTTTACAATTTAGAGTAAAGAGAGAAAGAGAAAATGTATGAATTTGTGTGAATGAATAACATTTATAGCTCATCTATTTATAATGAAAAATATAGCCGTTTATTACCGTTGGTAATAAAAATGTAGCCGTTAGAATTTTTTTTTAATATAATATATTGAGAAATAAATTATATAAAGTAAAATCAATAAATAATGTTGATATGATTATTTATAGCAAGTGAGTTAACATAACGATATGTATAAATATGGGGCAAAACCATCCATTAATATAAAATAGGGTATAACCTTCCATTAACATAAATAATAAAAAATAAATGCGCATAAATATAAATTGGTAGGAGGCATAGCCATCCATAAAGTTAGAACCATTTCTAACAATATTTGCATCAATGGTGTAGTTAGTAAAACCAAAATAAAAATAACAATTAATATAAAGTTAGATTGAAGAAATAAATATAAATATATAAAATAGTAGGAGGCATAACCATCCATGATAATATATAATCAACTAATATATTCATAAATATTAATATTAAGAAATATGTACCTTATTGTTTTGATCGAGAGCTCCTCGTGCTGATAACGTGTTGTAAAATAAAGATTAAATTACTTATTTTGTTATAGAACTAAACTTGAATTTAGTAGTATTTAACTAGAAAAATATTTTATAGTAGAATGATTTTGAGAGAATTTAGAAAGGGTTTGGAGAGAATTTAGAGAATTATAATATTGAAAGAATTTGGAGAGTAATCTATATTTTATTCTTCTTAATCTTAACCTTCTCATTAATGAATTTCAATCCCTTTATATAGAGATTTTCTTTTCACTATTTGAGAACTATTCTCTCACAAGCAATATATTGTTCATTCACATTCATAATAATATATAGTTTTTTTCATGAGTATATATTTTACTATAGTGTTGCCTGAAATTGGGATTAACTTGTCAATTTGCATACATTTAGCCTTACCCACTAAAAAGCTTTACAAATATTCCCTTTCTCCCCCACAATTTTACCCAAAAATATTATTGCAATAAGTAATTTTTTTGAGAATAGTAATAAACTTTTGAATTTTATTGCTTATTAAGAATCATAAGATTACGACATGTTAGTTATTAATATTAACGAGAGAGAAAAAATTTATTCTAATACCTACGACTGTAAAATACTTTATAAATGGATCTCATCTGACTTCTCTGTAGTAATAATTTAAAAAAAATTTAATGATATTGTTGAAATTTTATCCCATAAAAGTCATGGAAATTTCTGCCTTTATTGGCTATAGCAATTGGTAATTGAAAACTAAATAGTACTTACATCAAGCAATTAGTGGAAGATGTGCACATTGACATCATGAATTATCTAAATAAGCATACTATAAATGATGTAAGTGTTATTAATCAAAATGTAAATTTGCCTTCTCATGGGTCCCTAGTGACACAAAAAGAAGAAAAAAAAAATTAACAATTTTTTTGCCGGCAATTAAATTGGCACCCAATTTGAATAATTAGCCATTAGGGCCATTGCCATGCCATATGTGAAAATATTGGATAAAAGCGTATAGAAAGTCATGCACATGAAATTAAAGGTGACATTATGAAGTATTGATAAAATTATTTGTCTTTTTGGAGTCAATGTTTATGTTATCTTACATTGCCTATTTTTTGAATATTTTATATTATATGATTAGATATAAAATATGTAAGTTAAATGTAAAATAATTGGTTCAATAAAATCAAAACATTTAAACTATCATTTAAATCTAACCATTAGATGTATTATAATTAATCTGAATTTGAATTTCTAATTATCATCATTATAAAAAACCAAAAATTAAAAATAATTGTTGATATTTAATGTTATGATCAAGGGCATATTCCAACACGTGTATGGTTAAAAAGGACCGTGATCCATATATTGACAAATGTCCAGGAAAAAAAAAATTAATTATTAGGCTGCGAATGTTTTCTATTATTTTTTTGTGTCTTATTGAAAACATTATTATTCTCTAATAAAATAATTTAAATATTTAGTTTATTTAAGTATTTATTTTTAATTTTATTTAGTAAAATGAGATGAGTGGTGGTTAATAATGATTGAAAATTATCGGAGTTAATTATTTTCATATTAATTGTTATTTATTTACAATTTTTCATACTTTTTGATATTTTTATTAATATGTATAATTTAAAAAATATATTTAAAAAGAAAGGTTTCAAAAAAATAATTTAATTTTTTATTAATCCAAAAAGTATTTTCATTGATTGATCTTTCTAAGCATATTAAATGTTAAAAATTTATACTTTTTTTTTTATATATAAATGAAGTCTAAACTTTAATGTTAAAAAAAAAAAAGTCTAAACTTTTGAATTTCATTGTATGTGAATAATGTTGACATTCCATTCAATGTTTTGATGTTATTTAATTTTTTTTTTAACACAACTTAATTTTTTTTTTCATTGAGTTACTCGATCATTTGTGCATATCACATATACTATAAATATTTGTTGTATTTTTTTAATATTTTCTAGTTGTATAAATGAAATTTATTATTATCTAAATTTTATAAACAATATAAAATGAGCTCATAATACATAATTAATATAAACTTGGAAGCGAGCTACATTTACCTGAACTAATCAATGAACCAAAAGAAACTGCTTATTGAAGATTTGACATAAGGGTTAAAAATTTTAAATTTAATCAAAGGTACATGTAAAAAAGTTAAATTAATTATTAAAAAATTTTTTAACTATTTTTTATATTTTTATTTGATTTGAATTGAATTATTTAATATGCATGAGGTAAAAAAAAAGACCTAATATTTATTAAATTCTAAATTTTATGAATTTCAACAATTTTAGCACATTATTTTAACTTTTACTTAAAAAATTTTGAACTTTACATATTTTAACAATTTTAGTACATTCTTTTAAAATTATAAAAAATTATAAATTTTACACCTTTTAATAATTTTAGCATATTTTTTAAAAAATTTATCAACAAAATTTTTTTTTTCAATATTAAATTGTATTCATTCAATCAATGTTTATAACATTTGATAAAATGTTGCAATTGTTTAATGTTGATATAGCACCAAATATCTATTAATTAAAAAAAATTATAATTTAGCAAAATTTTCTCACTAAAATATATTATTTTAAAATAAAAATATATAATATTTTAATTTGTCATAAGTTGAAATTGTTTATATGGCACTGAAATATTTTTTTTCTTTTTAAAATTATAAATTTTACACATTTTAATATATTTTTAATTAAAAAATTCATTTGAGTGTCATATAAACAATTGCAAATTCATATTAAATTAAAATATTATTTTTTTTATTTTAAAATGATATATTATAAAAAAATTTTGTAACTCATTAAATTATTTTTAAAATTAAAATAAATTTGATGTTATATTAACATTAAATATTACAACATTTTATAAGATTTTAAAATATTAATTAAATAAATATAATTTAATATTAACTTAATTATTTAAAAAAATTTAAATTTTATAGTTTTAGTAATTTTTTATAAAATTTTAAAAAAATATATTAAAATTGTTAAAATTATAAAATTTATGATGTTCTTATAAATGTTAAAAATATATATTAGTATTATTAAAAGATGTAAAATTTTAAGTAATAGTTCAAAAAACTCCTAAAATTTAGGATTTTTATAAGTAATTAGGTCAAAAGAAATATAATAATTAACGGCACTTGGCACAAGGCATGAAACAAAAGCAAGAAAAAAACAGGCAAAGCAAGAAAAAAAAATCCATTGCCAGGATAAATATGAAATTCCTCCTGTGGACTCTTTCTCTGTGTTTGTCTTTTTTCACTGCCCCTTGTTTCCAGAACCTCTTTGCCCCTTTTTTTTTTTTTTTAATCAAATCAAATCTTATCTTCTTCTTCTTCTTTTTCATCTTCTACTACAGCTCTATTTAAGCAGACCCTTCTCGTTCTCTCTCCTTCCATCACAGCTTCTTCATTTTCCTTTAACAAATCAATCATTCATTTCAAGATTACAACCAAAATCATCAAAATTTCTTTAGATTTCTTGAATTCTTGACTCTGTTTCTTGGGGCTCTCAATTCTTCTTCTTAATTGTTTTTGTTCTTGCTATAGTTATGGAGCTTATCCCTGGCCTTCCCGATGATATAGCTCGTGACTGTCTTGTTCGTGTTATGTACAATCAGTTCTCTACTGTAATATCCGTTTGCAAAGCATGGAAAACTGAGCTCGACTTGCCGGAATTTTACCAGCACAGGAAACACTCCAACACCTCTCAAAAGCTCATCGTTATGGCTCAAGCACGAGTTGACCATAAAGAAGGATCCAATCTTATCAAGTATCGGCTAGTCCGGTTTATCGTCTCACTGTTCTCGAACCCGAAACTGCCGATTGGTGTGATTTGCCTCCGATTCCGGGGGTGGATTTGCCCATGTTCTGTCAGCTCGTTTCTGTCGGATCGGATCTTGTTGTTTTAGGTGGGTTGGATCCTGCTACGTGGGAAGTTTCAGATTCGGTCTTCATTTTCAATTTTGTCTCTGCTACGTGGCGTCGTGGAGCCGATATGCCAGGTGTACGGCGGTCGTTCTTTGGGTGTGCCTCCGATTTTAATAGAATGGTGTTCGTCGTTGGCGGACACGACGGTGAGAAAAATGCATTGAGATCGGCGTTGGCATATGACGTGGTAAAGGATGAATGGATCTCGTTGCCTGACATGGCAAGAGAACGTGATGAGTGTAAAGCAATTTTCCAACGTGGCAAGCTCCACGTCATTGGAGGATATTGTACTGAAATGCAAGGTAGATTTGAGAAAAGTGCTGAGGTGTTTGACATTGACACTGGGAAATGGGGTGAAGTGCAAGAGGACATGTTATCAGCTGCCACGTGTCCTAGATCATGTGTAAGTGCCAATGATGAGCCATACATGTGTCACGGAGGTGATGCGTTGGCACTTAAAGGTACAACATGGCAATCTGTTGCGAAGCTTCCTGCTGATGTGTACAATGTTGCTTATGTGGCAATATGGCAAAACAACTTATTGGTGATTGGCTCGGAGGGGTTTGGACAGCCCCACAGAGCTTACGTGTTGGATTTGAAGAATTACAGGTGGACAAAAATGGAGACACCTAAGCAATACTCAGGGCATGTCCAAACAGGTTGTTTCTTGGAAATTTAAGACCACAATACATAGATTAAAAGGGTATTGTAATGTAAATACAAGAGTGTATTTTTGCTAAATTACTATGTTACAAATGTGATACAAGAAGCAGGAAAGGTTTGCTTGATGATTTGTGCTTGCAGTTGTATGTCACTTTGAAGTAGTTAGAAGGCAGCTGATCTTTTGTATCAAACTGGTGATGGATGAATGAAGAGACAGTTTTTGTGTATTAAATTTTTATGAATATAATCAAATTAAGATTGAGGATATTCCCTTGAAATATTCGCTAACCATAACAACAGTACTGAGGCTTAAAGCCTAAAATCTAATTCTACTGAACAATTATGGACATTTAATAATGCAAGGGTCAAGCCGACCAAAAGAGAGCACAAAATCTTCAAATATTTGAAGTGTTGGAGTACACAGTTTACGGGACATGAGCAAAACGACACATTAAACATAGTGCAGCAATGAATGGTTTCCGCTCCTTAGCCTTTGTATGTTTTTTTTTTCTTAATCTGACTGCTTGGTTGCAAGTCCGTGGATTGAAAATTCTACAAATTCTACTAGAAATTTAGCTCTGGGACATCTACAACTTGCTGAGAACAAGCCAATCTTCAACTGAGGATGGATCATATTTTGACATATCTATATTTACCTTTTGAAAAAAACTTGATGGATAGTTTTCAGATGGGAAGTGAACTAAAAAAAATTAAAATTATTCAAATGATATATTAATTAAAAAAAAGTATTCATGATATATAAAAAATAATAGATTATATCATTATTTTGATAAATAAGTTTTAATTTTATTTTTTTTTACATCTAAACACTCGATATTTGGTATCTTATATAATTCGACTAATCTATATTTGATTTATGAAGGATTCCAAAAGACGATAAAAATTTACCTCAAAAGTTTTAAAATAACTACATATCTAGAGTTTAAACTCAAAACATATAATTAAACTAAAAAAATTTCAAATTAACTGATTCACACCTTCTTTAGGAAGCTTTAATTCTTTTTTATGGGAATATTTTACTATAAAATAAAACAATTAAAGTGACTTGAATTATTAGGGCTAGTGTGTCGCTTTAATTTGTTCCTCTTTTTTTCTCTAGTATTAACTTTCGGTTGACATTTAGAGTGGGACTATTCATGTTTTCTTCAAATCATCATAAATGTTATTTTGTTGTATTATATGAACTTATAAAGACAATTCTCACTTTAGTTACTTCATTGGTGGAAAAAAAAAATGGAGTATTACTTTTGTGCTTAAAATTTCCACAAATGTGTTTCCCGTGTGGGCATGTAATCCTTGAAAAGTAAATGGAAATTTTTAGAAAGAATTATTGGTACATGTTTTGGAAGGTTATTTTTTTCCATTTTGTTTTTAAATCTTGAAAGAGGGAACAAATCTTTTAAGCAAAATGTATTTTGACGAATAAGCAGAAATTATTCTCATTTATTTAAATAATGTTTCAGTTTGAGTTGTACCATATATAGTTATTTTGAATTAATTTATAAAATTTTTTTATTGTTTTTATAATTTCTAAATCTAAACAAATAAATATAGTTTAGATAACATAGATATAGAGATACGAATATAGAAAAATGATGTTGTCAAAAAAATATAAAATATTGGATATTGAAATTAATTTATAAATATTAAAAATATAAAGATTAATTTATAAATATATAAAATATAGAAATTAATTTATAAATATAAAACATTATATAGAATAAACCAACAATCACGGTAGAGGAAGTAAACGAGTGCTGCCTTTTTGGTGCTATTGATGATGCCCAATGATGTCCTTGATGAAGTATTACAAACGCTGTGGATGAGAGTATTGAGAATTTAGCAGGGAAGGGACTAAAGGAATTGAATAGCGTTACGGAATAAAATAGAATATATATGTATATATATTTAAAAGGAACATATATTTTTCTTTTAAAAAAAGTTCTAACACTTTTTTTTTTAATTTTTCTAAATGTGTTGAATAAATTTTTAAGACGTGTTACGTGTTAGTGTCAAAAATGTATTTGAAATGAGAAATTCTATACCTTACTAATTTTTTTTTCTAAAAAAAAAAAAAAAGGGGTTTCCTTTGGGAGTCACTTTCTTTAATTTCTTGCTTGACGGGTTCTTGCTAAATGTCTATATTTCCTTCTACAAGTGATAACCTTCCTCTAGCAAACCACATGTGAACCATATTAGGCTCCTTTACCATTTTTGTTCATTAAATGATGGAAAAGATTATTTTTCTTATAATATGAATCCAAACTATCTAATGCTACATGATACAAAAATAACACCATCCTATTAGCCTATAATTCTTAAAAGATATCAAAACAAATATATCATAACTTTGCGAGTTTAAATAAATATGTATCACCTTACACGCTATCATTGCTTGTGTCAAGCACAACCATTGCATTTATGTTATGCTACCTAATGCTAGTAATTCCATGTTATGCTACCTAATGCCCGTGATTCTATGTTAGGATTTGTAATGAAGCTTAAATCCATCCTGATAGGAACGCAAGCTTAAATCCATATTGCTAGTTGCTACAATTTATGTAGAAGTTTCAATCGCTATTAAGCCCTCGCAGAATTTTTATTAAATACTAACATGTACATATATATGAATGTTTAATTATCAAAATGCACCAAAAATACTTCGAGTCTATGTAAATATTTATCGTTCATAACTCGTTTAATTTTATTTCATGGAAATTTATTTTAAGAATTAGTAATTTTATATATTTGCGGGATGTGATTTAGTATTATTTATTGTTCTAATTTCTTTAAATAGATACACTAATAATGACTTGTTAATTAGTAATATACTTAATTATTATACCCAATTGCTCCAAGTCTATGGAAATTGAGACTCATTCTATTATATTTTGTTGAAACTTTCTACTTCTAGCTTGCTAATTTGGATTCAAATTCGTAGATAATCTATCTAATCGGACAAATTATTTTTTCCCCTTCCAATAACTACGACTTGCTTACTTCAAGTTATATTCAAAAAACAAATGGAACACAAATTTTAAAAAAACCGAGTCTAATTATAAAGTTTATAAGTTAATTAATTCAAAGAGTTGAAATTAAAGTTTGGCATGAGATGGACCGTATGACTAGGTAATCAAAGTAAAATCAACCAAAGAATCACCGATAGTAAACGTCAAGATTCTTTGCAGGGAATTAACCAATGATCACTTCCATAAATAGTAAATGTCAAAGTTCTTTGCAGGAATTTATATATCGTCAAAAGTTCAAATTTAATTCCATTTTATTTGCTGAGTAAAACATCACATCAATTAGTATCATTTTTTAACAAAATTCTAACTTAAATTAGATTCGTAACAAAATCATATATAAATATAAATTGTGCTGTGGAGAACTTTTTTTGGAATAAAGTTAATATTAGTTAGACTTTTTTTAAATTCGATCAAGTTTCAATATCATGAAAACGGAAAGAGAACAATTAGTAGTTAGTATTTAAAAATATTTTTATAAGCCACTATTATAAATGGATTTTACATGTCAGGTGAAGATGAGAGAAATTAAATCTATATAATATCTCTCATTTTAAAAGTAAATGGTCTTAATATTTGAGTTAAGCTTCAAATTTGACCTTTTCTTTTTAACTATTGGAGAATGGAAATTTTTACATTTTGATGACACTTGAATCCATCTTTACAATTTTTATCTGGTAGAACTGTAGCAACAATAGGAAAGAAAGAAAAACAAAAGGTGTAGAATAAAGTTGCATGCATCTTTTGATACATTATACACTAACTCTTACATATATTTTCCTACTCTAAACCAATATCTATAAGTACTCTTAACCAATTAGGTTAATTGGTTAAAAAAAAAAAAATGCTATATCTAAAAATGCATGGGGGATTCCACTCACTCCATTGCCATCTCCAATTAAGTGCAATTCCTTGACGCAAGAACACACATTAGGTTATGGAAAGAGGTTTGAGAAACATATTGTGAAGCTAATACCTTCTATTTTTCATTTAAAGTTGAGAAATTTTCTGACTAGAAATATTATTTTAAAAATTAATAAAAAAATTAAATGAGTTTAATATTGATGTACTGTCACGATCCAAAATAGGGGTAATGATCGACACTAGGGAACGGGAATTCTTTCAAATCCGGAACTCGTAGCAAGCCTAAAAATAAAATAAAACATGCAATAATAATAATAACACTATCAAATGCAGCGGAAATGAAGATCATAAATATCCAAAATAATATCCATTTCCCA
Organism: Mallotus nudiflorus; assembly: GCA_947683625.1. NCBI lineage: Eukaryota > Viridiplantae > Streptophyta > Magnoliopsida > Malpighiales > Euphorbiaceae > Mallotus > Mallotus nudiflorus. Next base: position 285,282 of record CANTUR010000516.1, on the reverse strand, counting down.
TATATAAATCTTTTCATACAAATCCAGTTCAAGTATAATACAATATCTCGCATAAATGTAATACATAAAATCCCACAAATTAATTTACAACTACTGCAGTGTCTAGATTACAAAAATAAGACTCAAGTAAGCAGTTTACACAAAGAAGTCAGGGCGGAAGAAATCCAGCGTATAGGCCTGCTACTAAAGTCTGAAGATGTTGACTCTCCTGAAAAATTGTCAACGGAGGGGAGTCAGACCTCATTGAGTGAATTACTATAATATATATACATGCATACTAAATGCCAATGCACACAGTCAACAATATATATATAATATGTATGTATACAAACAGATATACACAGATGCAATAAAATCATTTTTATATATTTTATTGAAAATCATCTTTTATGAAGGATCACATAGAACCCTATGATATCAAAACCTCAACAGTGTTAGACAACACTCTATCCATACAGGCTCACTTATTCCAATATATGATCACTTGATTCATTTAGACAGTAGACTGGCCCCGAGACACTAAGTCAACGAGCTCCAGCAGTCTGACTGCCAGTGTTGATTGGTCCCGAGACACTTGGTCAACCGAGCTCCAGCAATCACACCTCCAAACCATATCTCACACATCAATTAAATCATATCCAATCAATATCCACAAATGGTTAGTAATATAGCCTAAATACTATAGGCGTACCGGTACATACTCGGTCCTAGTGTTGCCCACTAGGTAGCACGTTTTATTGATATCCTTCATTAATAAATATAAAACATCCATTCATAAATAAATGATGCATGAATTTAAATAAAATAACAATATAAACCATATATATACTGGAAATATACCAAAAGTAAACCAGGTATATTTCGAGTATATATATGTCAAATAAATCCAATCAAATTATAAATTAAGCTATAAATATATTTAAAAAACATTTTAAATATAATTTATTAACAAAACATGTATATAATTCAAAAATATACAGGAAATAAAACCAAAAATAAACTAAAAATATACTTAAATACAAATCACATTATTTATGCAGATTTAATCAAAATAAAACATGCATTTCTAAATCATGCACCCTAAACACATATATATATATAAAATAGTAACTCACAAATTAATGCGCTCCACGAGATGGATCCGACGGGCCTGGTCCACTAGGCCTCGGTCTCGGCGCAACTAAACAAATAATAAATAATAGACATCAGAATAACCCTAACAGAATCCTAGAATTCGATCTAGAATATTAAACACGGAATCGAAATTAGGGTTCGACCGGATATCACGTTTTACGAGAATTCTACCGAAAATTCGACAGAACCTCCCCTGTAAAACGGACATCTCTCTACTCAAAGAGTAGAATCGACCCTGCAAAGAAACACACTTCGAAAATAAACACCACATCTCATTCACAACCCCTCGGTCGGACTCCAAACTACAGTCTACCGACCGGGGTCCATAAACAAAGAATAATTTTAGAAATACCAAAAATACCCTTATAACATAGAAATTCATTTTATAAGTAGAAATTACATAATTATCCTTAAAACACAGTAAAAACCGATAAAAATTCATTTTATTAGAAAAACCGTATATTATATATATAATTGAAAATAATTCACGAAAAATAGTTTTAATTAGTTAAAAATACTAAATAATTTGTGGAAATCATTTTTATACCTTAATAACTATTAAAACCAATTAAATTACATTTTTAGCCAATTTTGTGTAAAATTACCAAAATACCCCTATATATATAAATATACTAAAATTCATTCAAAAATTCACCAAAAATAGTATAATTATCCAAAATTAATTTTATCAACATATTTATCAATAATATCAATAATTAAACTCAATTTACCAATTAATTTGAATCAAAAACACATTTAACCCTAATTTTACCCAAAATTACATAAACTTAAATAATTCAAATAAATACTTAGAAATTCATAAAAATTCCAAATAAATTCCTATAATTAATTTCAACACCTAATTTAACCATAAAACACAATTTCATAATTTATTTAATTAATTTCCGAAAATTAGAAAATAATATTAAAATATTCAAAAATACCCAAAAATCAAAATAATCTCCAAAAATTCACACATGTATATTAAGCTACTAGGATCAACATTTGTGAAGGGAGTTTTCATGAATCAATCAATTCGAAGCTCAAAAAAATTAAAACCCTAATATGGCCGAAATCAAAAATTCAAAACCTAAGAAAATCAAGACCATTTAAGCTCAAAACAAAGCTAGAATCACACTCACCGGAGCTCAAGGAGAAGAAAGAGACCGGCGGTGTCGAAAACGGTGGCCGAAAGTTGGTGAACGGCGAGGAGAGGAAGTTTCGGCCAAAATGGGGAAAATGGGGCTAGCCAGCACCGGGGAAGAAGCTTGGGGCGGCGGAGCAGCTAGCTGGGGAAGGCGGAGCTACTGGCGGCACACCGACGGCAAGGGAACGGCAGTTGCAGACGGTGGTTGGTGATCGGGGCACGGGAAGGAAGAAGAAGAAGAAGAAAAGAAAAGGAAAGGAAAGGAAAAGAAAAGAAAAAGAAAAAGAAAGAAAAAGAAAAAGAAAGAAAAAAGAAAAATAAATAAAAAAAATAATTTTTAATAAAATATTTGGAAAAAATCACACACCACACATTATTATTTAATATTTTAATAATTTATACTAAATAAAAATAATTAAATAACAATAAAATTAATAAATAATTAATAAAATATTAGGGTAATATATTAAATCCTAATTAAATATATACACACATATACTTTATTTAGTAATTTAAAAATACGTATGAGTTCATGCAAAGTCCGTAAATCTATTTAAAATAATTAATAATAAAATATTTAAGTGAAAATTTCCCCGAAAATGAAAGTTCCGGAAAAATTTTACGTAAAGCACTGTAAATAAGACTCATAATTAAAATAAGTTTTAAATACATACCAACTCGTAAAAATTATCATAATATATATACAAAAATTATTAACACTATATATCCCAGTACAGTATTAAATTATACAGTGTTAAAATATTTAAAAATACGGGATATTACATATACTGTACAACAATAGAAATGATAATAATATTTTCACTTTTCACGAAAAAGTGGTTTTTATTATATTAAATCTTTTAATATAAATTTGGCATTTATTATGTTTTATCTCTTTAGTTTGCTGCAATAAATTTATGCGTTAATTATTCGTAATTCTTAGATGTTTTTATGAGCTAACATTTTAGAGGCATGAGTTCCACATGTTTAGGTACCACCAAAAGATTTAGGTTTATATACCAGAAAATCAAGATACCCCTTCCGAGGAGCAAGCAAATGTTCTCTTATGAGCTAAGCAAGGGGTGGCCGTTCTAGCTACTCTTCATTGTTCACATGCTATTTATGCATGTTAGGGAAAAATTGTAAATTGGACCCTAACTAGACACCAAAGTTGATATTGGACCTTAATATATAATTTTTTACATTTTGAACCCTTAATTTTTGAAAATTCATACAAATTGGACCATTTTTCAAAAAAATTGAGTCATTCTTCAAATAATTGTTACAACTAAGTCCAAAAAATCAAAATAAAGTTTGACTTTAATGTTGATTAATAAAAATTAGTTCGATTAACAATGCAAATTGATGAAATTGGTTTCAAAATACATATTTATGAAGTTTTTAAAATTTTGAAAAAGTGAAAAAATATTTTTTTATAGACATAAAATTTTTTAAAAAAATTTAAAAATTTTACAATTAAATATATATATATATATATAAGAATTATAAAAATTTTTATACAATTAATACATTCTTAAAATTTTTATAGATTTAAAATTATAAAAAAATTATTGTGTACATGGAAATTTTTTATTATTATTTTATTTAAATGTATGTCATTTGTTTATGAATTTTTTAATTTTTTTGGTTTATAGAAAAATAATTTTAATTTTTCAAAATTTCTAAAAAATTAGCAAAATATTTTTCTATATATATAAAATTTTTAAAAATTTCATAATTTATATTTTAAAACCAATTTCATCAATTTGCATTATTATTCAAACTAATTTTATTAATAATATTAAAGTTAAACTTGATTTTGATTTTTGGACTTAATTGTAATAATTTTTTGAAAAAGGGCTCAATTCTTTGAAAAAGTGTCCAATTTACACGAATTTTCAAAGATTAAGGGTCCAGCATGTAAAAAATATATATTAAGATCTAATGTCAACTTTAATGCTCAAGTTCAATTTATACCTTTTTTCTTTATGTTAATGCACTTCGTTTCGTTGCACTCTAACATCTATCTATTTATTAGTGTATATGAGCCATACACAATAGGATGTAATGTCCAGTACAATTTTGACATAATTTGAGAAGAAACACATTACCAGAACTGTTGTTTAAAAAAATCATATTATTTCTGATTAAAAAAAATGTAAAATGAGCATTTTAGACAAAAAAAAAAAAAAAAAAAGTCCAAAGAAAATAAAAATGTAATAGTTTTTTTGTGTGTGTGTTTTTTTTTAATTTTAAATTAGAATTAGTTTGTCAATATAAAGAGTTAAATTCCACTCTTTTATGTTCAAGTACATAGTTTTACTCCAGGATTAATTTTTGATACCTTATTATTTTTATCTAATTTCTAAGCTTTTATTTTAAATTTTATTTATTTCATACAATACATGAATTTATATATTTATAAACACATATTGATTTAAATACCAAAAAATTATGTAAACTAAAATAATATTTAACCAAACAGATATTATAATTAAAAAAGTATTTTTATATTTTATTTCATTTATAACATTATTTTTACTAGTTTAAAGTTTTTTTATTATTTCACATGTTGAGTATATATATATAGCTAGTAAATAACCACGTGCTTCACACATAAATAAAAAAATTTTAAAGTCATGATATATAATAAATAAACTATTAAACATGTTAATATTATTATTATTATTATTATTATTATTATTATTATATTATTATTATTATTATTAAATAAAAGTTTTAAAAATAATAATGTTATTTATTTATATAAAAAATTGATATTAACTTAACATGGTTATAATTCATTACAATTTTGATAATTCTTTTATTTAAATAATTATTGATATTCTTTCAATATTTTTTATAATTAATTTTTCTCAACTTTAGAGCTAATTTGATATAAAAAATATTATGATAATAATTATTATAAGATAATAAAAATTATTAGTTATTTTTAATAAAAAATTTAAAATGATACAAGTTATATTTTCTTTATATAACAATTTAAATATATATTACAAACCTATTAAACTTATAATTTATTACAAGTTTACCCCTTAATTAGTTTAATTCCATTAAGAAATTTATTTTATTTCCAAATGAATTTCAAATAGTATTCATTTCTAAATGAATTCTAAATTCATTTAAACCAAACATACATTATTAATAAAAATTGATTTAGTTTCAAACAATTATACAAAATTAAAAAGTTGAAATTCAAAATGAGTTTTATAAAGTTTTCATTTAAACCAAATGTACTTGAATTTACAAATAAATACTACAAAAATTTTTGGAATTCATTTGAACTAAAAAACCTTAGTAATTTTTTATTTGAGCTATGACACTTTATTTATTCAAAATTTTTAATATTAATACTTTTATGTACTCAAAAATTAATTTAATGCAATTTTTTTAAAATTCAACTAATAATTAATTGATAAATATTAATTTATTTATTTTTAACTCTTTTTTGTTAAATTTTATAAAGATATCTAAAAACAATAATTATACTACTTTCTTACAAAAAGTATAATTTCAAATAAATTATATACTCTATTTTGTAAAATATAAATACAAGACAATGAAAATTTTAATTAATTAAAATTATAATTGTTTACTTATTTCATAATTAATCTTTCAACATTTTTTCATTAATATTTTCATAATTAATCATTTTACAAAATTTATGAAATTTGATTTTAATTATTTACTTATTAAATTTAATATAGTAAGACTTATAACTTATGTTATCTAATTTGATTTATATTAGATAAAATATAGGTAGACCTAATTAAAATAGAAAAAAATATATTTTTAACAAAATTCCTACTAAATTTTAATTAATTTACTTTTGTTATAGATAACTGCTCCAACAGTTTGCTACTCTTGTACGACATTATGGTGTCATGCTTTCACCCACCAAAATGTTCATTGGCCAAACAAGAGATAGATTTTCTCGGAATGAAATTCAAAGAAGGGAAGTATCTTCCAGGTCCTCATGTCTGCAACAAGAACTGGATAGATTTCCAAAGAGAATCTTTCTGTCAAACAAATCAGACAAGTTCTTGGCATTATTAATTATCTCAGGGATTTTATTCCTCACTTGACAAAGTAGACAGCCCCTCTCAGAGCTCTTTCTAAAAAAGATCCTCCACCATGGTCCTCAGAACAAACAGAAGCTTTTGAACAACTCAGAACTTGCCAAAGAATCTTCCTGATCTCCAGATTCCCTCCACAGGAAAAAGAATTCTTCAAACAGATGCAAGTGATCAATTTTTGGGGAGCTATTCTTTTGAGGAGGATGACAATAGGAAAAAATGAATTTGTGCTCATGCCAGTGGAAAATTCACAGATGCAGAATGCCATTATCACTCACCTTTAAAGAGGTCTTGGCAGTTAAATATGGCATAAAAAGTTCGAATTCCATCTAATTGGTCATCATTGTCAAAGTTGTGATGGACTGCCTCCATCATTTCCAAAAATGCTTGAATTCAAGGAAAGACTCTGCCCCATCCTCAACTCCTCAGAAGAAGGAATGGTTCAGTAAGTATGACTTTGAAGTAGAACACATCAAAGGAGAGGATAACCTGTTACCAGATCTTTTAAGCAGACCACCTTTCTTTTGTGAAAAACCCTTTCAGCTAAAAAATTCTTCCCATGATATACATGTATCAAACTATTAATGCCAACTTTCTTGAAAAGGTATTCCTCCATCCTTACCATCACATATTTCCATGGCCATCCTTAATAAAAAGGCAAGAGCCCAAATTTTTGAACTTCAATCCGGATTAATCAGAAAAATATGGGACAGATTTCTTTCACAAATTAGGATTTCATCCTATCTATCCTTTCACCTGTATTTTCAGCTTCCTAAACCAAAGCCCTGAAAAATAATTTTATTGGCCTCCTGAATTGTTAATCCTGTTTTGGTATCTTTGTCAATCTATATTGGATCTCATTTGATCTTCAACCATTAAAGCTTGCAAGGTATATCAGCCTGCTTGAGAAGAACGAAGGTCTGAATCCACATTTGTCAACATTTCTCAAATGGTTCCAGAATTTGTCAAGATGGAAATCCTATTTGACAAATGAAGCTTATACTCAACATATGGCACCTCCTCTCGAATGCCATACTATCATCACCTTCAAAAGAACTTTCTTCAAAGGCTAAAGGTGTTTTCACTGATGTACCATGTTTCAATATCTATGGGACTTATAGACACTCAATGATGCACTATATCACCATAGATACCACAGATCCTTCACCATGGAGAGAATTTTCAAAGACACATGTTTGAGAAAAATGGTATTATTCCAAAGGAGATATGGCCAAAAGATATCTGATGATGCCCCATGGGAAATATTTCCTCGCTGATTATGGGAAACAGCTGTTAGTAGACATGAAATATTGGGAAAAGACACAAAGGACTACATCAATCCCGTCTCACATGCAAATTGATGATCCTTATCAAGCCAGCTCATCCGATCCTTATCAAGACAATCAGATTTTCCAGAGCTCCATTAAAATTATATTCCATAGCTATACAGATTATATCATGGACTAGCCAAAGCCGTACTTATAGCATCACCCAACCAATTTCCGGCCAGACAGCCGGTCCCCTTTTTATAATCTATATAACTATAAATTATAATCTTAATAGAGTTGGTTTACTAGATCAATTTCTTAATTAAGTTTCTGATGTACCAGATCCTTTATAAAGGCAAGTACAGAGCATACTCCTTAATTTAGATAGGTGGAATAATTGTAATTCATAATCTAACTGCTAGAGAAGAAGAAAGATTTTTTTTTTAGAAGGCCATGGTTTATTTAGCTTATGAGAATTTTTACAAGAGGGGTTCTGCCTTTCAACTGAGACAGAAGGCTCCTTATATAGAGAAGGAGCTGAGATAAAAGAAGGCCTACAAACAAACAAACAAACAAACAAACAACGATATCTACTGATAAAAGTAACAACTTTAAATTACAACCACTTATGACTAATAGGCTCGTGACTTGGAGATAAGTTCTTATCTTCAACACATGTCTTCATTATGGTAAAAGTCTTCATCAGGATCCTGTGAGTGTCCTGCTATTGGCATACGTGGGTCTTCCTGAATTATTTGATTGAAAGAATTTAACCATATCTGTTCTGCAGATGAGCTGGCTTGATAAGGATCAGATGGGCTGTCTTGATAAGGATCAGATGAGCTGGTTTGATAAGGATCAGATGGGTTGTCTTGATAAGGATCAGATGAGCTGGCTTGATAAGGATCATCAATTTGCATGTGAGACGGGATTGATGTAGTCCTTTGTGTCTTTTCCCAATATTTCATGTCTGCTAACAGCTGTTTCCCATAATCAGGAGGAAATATTTCCCATGGGGCATCATCAGATATCTTTGGCCATATCTCCTTTGGAATAATACCATTTTTCTCAAACATGTGTCTTTGAAATTCTCTCCATGGTGAAGGATCTGTGGTATCTATGGTGATATAGTGCATCATTGAGTGTCTATAAGTCCCATAGATATTGAAACATGGTACATCAGTGAAAACACCTTTAGCCTTGAGAAAGTTCTTTTGAAGGTGATGATAGTATGGCATTCGAGAGGAGGTGCCATATGTTGAGTATAAGCTTCATTTGTCAATAGGATTTCCATCTTGACAAATTCTGGAACCATTTGAGAAATGTTGACAAATGTGGATTCAGACCTTCGTTCTTCTCAAGCAGGCTGATATACCTTGCAAGCTTTAATGGTTGAAGATCAAATGAGATCCAATATAGATGACAAAGATACCAAAACAGGATTAACAATTCAGGAGGCCAATAAAATTATTTTCAGGCTTTGGTTTAGGAAGCTGAAATACAGGTGAAAGGATAGATAGGATGAAATCCTAATTTGTGAAAGAAATCTGTCCCATATTTTCTGATTAATCCGGATTGAAGTTCAAAAATTTGGGCTCTTGCCTTTTTATTAAGGATGGTCATGGAAATATGTGATGGTAAGGATGGAGGAATACCTTTTCAAGAAAGTGGCATTAATAGTTTGATACATGTATATCATGGGAAGAATTTTTAGCTGAAAGGGTTTTTCACAAAAGAAAGGTGGTCTGCTTAAAAGATCTGGTAACAGGTTATCCTCTCCTTTGATGTGTTCTACTTCAAAGTCATACTTACTGAACCATTCCTTCATTCTGAGGAGTTGAGGATGGGGCAGAGTCTTTCCTTTGAATTCAAGCATTTTTGGAAATGATGAGCAGTCCATCACAACTTTGAAATGATGACCAATTAGATGGAATTCGAACTTTTTTATGCCATATTAACTGCCAAGACCTCTTTAAAGGTTGAGTGATAATGGCATTCTGCATCTGTGAATTTTCCACTGGCATGAAGCACAAATTCATTTTTTCCTATTGTCATCCTCCTCTAAAAGAATAGCTCCCCAAAAATTGATCACTTGCATCTGTTTGAAGAATTCTTTTCCTGTGGAGGGAATCTGGAGATCAGGAAGATTCTTTGTGCAAGTTCTGAGTTGTTCAAAAGCTTCTGTTTGTTCTGAGGACCCATGGTGGAGGATTCTTTTTTAGAAGAGCTCTGAGAGGGGCTGTCTTCTTTGTCAAGTGAGGAATAAAATCCCTGAGATAATTAATAATGCCAAGAACTTATCTGATTTGTTTGACAGAAAGATTCTCTTTTGGAAATCTATCCAGGTTCTGTTGCAACATGAGGACCTGGAAGATACTTCCTTCTTTGAATTTCATTCCAAGAAATCTATCTCTGTTTGGCCAATGAACATTTTGGTGGGTGAAAGCATGACACCATAATGTCGTACAAGAGTATCAACTGTTGGAGCAGTTTCTCATGGGCTTTTATATCTGCAGAAAATAAAAGAATATCATCAATATAAACAAGGGCGCTGGAGAGGATGGGCTCAAAGATTTTGGTCATAGCCCGTTGGAATAGTGATGGGGCTACTTTGAGTCCAAAAGGCAGCACATTCCATTGATAGTGTCTATTTGGAATACAAAAGCCCGTTTTGTATCTGTCTTCTTCTTTAATTCCAAGTTGCCAAAATCCAGCCTTCAAGTCAAATTTTGAAAAGATTTTAGCTCCCGCCAAGAATGCAAATAATGAGGAAATTTTTGGCAAAGGGAATTTATCATCCCTGAGGAAGAAATTCAAAGGCAGATAGTCGATCACCAATCTTTTTCTTTCCACGAACTTATTCTGATCTTTTGTTTACATAAAAAGCTTGGCATGCCCATTCTGATTTTGTGGGAGTAACCAGGCCTTGGTCTTCCAATTGGTTGCATTCTTCAATTGCCAATTTAAGATCAGAGGGAGTCATTCCTGGATGAGTTGCCTTTGTTGGGTTGACGTCTTCATTTTGTTTGAAAGGTAAGGAGATGAAGAACTCCTCATTTTTCCACAATGGTGATGAGCATCTTCTGAAGAAACTCTGTATGAGACTGAGCACTGCATTCTTTCAATAATAACTCATGAATAGTTTGAAGGTTTGGTTGAGAAATGGTTTGGTCAACAAAAAGGATAGATGAAATATTGGTGAATGGTTGAAAGTATTTCTTGAACTTGAGTCCATTTGGAAGAATTCTCAAGTCTTTCATGAAGAATTCTCAAGTCTTTCATCTTCCAATAGACATCAAAGCCAATGACAATATCTTTTCCAGGTAAAGAGGATCCAAGGACATGGGTCCAGGTGTAACAATTTGGAAAGAATTGGATCTTTATTGGATGTCTGGTTTTAAGGCCAGTCTCAAGTAATTCTCCATTAGCTGTAGAGAAATACTCAGAATGATGTTTCCAACATTCTTTAGGTAAGGCTTTTGGGTTGAGAATGGTAGTTTTGGCTCCAGTGTCGATCAAGGCCACAAGTTTTACGGGTTTGGAATAACTGGTTGGGTAAATTTGGATAAGGAACAGAGGTATTGGGTGTTTTTCATGAGTTAGTGCTATCATGTCTCTGTTATCACCACCAATTAAGAACTGGTCATTCCAGGACTCTGTTTCAGAGCTGGAAATTTTTGAGTCTGTCTCTTGGCCTATAGCAAAAACACATTCTGGTGAAGCTTCTTCTTCTTCTGAAAAGAGAGACTCAAGATCAGCATCATTCAAATCTACTTTAGTGATCTGCTGAATTTGTTGAATCATTTGCTCAGTCTTCTTTGTTTTTGAAGGGCAGCTTTTTGCAAAATGACCCTTTTTTTCCACAGATGTAGCATCTGTCAGTTTTTTCTTTGCCACGGAACTTTTTCTTCTTGTAATACTTCCACTTCTTAAACTTGGATCTTTTCCCTTTCTTCTTTAGTTTGAAAAAATGTTTCTTCTTCTTTGATGGACAGACACAAACATCAATATCTTTGCATTTGATCTGCAAATCAGGCCTATCACATGAAAGTTTTCCCAAAGGATTCTTCTTACTGCCCAGATACAGTTTAATCATCTTTCTTTGATCACATAACTGTGTATGAGCCTGAATCATGATCTGATACAAATGTCCCATTGGCACATCTCCAACTTTGTAATTTGATTGTTGAAGGATTGAAAAACATTCGAGAGGCAAGAATCTCAGGAATAGAAGCCAAAAAAGCTTGTTTTAAATCAGGATTAGCAGTGCCTCCTAACAGGTAAAATCTAGTAGACATATTTTGGAAATGTCTTTCTAGATCTTTCCTTTGTAGTGAACAACATTTCATCTGGTAATACTCTGTCACGACCCAAAACAGGAGTCATGACCGGCGCTAGGGAACGGGAATTCTTTCGAATCCGGAACCCGTAGCAAGCCTAAAAATAAAATAAATATGCAATAATAACCATAAAAATATAATATGCAGCGGAAAATAAAATCATAAATATTACAATATCATCCATAACAACTGGATATAATTCAAAACTCATCACATCGCATATATAATCTCATAAATGTATAATCTTATACAAATCTAGTTTTAACATAATACATCTCTTTAAAATAAAGTACATAAAATCCAATACTGTAATTTACAGCTACTGCAGTGTCTAGATAAAATAAATAAGACTCAAGTAGACAATTTACATAAAGAAGCCGGGGCGGAAGAAATCCGGCGTATCGACCTGCTACTGAGGTCTGAGGAAGTTGACTCTCCTGAAAAATAGTCAACGGAGGGGAGTCAGACCTCACTGAGTGAATTACTATAGTATATATACATACACTCTAAGTGATAATGCATACAGTCATCAGTATATGAGTAATATGTATATATACAGGCAAGTTCATACAGATGCAGAAAAATCATTTTATATATTTTACTGAAAAATCTCAATTTATGAAGGATCACATAGAACCCTAAAATATCGCAACCTCAGAAAAGTAGTGTTAAACAACACTCTAGCCATACAGGCTCACTGATTCCAAATATATCCACTTAATCCATATGGACAGTAGACTGGCCCCGAGACACTAAGTCAACCGAGCTCCAGCAGTCTGACTGCCAGTGTGATTGGCCCCGAGACACTTGGTCAACCGAGCTCCAGCAATCACACCCAAAACCACATCTCACACATATCAATAATCATAATCAAATCGATATCCACAAATAGTCAATAATAAAGCCTAAATACTATAGGCGTACCGGTACGTACTCGGTCCTAGTGCTGCCCACTAGGTAGCACGTTCTATTGATATCCTTCAGTAATAAATAATAAAACATTCATTCACAAATACATGATACATGAATTTAAGTAAATCAACAATATAAACCATATATATACCGAAAATATACCAAACATAAACCAGGTATATTTTGAGTATATATACGTCAAATAAATTCAATCAAATCATGAATTAAACTAAAAATATATTTAAAAACATTTTAAATATATTTTATTAATAAAACATGTATATAATTTATTATATACCAAAAATATACCAAAAATATACTTGAATATAAATCATGTTATTTATGCATAATTAGTCAAAATAAAACATGCATTTTCTAAATCATGCATCCTAAGCATATATATATAATATAGTAACTCACCTAATGCGCTCCACGAGACAGGTCCGACGGGCCTGGTCCACTAACCCTCGGTCTCGGCGCAACTAAACAAGAAATAATTACTCGACATCAGAATAACCCTAACAGAAATCCTAGAATTCAATCTAGAGTATTCAACACAGAATCGAAAATTAGGGTTCGACTGGATATCACGTTTTACGAGAATTCTACCGGAAATCCGGCAGAACCTCCCCTGTAAAACAGACATCTCTCTACTCAAAAGAGTAGAGCCGACCCTGCAAAGAAAATACACTTCGAAAATAACACCATAAACAATCACAACCCCTCGGTCGGACTCCAGACTACAATCTGTCGACCGGGGTCCACAAACACAGAAAATATATTCAAATATACCAAAAATATCCTTAAATCATAAAAATACATTTTATAAATAAAAATTACATAATTGACCTTGAACACTATAAAAATCGATTAAAACTCATTTTATTTGAAAAACCGTATATTATATATATAATTGAAAATAATTCACGAAAAAATAGTTTTAATTAGTTAAAAATACCAAATATTTTGTAGAAATCATTTTTATACCTTAAATAAATATTAAAACCAATTAAATTACATTTTTAGACAATTTAGGGTAAAATTACCAAAATACCCCTATATATACATATATACCTAATTTACTTCAAAAATTCACCAAAAATCATACAATTATCCAAAATTAATTTTCTCAACATATTTATCAATAATATCAATAATTAAACTCAATTAACCAATTAAATTCAAATAAAAACACAATTAACTTAATTTTACAAAATCACATAAACTTCAATAATTAAAAATAAATACTTAGAAATTCATTAAAAATTCCAAATAAATTCCTATAATTCATTTCAACACCTAATTCAACCATAAACTCCAATTTCATAATTTAAATAATTAATTTCCGAAAATTCGAAAATAATATTAAAATATTCAAAAATAACCCAAAAATCCAAACAATCTCCAAAAATTCTACAAAAATTCATACATGAAGATTAAACTACCAGGAACAACATTTGTGAAGGAAGTTTCCATGAATCATCCAAATTGAAGCTCAAAAAAATCGAAAACCAAAAGTGGCCGAAATATTCAACTCAAAACCTAAGCAATTCTAGACCGTTTTAGCTCAAACAAAAGCTAGAATAACACTCACCGGAGCTCAGGAGAAGATAGAGACCGGCGGTGTCGAAAACGGTGGCCGGAGGAGGGAGAAACCACGGTGGGAAGATGGGTGGTCCGGCGGTCACGCACGGGAAGAAAGAAGAAGAAGAAGAAGAAAAAGAAAAAGAAAGAAAAGGAAAGAGAAAAGAAAAGAAAAAGAAAGAAAAAGGAAAAGAAAAAGAAAAAAAAAAGAAAAAAGAAAAAAAAAAATAATAAATTTTAATAATTTAATAATAAATAAAATAATCAAATGATAATAAATAAATAATAAAATATTAGGGTAATAATAAACCCTAATTAAATATACACACACAGGCTTTATTTAATAATTTAAAATATGTATGAGTTCATGCAAACCCGTAAATACATTTAAAATAATTAATAATACATTGTTTACGTGAAAATTTCCCCCGAAAATGAAAGTCCCGGGAAAATTTTACGTAAAATACTGAAAATAATAGACAGTAATTAAAATAGGTTTAAAATACATATTAACTCATAAAAATATCATATAAAATACAAAAATTACTGACACTGCATATCCCGGTACAGTGTAAAAATATTTTTAAAATTACGGGATATTACAGTCTTCCCCCCTTACAGGAATTCGTCCCCGAATTCTAAAAACAAGATTACAGAATCAGGAAGGAAAGAGATACGGGTAAGAAGCTCGCATCTCAGCTTCAGTCTCCCACGTATGTTCTTCAACTCTGTCGCTACGCCACAAAACCTTGACCATCGGAATCTGCTTCGATCGCAACTGTCGAACTTGAAAATCAACGATCGCCACAGGTTCTTCCACAAACGTCAAATCTTCACTCACTTCCACACTGTCAGGTTGCAACACATGTGAAGGATCTGAGATATACTTCCTCAACATCGAGATATGAAATACTGGATGCACTTGTGACATACTCGGAGGCAAATCCAACCGATATGCAACAGTGCCAACTCTCTCCAGAATCTCAAACGGTCCAATATATCTCGGTGCTAACTTACCCTTCCTACCAAATCTCATCACAACTCAACGGGGATCTACACTTCCTTCCATACAACGCCTCATACGGTGCCATGCCAATACTGCTATGGTAGCTGTTATTATATGCAAACTCAACAAGCGACAAATGATCATCCCAGCTACCTCCCAAATCCAAGACACACATCCTCAACATATCTTCCAGTGTCTGGATCGTCCTCTCAGACTGGCCATCTGTCTGAGGATGAAAAGCAGTACTGAAATCCAACCTAGTGCCCATCGCTTCCTGCAACTTCTGCCAAAAACGAGAAGTAAACACTGAACCTCTGTCTGACACAATGGACACAGGTACTCCATGAAGGCATACAATATGCTTCACGTACAACTTCGCCAATCTAGCAACTGAATATGTGGCTTTCACAGGCAAGAAATGTGCAGACTTCGTCAATCTGTCTACAATCACCCAGATGGAATCGTATCCATCCTTCGAACGAGGTAAACCGACTACAAAAATCCATAGCTATCCTTTCCCAAGCTTCCCAGAAGGCTTCTGATGTTCGGCTTTCACTTGCTGACACGTCAAGCACTTAGCAACATAATCAGCAAACATCCTTCTTCAATCCATCCCACCAGTATAGATCTCTGATACTGTGGTACATCTTAGTAACACAGGATGAACGCTGTAGGCTGTAGAATGTGCTTCCTCTAAAATCTCTTCTCTCAAATCATCCACATCAGGAACACACAATCTACCACTGATCCACAACACACCATCATCATCGAGTGTGAAATCAGTGAACTTCCCTGCTCTGACATTCTCTGCAAGCTCTTCCAGAATAGGATCTCGGCTCTGAGCTGCTTTAATCCTATCCCTTAGTACAGATCGTACTTTAAACTGAGCTAACAGTCCACCTGATCTACTGATCTTCATCATCAGACCTTGATCCACCATCAGATGCAATTCCTGGATCAATGGTCTCCTCTCCACACCGATGTGAGCAAGACTACCTGAGGACTTCCTACTCAAGGCATCTGCTACCACATTAGCTTTACCCGGATGGTAAAGAATCTCACAATCATAATCCTTCAACAGTTCCAACCATCTTCTCTGCCTCAAATTCAGATCTCGCTGCTTGGAAAATGTACTTAAGGCTCTTGTGATCAGTAAATATCTCACAAGTCACCCCGTACAAATAATGTCTCCAAATCTTCAAAGCAAAGATCACTGCAGCCATCTCTAGATCATGTGTAGGATAGTTCTGCTCATGCTTCTTCAACTGCCTCGAAGCATAGGCTATCACCCTTCCATTCTGCATCAACACACAACCAAGACCAATTCTAGAGGCAATCACAGTAAACTGTGAACTTATCCACACTATTAGGCAAAGCTAAATACTGGCGCTGTGGTCAACTTCTCCTTCAATAACTGAAAACTATTCTCACAAGCTCTGACCACTCGAATCTAACATTCTTCTGAGTCAAGCGAGTCATAGGGGCTGCTATCCTGGAAAAATCCTGCACAAACCGCCTATAATACCCGGCTAAACCCAGAAAACTCCGAATCTCAGTAACTGAAGTAGGTCTAGGCCACTCAGATACTGCTTCAATCTTCTGTGGATCAACCTGAATACCTTCTTTAGACACTACGTGTCCAAGAAAAGAAACACTCTCCATCCAGAAATCACACTTCAAGAATTTAGCATAAAGCTGATGATCTCTCAGTGTCTGTAGTACAATCCTCAAATGATATACGTGCTCTTCCATACTCCTTGAATATACCAGTATATCATCAATGAAGACTACCACAAACTGATCCACATACGGTCGGAATACTCTATTCATCAGGTCCATAAAAGCTGCTGGTGCATTAGTCAAACCAAAAGACATCACCAGAAACTCATAATGACCATAACGAGTGCGGAAAGCCGTCTTAGGAATATCAGCTTCACTGATCCGCAGCTGATGATAACCTGACCTCAAGTCAACCTTAGAAAAGAATTGTGCACCCTGGAGCTGATCAAACAAATCAATCTATCCTCGGGAGAGGATACTTGTTCTTCACTGTCACCTTATTCAACTCTCTGTAGTCAATGCACAGTCTCAGGGTACCATCCTTCTTCTTCACAAACAAGACTGGTGCACCCCAAGGAGAAACACTAGGTCTGATAAAACCTTCTCCAACAACTCTTGCAACTGCTCCTTCAACTCTCTCAACTCTGCAGGAGCCATACGATAAGGTGGCATAGATATAGGAGTAATACCTGGAACCACATCAATACAGAACTCAATCTCTCTATGAGGTGGTAAACCTGGCAACTCCTCGGGAAAAACATCAGGAAACTCACAAGCAACAGGAACATCTGTGAGTGACAACTTCTCCACTGACGTATCCCTGACCAATGCCAAAAACCCCTGACAACCTTTCTTCAACAACTTCCTAGCTGAAATAACAGAAATAAGATTCTGAGGTGCTGAACTCCTGTCACCAACAAACTTAAATTCTACTTCACAGGAATTCTGAAAATCACCTCCTTATTCCTGCAATCAACCACGGCATAATGCTGAGACAACCAATCCATTCCCAAAATAACATCAAACTCCATCACATCCAACAAAATCAAATCGGCGGATAATTCTCTATCTCCCACGAGAACTGGACAACCAGAAAGACAATATCGGCGCCAAGGAATCACTCAGAGGAGTGCAACAGACAAGGGAAAAGCCATCCTCGAAGCTTGCCAACAAGATTTAGAAGTAAAAATAGGAGAAAACAAATGAATGCGTGGCACCCGGATCAAACAAAACCAAAGCATCCAGGTAACAAACAGAAAGAATACCTGCCACGACTGCATTAGATGCCTGAGCATCCTGCTGAGTCAGATGAAAAACTCTGGCCTGGCCTCGACCTCCCTGCTGACTGGTAGAAGCCTGGCCAACGCCTCGGGTACCTCCTCTCGTACCTCTACCACGACTCTGCTGTGGAACAAACTGAGTAGAACTCTGATGCTGAGCTAGGTGGTAACTGAAATGGCATAGGTGCAGCACTAGCAATCGACTGCTGTGGGAATCGCGGAATCTGCTGCTGCTGATACCCGGGGTAAGGACACGATCTGGCAAAATGTCCTGTCTGCCCGCATCTGAAGCATGTCAACGGTGTCAGATAACACGGTCCCTGATGGACTCTACCACAAGTCTGACAAACACTGGTCGCTGATCCAGAACTACGACCACTGCTGCTGCTCGAAGCACCTGACCCAAATCTGAACGATCTACGCTGACCTCCACGACCATGTCTACTGCTCCGATGCACTCGCTGCTGCTGTCTCTGACTCTGCTGAGTCGAACCTCGCTGCTGACTACTCGAACCAACATGAAAACTCGAATACGGAGTAGTCTGCAATCCACTCGACTGAACTCCCAACTGGTAATAATCAGGCATCGCTCCCTGCCTAACTAATCTCAGCTCAATCTCCTTAGCTAGCTCAATCACAGACTCCAGAGTAAGACCTGCTGTGGGCATACCAGCAAAAGCTGAACCCAAACCAGTAACATAGGTAGTAACAGCGAAATACTGATCTCGCATCAGATCCTCAGCATATCTACCCAGACGAAGAAACTCTCGGGTATACTCCTCTACTGATCGATCTCCACGAGAAATACTGGTCAAACGAAGACGATAGCTCAAACGAAGAGGCTCTGGACAAAATCTCCTCATGAATCGCTCTCGAAACTGAGCCCATGTCATCGTCATCATATAGGGCTGGATCATCTGAATGAACCAATCCAAAGCTGGTCCCTCGACAGACAACTCAACGATCATGATCCTCTGGTACTCGGTATGAGCAGTCCGAGTCCTAGTCTCAATCGCATGCAGAAAATCTAAAGGATCAGAAGTACCATCAAACGCAATCCTGCCAACTCTGGCATAGAACAAAGCTGCCTCAGGGTCAGACATACCCTGCTGATAGGCAGGCTGAACAGGCTGAACAACTGGAGGAACAGGAACATCAAAATCAGGCTCAACAGGCTCCTCGTCCTGTAACTCTCTCTGCCTACGGCGACCTGCCGCTCCTCGAGGTCTACCCCTGCCACGACCTCTACGTCTAACTGGCTGCTCAGGAGGTAAAACCTCATCCTGAAAAGACTCATCATCCTCGGCCTCAATGACCGGTGGAGCGACACGCGCTCGCCTCCTCATTCTGAAAAGACAAACGGAAAGATTCAGACAAAACAGACAACGGAGGAATAACGCTGAAAACTACAGCAAGGAATACTCATCAAGACATACTCGAAACCTAATACACTGCAGTAGTCCAACAGAAAACACAATTTAAAAACTAGGGCCACAACTCACAAAACTAAGCCCTGACACAGAACTCCACTCTGAAACGAACTTCGCTCTGATACCAACTTTGTCACGACCCAAAACAGGAGTCATGACCGGCGCTAGGGAATGGGAATTCTTTCGAATCCGGAACCCGTAGCAAGCCTAAAAATAAAATAAATATGCAATAATAACCATAAAAATATAATATGCAGCGGAAAATAAAATCATAAATATTACAATATCATCCATAAACAACTGGATATAATTCAAAACTCATCACATCGCTATATAATCTCATAAATGTATAATCTTATACAAATCTAGTTTTAACATAATACATCTCTTTAAAATAAAGTACATAAAATCCAATACTGTAATTTACAGCTACTGCAGTGTCTAGATAAAATAAATAAGACTCAAGTAGACAATTTACATAAAGAAGCCGGGGCGGAAGAAATCCGGCGTATCGACCTGCTACTGAGGTCTGAGGAAGTTGACTCTCCTGAAAAATAGTCAACGGAGGGGAGTCAGACCTCACTGAGTGAATTACTATAGTTTATATACATACACTCTAAGTGATAATGCATACAGTCATCAGTATATGAGTAATATGTATATATACAGGCAAGTTCATACAGATGCAGAAAAATCATTTTATATATTTTACTGAAAAATCTCAATTTATGAAGGATCACATAGAACCCTAAAATATCGCAACCTCAGAAAAGTAGTGTTAAACAACACTCTAGCCATACAGGCTCACTGATTCCAAATATATCCACTTAATCCATATGGACAGTAGACTGGCCCGAGACACTAAGTCAACCGAGCTCCAGCAGTCTGACTGCAGTGTGATTGGCCCCGAGACACTTGGTCAACCGAGCTCCAGCAATCACACCCAAAACCACATCTCACACATATCAATAATCATAATCAAATCGATATCCACAAATAGTCAATAATAAAGCCTAAATACTATAGGCGTACCGTACGTACTCGGTCCTAGTGCTGCCCACTAGGTAGCACGTTCTATTGATATCCTTCAGTAATAAATAATAAAACATTCATTCACAAATACATGATACATGAATTTAAGTAAATCAACAATATAAACCATATATATACCGAAAATATACCAAACATAAACCAGGTATATTTTGAGTATATATACGTCAAATAAATTCAATCAAATCATGAATTAAACTAAAAATATATTTAAAAACATTTTAAATATATTTATTAATAAAACATGTATATAATTTATTATATACCAAAAATATACCAAAATATACTTGAATATAAATCATGTTATTTATGCATAATTAGTCAAAATAAAACATGCATTTTCTAATCATGCATCCTAAGCATATATATATAATATAGTACTCACCTAATGCGCTCCACGAGACAGGTCCGACGGGCCTGGTCCACTAACCCTCGGTCTCGGCGCAACTAAACAAGAAATAATTACTCGACATCAGAATAACCCTAACAGAAATCCTAGAATTCAATCTAGAGTATTCAACACAGAATCGAAAATTAGGGTTCGACTGGATATCACGTTTTACGAGAATTCTACCGGAAATCCGGCAGAACCTCCCCTGTAAAACAGACATCTCTCTACTCAAAAGAGTAGAGCCGACCCTGCAAAGAAAATACACTTCGAAAATAACACCATAAACAATCACAACCCCTCGGTCGGACTCCAGACTACAATCTGTCGACCGGGGTCCACAAACACAGAAAATATATTCAAATATACCAAAAATATCCTTAATATAAAAATACATTTTATAAATAAAAATTACATAATTGACCTTGAAACACTATAAAAATCGATTAAAAACTCATTTTATTTGAAAAACCGTATATTATATATATAATTGAAATAATTCACGAAAAATAGTTTTAATTAGTTAAAAATACCAAATATTTTGTAGAAATCATTTTTATACCTTAAATAAATATTAAAACAATTAAATTACATTTTTAGACAATTTAGGGTAAAATTACCAAAATACCCCTATATATACATATATACCTAATTTACTTCAAAAATTCACCAAAAATCATACAATTATCCAAATTAATTTTCTCAACATATTTATCAATAATATCAATAATTAAACTCAATTAACCAATTAAATTCAAATAAAAACACAATTAACTTAATTTTACAAAATCACATAAACTTCAATAATTAAAAATAAATACTTAGAAATTCATAAAAATTCCAAATAAATTCCTATAATTCATTTCAACACCTAATTCAACCATAAACTCCAATTTCATAATTTAAATAATTAATTTCCGAAAATTCGAAAATAATATTAAAATATTCAAAAATACCCAAAAATCCAAACAATCTCCAAAAATTCTACAAAAATTCATACATGAAGATTAAACTACCAGGAACAACATTTGTGAAGGAAGTTTCCATGAATCATCCAAATTGAAGCTCAAAAAAATCGAAAACCAAAAGTGGCCGAAATATTCAACTCAAAACCTAAGCAATTCTAGACCGTTTTAGCTCAAACAAAAGCTAGAATAACACTCACCGGAGCTCAAGGAGAAGATAGAGACCGGCGGTGTCGGAAAACGGTGGCCGGAGGAGGGAGAAACCACGGTGGGAAGATGGGTGGTCCGGCGGTCACGCACGGGAAGAAAGAAGAAGAAGAAGAAGAAAAAGAAAAAGAAAGAAAAGGAAAGAGAAAAGAAAAGAAAAAGAAAGAAAAAGGAAAAGAAAAAGAAAAAAAAAGAAAAAAGAAAAAAAATAAAAATAAATTTTAATAATTTAATAATAAATAAAATAATCAAATAATAATAAATAAATAATAAAATATTAGGGTAATAATAAACCCTAATTAAATATACACACACAGGCTTTATTTAATAATTAAAAATATGTATGAGTTCATGCAAACCCGTAAATACATTTAAAATAATTAATAATACATTGTTTACGTGAAAATTTCCCCGAAAATGAAAGTCCCGGGAAAATTTACGTAAAATACTGAAAATAATAGACAGTAATTAAAATAGGTTTAAAATACATATTAACTCATAAAAATATCATATAAAATACAAAAATTACTGACACTGCATATCCCGGTACAGTGTAAAAATATTTTTAAAATTACGGGATATTACATACTCCTTTCGTGCAACTTCAAGATCATCATCCCATTTTCCTAAGAACTCATAATGCAAGAGTCCTAGGAATCTTCCGGTGATGTGGCATCCATCAACTGAGTTCTAGCATAAGCATTGAGAGAAGCATACCAGTTTGCTAGCTTTCCCACCATTTTTGCAAGAAATGTTTCAATAACAACCTGATTTCTGCTCCAGGAATAAGCATTTGTGCAGCTATCCATGCTCTAAATTCCAGAAAATCTATTCCTGTATTGTGAAGGAGGAACATCATCCAAGGTGAAGTAATTTTCGGTATTTTTGAAATTTATCTGCGGATTTGGCTGCGGTGTCCTGGCTGTTCATATTCTTCTTCTGGCTCATCAACTTCTTCAACTTGAGGTCCTCTAGAAGATGTAGCATCATCAGCCATCAATTGGTAAGGTATTTCATAATCCGAATCAGAGTCACTTTCTGAAGATTCAGAAGATAGACTTTTTTTTGAATCAGGTTCAATTGAAAAGCTGGGCATGACATTTTCAGCACATTTTTCCAAAAAGGAAGAGATAGGGTTCACCATCATTAGGGGGTGTTCTGGCTCTTTTGGTGATGAGGTTGGTGAGGTATTTTTTGGTAATGATTCAGAAGGTGTTGTTTTAGGTTTCTCAGTTTGAGAGAAATGGACTGTTTTTCCTTTCTTTGCTGTTGTTTCATCAGAGGACTGTGTTTTGAGAGGGGATTTTGATGAGGATTTGAATCCTTGAAAATTTGGAGGAATATTCAAGGGGGGCTGTTGGTGCAGGAAATAAAGATTGGGTGGAAGAAGCTGTGTATGGTGAACTGGGAATTGAATAAGGGCTGTACAAAAGACCCAAAGGATCTGGAGAGAAGGATTTTAAAGAGGTTTGTGAGGACAACTCTTCTTTCTTTCTTTTAAGATCCTTTTCAAGTTGGTCAACCTGGGCTTTCAAGTTTAAAATTTCTGTTTCTTTCATTGAATGCTATTCAATGTGCCTTTGTTGCTGATAATTCGCATAAGTTCCTGGTGCTTCATCTCTATCTGCCTTTGTAATTCCGTATGAACGGCTGTCATTCGTTTTTCAAAGGCCTGGAACTTTTTTTCTGCCAAATTCATATGTTCAGCAACTCCATCAATCTTTTCTTCAATGAGCTTCAATTTTTGATTTTGAGCACAAGCATTTTGTGTCTGCCAGTTGACTACTGCTTCAGCTGGAGTTGTTTGTCTAGGTCTGCCATCTGCATCAACAATGTTTGATTCCAGGATAAAAGGTTGCATGGTAATTTGGTTTTTTGTTTCTTTGGCTAAAGGAGGAAAATCTGTGGGTTGGAACATACAGATTTGGGGTAAAGACTTTGGCTTTTGAATCTCAGTTGAGTTTTCTTTTCTTATCCATTTCAAAGCTTTTTTGTAACATGGGAGAGGAGTTGTCTTAGGTTTTGGCTGGGAAGGAGGTATTCGAGGTTTGCAAGGTTCAGGAGGAATATTTTGAGTAGCTGGTGGTTTGTACCAAGCAGGGAGGAGAATATGATACAAGATAATCATATTTTCCTGAGGGTTGTCCCAGAGTGCAGATGCTCGAATCTCCATCTTCATATCTTCTTCTGAATTCCTTTTCACTATTTTTTTCTGGAGACTTCTTCTTTTTCTTTTTCTTCTCATCATCATCAGAGTAGGATGCAGCATAACAATCATCACAATCACAATAATCAAAATTCCCCCTGTTAAACCCTTATGATGCCTTTTCAAAATCCAAAATAAACTGGAAACAATCTTTCAAAGCTCTTGTGAACCGGCCCACTTCCTCTATAAAAGAATATGCTCTGATACCAATTTTCCAGAGCTCCATTAAAATTATATTCCATAGCTATACAGATTATATCATGGACTAGCCAAAGCCGTACTTATAGCATCACACAACCAATTTCCGGCCAGACAGCCTGTCCCCTTTTTATAGTCTATATAACTATAAATTATAATCTTAATAGAGTTGGTTACTGGATCAATTTCTTAATTAAGTTTCTGATGTACCAGATCCTTTATAAAGGCAAGTACAGAGCATATTCCTTAATTTAGATAGTGGAATAATTGTAATTCATAATCTAACTGCTAGAGAAGAAAAAAGATTTTTTTTTTAAGAAGGCCATGGTTTATTTAGCTTCTGAGAATTTTTACAAGAGGGTTTCTGCCTTTCAACTGAGACAGAAGGCTCCTTATATAGAGAAGGAGCTGAGATAAAAGAAAGGCCTACAAACAAACAAACAAACAAACAAACAACGATATCTACTGATAAAAGTAACAACTTTAAATTACAACCACTTATGACTAATAGGCTCGTGACTTGGAGATAAGTTCTATCTTCAACACTGTCTTCATTATGGTAAAAGTCTTCATCAGGATCCTGTGAGTGTCCTGCTATTGGCATACGTGGGTCTTCTGAATTATTTGATTTGAAAGAATTTAACCATATCTGTTCTGCAGATGAGCTGGCTTGATAAGGATCAGATGGGCTGTCTTGATAAGGATCAGATGAGCTGGCTTGATAAGGATCAGATGGGTTGTCTTGATAAGGATCGGATGAGCTGGCTTGATAAGGATCATCAATTTGCATGTGAGACGGGATTGATGTAGTCCTTTGTGTCTTTCCCAATATTTCATGTCTGCTAACAGCTGTTTCCATAATCAGGAGGAAATATTTCCCATGGGGCATCATCAGATATCTTTGGCCATATCTCCTTTGGAATAATACCATTTTTCTCAAACATATGTCTTTGAAATTCTCTCCATGGTGAAGGATCTGTGGTATCTATGGTGATATAGTGCATCATTGAGTGTCTATAAGTCCCATAGATATTGAAACATGGTACATCAGTGAAAACACCTTTAGCCTTGAAGAAAGTTCTTTTGAAGGTGATGATAGTATGGCATTCGAGAGGAGGTGCCATATGTTGAGTATAAGCTTCATTTGTCAAATAGGATTTCCATCTTGACAAATTCTGGAACCATTTGAGAAATGTTGACAAATGTGGATTCAGACCTTCGTTCTTCTCAAGCAGGCTGATATACCTTGCAAGCTTTAATGGTTGAAGATCAAATGAGATCCAATATAGATGACAAAGATACCAAAACAGGATTAACAATTCAGGAGGCCAATAAAATTGTTTTTCAGGGCTTTGGTTTAGGAAGCTGAAAATACAGGTGAAAGGATAGATAGGATGAAATCCTAATTTGTGAAAGAAATCTGTCCCATATTTTCTGATTAATCCGGATTGAAGTTCAAAAATTTGGGCTCTTGCCTTTTTATTAAGGATGGTCATGGAAATATGTGATGGTAAGGATGGAGGAATACCTTTTTCAAGAAAGTTGGCATTAATAGTTTGATACATGTATATCATGGGAAGAATTTTTAGCTGAAAGGGTTTTTCACAAAAGAAAGGTGGTCTGCTTAAAAGATCTGGTAACAGGTTATCCTCTCCTTTGATGTGTTCTACTTCAAAGTCATACTTACTGAACCATTCCTTCATTCTGAGGAGTTGAGGATGGGGCAGAGTCTTTCCTTTGAATTCAAGCATTTTTGGAAATGATGAGCAGTCCATCACAACTTTGAAATGATGACCAATTAGATGGAATTCGAACTTTTTTATGCCATATTTAACTGCCAAGACCTCTTTAAAGGTTGAGTGATAATGGCATTCTGCATCTGTGAATTTTCCACTGGCATGAGCACAAATTCGTTTTTTCCTATTGTCATCCTCCTCTAAAAGAATAGCTCCCCAAAATTGATCACTTGCATCTGTTTGAAGAATTCTTTTTCCTGTGGAGGGAATCTGGAGATCAGGAAGATTCTTTGTGCAAGTTCTGAGTTGTTCAAAAGCTTCTGTTTGTTCTGAGGACCATGGTGGAGGATTCTTTTTTAGAAGAGCTCTGAGAGGGGCTGTCTTCTTTATCAAGTGAGGAATAAAATCCCTGAGATAATTAATAATGCCAAGAACTTGTCTGATTTGTTTGACAGAAAGATTCTCTTTTGGAAATCTATCCAGTTCTGTTGCAACATGAGGACCTGGAAGATACTTCCCTTCTTTGAATTTCATTCCAAGAAAATCTATCTCTGTTTGGCCAATGAACATTTTGGTGGGTGAAAGCATGACACCATAATGTCGTACAAGAGTAGCAAACTGTTGGAGCAGTTTCTCATGGGCTTTTATATCTGCAGAAAATAAAAGAATATCATCAATATAAACAAGGGCGCTGGAGAGGATGGGCTCAAAGATTTTGGTCATAGCCCGTTGGAATAGTGATGGGGCTACTTTGAGTCCAAAAGGCAGCACATTCCATTGATAGTGTCTATTTGGAATACAAAAGCCCGTTTTGTATCTGTCTTCTTCTTTAATTCCAAGTTGCCAAAATCCAGCCTTCAAGTCAAATTTTGAAAAGATTTTAGCTCCTGCCAAAAATGCAAATAATGAGGAAATTTTTGGCAAAGGGAATTTATCATCCCTGAGGAAGAAATTCAAAGGCTGATAGTCGATCACCAATCTTTTCTTTCCACGAACTTGTTCTGATCTTTTGTTTACATAAAAAGCTTGGCATGCCCATTCTGATTTTGTGGGAGTAACCAGGCCTTGGTCTTCCAATTGGTTGCATTCTTCAATTGCCAATTTAAGATCAGAGGGAGTCATTCCTGGATGAGTTGCCTTTGTTGGGTTGACATCTTCATTTTGTTTGAAAGGTAAGGAGATGAAGAACTCCTCATTTTTCCACAATGGTGATGAGCATTTCTGAAGAAACTCTGTATGAGACTGAGCACTGCATTCTTTCAATAATAACTCATGAATAGTTTGAAGGTTTGGTGAGAAATGGTTTGGTCAACAAAAAGGATAGATGAAATATTGGTGAATGGTTGAAAGTATTTCTTGAACTTGAGTCCATTTGGAAGAATTCTCAAGTCTTTCATCTTCCAATAGACATCAAAGCCAATGACAATATCTTTTCCAGGTAAAGAGGATCCAAGGACATGGGTCCAGGTGTAACAATTTGGAAAGAATTGGATCTTTATTGGATGTCTGGTTTTAAGGCCAGTCTCAAGTAATTCTCCATTAGCTGTAGAGAAATACTCAGAATGATGTTTCCAACATTCTTTAGGTAAGGCTTTTGGGTTGAGAATGGTAGTTTTGGCTCCAGTGTCGATCAAGGCCACAAGTTTTACGGGTTTGGAATAACTGGTGGGTAAATTTGGATAAGGAACAGAGGTATTGGGTGTTTTTCATGAGTTAGTACTATCATGTCTCTGTTATCACCACCAATTAAGAACTGGTCATTCCAGGACTCTGTTTCAGAGCTGGAAATTTTTGAGTCTGTCTCTTGGCCTATAGCAAAAACACATTCTGGTGAAGCTTCTTCTTCTTCTGAAAAGAGAGACTCAAGATCAGCATCATTCAAATCTACTTTAGTGATCTGCTGAATTTGTTGAATCATTTGCTCAGTCTTCTTTGTTTTTGAAGGGCAAGCTTTTTGCAAAATGACCCTTTTTTCCACAGATGTAGCATCTGTCAGTTTTTTCTTTGCCACGGAACTTTTTCTTCTTGTAATACTTCCACTTCTTAAACTTGGATCTTTTCCCTTTCTTCTTTAGTTTGAAAAAATGTTTCTTCTTCTTTGATGGACAGACACAAACATCAATATCTTTGCATTTGATCTGCAAATCAGGCCTATCACATGAAAGTTTTCCCAAAGGATTCTTCTTACTGCCCAGATACAGTTTAATCATCTTTCTTTGATCACATAACTATGTATGAGCCTGAATCATGATCTGATACAAATGTCCCATTGGCACATCTCCAACTTTGTAATTTGATTGTTGAAGGATTGAAAACATTCGAGAGGCAAGAATCTCAGGAATAGAAGCCAAAAAAGCTTGTTTTAAATCAGGATTAGCAGTGCCTCCTAACAGGTAAAATCTAGTAGACATATTTTGGAAATGTCTTTCTAGATCTTTCCTTTGTAGTGAACAACATTTCATCTGGTAATACTCCTTTCGTGCAACTTCAAGATCATCATCCCATTTTCCTAAGAACTCATAATGCAAGAGTCCTAGGAAATCTTCCGGTGATGTGGCATCCATCAACTGAGTTCTAGCATAAGCATTGAGAGAAGCATACCAGTTTGCTAGCTTTCCCACCATTTTTGCAAGAAATGTTTCAATAACAACCCTGATTTTTGCTCCAGGAATAAGCATTTGTGCAGCTATCCATGCTCTAAATTCCAGAAATCTATTCCTGTATTGTGAAGGAGGAACATCATCCAGGGTGAAGTAATTTTCGGTATTTTGAAATTTATCTGCGGATTTGGCTGCGGTGTCCTGGGCTGTTCATATTCTTCTTCTGGCTCATCAACTTCTTCAACTTGAGGTCCTCTAGAAGATGTAGCATCATCAGCCATCAATTGGTAAGGTATTTCATAATCCGAATCAGAGTCACTTTCTGAAGATTCAGAAGATAGACTTTTTTTTGAATCAGGTTCAATTGAAAAGCTGGGCATGACATTTTCAGCACATTTTTCCAAAAAGGAAGAGATAGGGTTCACCATCATTAGGGGGTGTTCTGGCTCTTTTGGTGATGAGGTTGGTGAGGTATTTTTTGGTAATGATTCAGAAGGTGTTGTTTTAGGTTTCTCAGTTTGAGAGAAATGGACTGTTTTTCCTTTCTTTGCTGTTGTTTCATCAGAGGACTGTGTTTGAGAGGGGATTTTTGATGAGGATTTGAATCCTTGAAAATTTGGAGGAATATTCAAGGGGGCTGTTGGTGCAGGAAATAAAGATTGGGTGGAAGAAGCTGTGTATGGTGAACTGGGAATTGAATAAGGGCTGTACAAAAGACCCAAAGGATCTGGAGAGAAGGATTTTAAAGAGGTTTGTGAGGACAACTCTTCTTTCTTTCTTTTAAGATCCTTTTCAGTTGGTCAACCTGGGCTTTCAAGTTTAAAATTTCTGTTCTTTCATTGAAATGCTATTCAATGTGCCTTGTTGCTGATAATTCGCATAAGTTCCTGGTGCTTCATCTCTATCTGCCTTTGTAATTCCGTATGAACGGCTGTCATTCGTTTTTCAAAGGCCTGGAACTTTTTTTCTGCCAAATTCATATGTTCAGCAACTCCATCAATCTTTTCTTCAATGAGCTTCAATTTTTGATTTTGAGCACAAGCATTTTGTGTCTGCCAGTTGACTACTGCTTCAGCTGGAGTTATTTGTCTAGGTCTGCCATCTGCATCAACAATGTTTGATTCCAGGATAAAAGGTTGCATGGTAATTTGGTTTTTTTGTTTCTTTGGCTAAAGGAGGAAAATCTGTGGGTTGGAACATACAGATTTGGGGTAAAGACTTTGGCTTTTGAATCTCAGTTGAGTTTTCTTTTCTTATCCATTTCAAAGCTTTTTTGTAACATGGGAGAGGAGTTGTCTTAGGTTTTGGCTGGGAAGGAGGTATTCGAGGTTTGCAAGGTTCAGAGGAATATTTTGAGTAGCTGGTGGTTTGTACCAAGCAGGAGGAGAATATGATACAAGATAATCATATTTTCCTGAGGGTTGTCCCAGAGTGCAGATGCTCGAATCTCCATCTTCATATCTTCTTCTGAATTCCTTTTCACTATTTTTTTCTGGAGACTTCTTCTTTTTCTTTTTCTTCTCATCATCATCAGAGTAGGATGCAGCATAACAATCATCACAATCACAATAATCAAAATAACAGTGACCATTACGCTTAAAAGCATAGACTGGTCTTCCAGAATTATCAAAAGAGGCTACAGGGATATTATCTTCTGGATCCCAAGGATTGATCATGAACTGTGTATTAAAACTGTAGGTGTCTCTTGTTTTCTCCTAAAGATCGTATCAACTGATCCATCAGATCTTTTGATATGCACAGGGTCTGTACCTTGAATTGGCTCCACTGTCTCATGCAACTTCTCATAATTGGTGATCCACTTTTCTGAGAATAATTTTAACAAATCATTCCTAGAAAGTTGTTTGGGTGTGTGAATGCACGTGGGAGTATTATGAGAGTCTGCTTTTATGAACAAAGCATCATTTTGGACACATGGTAGTGACAAGTTGATAGCATGGTTTTGGAGACGGTAGACAATTTGGTAGTGAAGGGTGGCTACTTTGGCTGTGGAAAATTGGTATCAGAGCCTTGTTTTAACATAAGGTGGAATTGTTATAATTCATATGAAGATTGAAAGAGAAGAAATCCTTAAACATGACAGAACCAGAAAGCTCTTCCGTTCCCTCTTCTACTCCCTCTGTAATATGCGATTATAAGTATGTGCCAACTAAGTCTGTTGCTGTTACCCTATCACCCCCCATCAACCAAACCACCCAGAAAAAAACCGACTACTTGTATGAATTTACTTACCTTCCTGAAGATCAAAAGATTGAAGAATCAAATTCCCCCTGTTAAACCCTTATGATGCCTTTTCAAAATCCAAAATAAACTGGAAACAATCTTTAGAATAGAAAATATACTTTCAATTAAATTAGAATTACATTTTAATTTAATTTATTTTGTTAGAGATAAAATAGAAGTTAACCTAATTAAAATAGGAAACATATTTTTAATTAAGTTAAAATTATATTTTAATTAATTTTATTTTATTAGAGATAATTAAAATAAAAAAAAGACTTTCAAATCAAATTAAAATTATATTTTAATGAGATTTTTCATAAATAGGATAAAATAAAAAATATTATCAAAAGCCATATTAACAAAAAATATTTTCAAAAATCAACTTTTCTTTTTTCAAAACTAATTTCTCTAACTTTTTTCTTTCAAATGTGGATAACTTTCCTTTTCTTATTTTTAGGGTATTGTCTTTTTTTTTTTTTTCTCAATGATTTTTTATGAACATTTTTTTCAACTTCTTTTTTTTCTCAAAATTTTTTTGCCAAATTTTTTTTTCTATTTTTAAGGTACTATTTTTTTGTCAATAATTTTTTCTCAGTGTTTTTTTTATGCTCAATATTTTTTCTATTTTTAATGTACTCTTAAAATTTATTTTTTTACTCAACATTTTTAATGTGTTATTGTCATCTTTTTTTTTCTCAATGTTTTTTTATTTTCAACATTTTTTTTCTATTTTTAAGGTACTCTCAACATTTTATTCTTTTTGCTTAACATTTTTTTTATTTTTAAGATACTGTCTTTATCTTTTTTTTCCTCAACGTTTTTTTTCTTAAAAACTTTCTTTTTTTAAATGAATGACTATGAACTAAACATCATCTTCAATTGTTATAAAAACAAACAATAAATATCTTTAACTGTTGTAATAAAAGTAATACACAAAATTTTTCCCTTTTATATTCTTAAAGAATAAGAATTTTTTTTTTTACTTTGATTTGTTTATTAAAATGTCTAACAAGTTCTTTTTTTTTTTTTCAAAAAAAATTATCTTAAACTTATTGATTATCAACATGTAACATAATGACAATTTTTATGGCATATTTATAATATTCACAAAAAAAATTGAAAAATAAAAAAAGTAACAACATTTAAAAATAAAAAGCAACAAATTTTGAATGGTAGGATTAAGTAATGAGATCCTTCTCAAATGTGCCAAATTCTCTCCACACGTGGTTTGTCCAATTATGCATTTAACTGTACATAGAACTTCTCTCCATTCCGTGCATCCATAAGGTATGTGAAGATGGTATAGTTTAGTGTGTCTAAATGTTATGTGGATTTGTTCATAATCATTTTCCAATTCACCGTCAACAAACAAAAAAAAGAAAATAAACTGTAATGAAACAAGTTAAAAACATATTCTATGAGACATTAGTTTACTATATCATCCCAATTACATCCAAGTTTAGAATTTGTTGCTTTTTTAGGACGCACACAGTTGACCAAGTGCTGTAGAGATAGATGAACATGTGCTTGGTCTAGATTAGGGATGTGCATTCGGTCATAACCAACTGAATCAAAAACTGAACCGATTTAATTTTGTTCAGTTTGTTTTAGTTAGTTAGGAGTTTCGATTTTTTTGAATTGAACCGAACCAAATTTAGATTCGATTCAGTTTTTAGGGTCAAAAAATCGGTTAACCGAATTAACTGAAATTTAATTAATTTTTTATTTTTTATATTATAATAATGTGATAAAAAATAAAAATATATATATATTTATAAAAATTCAGTTTATTCGGTCAGTTCAATTTTATTTTGAAAAATTTAATTATTGATTTGGTTTTCTGAGTTAGTTCGGTTCAGTTTAATTTTGAATTAATTCAGCTAAGTTAATTTATAAAAAAAAAGTCCAAAATCAACTAAACCGACTGAACGAGCACCCTAGTGTAGATTGTGAATTTTTCTCTCATATTCAATAGAAGTGGTAGTTGTAAAAGATCAACATATCCCTTCTAACAACAAAAAAAATATCGAATAGGGGTGCTCGTTTGATACAGTAAAATAGGTGAAAATTGTCCGACATGGGTCAAATTTGACTAAAGTGAATTAAAATAAGATTGGATCTAAAATATATTGAAACTCATTTTTTTCTTATTTTAAGATGCCCAAAATTATTAAAAATTGTAAAATAGTCATGACAAATCTAAAACTAATTATGGGTTGAGTGGCAAATAAAATTAGTATGGAAAATTTAAGCAAATACAATTATCACAACAAATTTAAATTATGATGATAAATTAAATCATTTGTTAAAGTACTCCATAACTTCTCAAGAGCATTATCTTCATTTACGGTAATTCTAACATTGTGTAGTAAGTGCAAGCTCCCAAATTCCTCAAGTAATGCCATATCGCCAACCAACAGCCCATGGTCATTGTAACTACAATTCTTATAACCACAGTGGTACATGTTCAACACTTGCAATTTTTTAAGCATACGCATGACATTTTGTGGAATTACATTCAACCCAACAATGTAACTTAAATCCAATAACTCAAAGTCTTGAAGATTCTTAATGGTTTTGGCAGCTGTCTCAACTTAGTTCGTGAAAGATTAAACTACTATAACTTAGCCCGTGAAGCTCTATAATCTCATAACTGGATAAGTCTAAAACTTTGAGTGCAGTCATTGAGATCAAAGAAATCATCTGGAATCCACTTGAACTTGTTTCCACATAGAATTAAAGTCTAGACTTTGAACCATTAAGGTGAATTGGGCAGTTCTTCAATATAATCATTCATTAGCAATATCTTTTCAGCTTTCCCCCATTCTGACACTAGCGATATCTTTTCTGCTTCCATTTTGATTTTGATTTTGCTAGTTCAATCAACCTTTTCCCATCATTAGAAGCTTCATTTGGTATGGGACCTTGAACAACAAATTTGTGTCTCTTCCCATCATCAGAAGCTATTTGTAGTGCCATTTCATGGACGAGTTAATGCATTGCAACACAATCCCCTTCACTCCCCAGTAAACATCCATAAGTAAGTCTATCAATGACATAATACCCTTAATTTCTGCAGTTATCCATTTCATAGAATGAGTCAAAAATTCCTTCATTGGTCTAATAATCTATAAGTTTATCTTTGTCAATGTGATGCTCATATGGGAACAGTGCACAATAAAGAAAACATTGTTTGATGGGTTCACTATCTAATGTCACGCACTCAATTTTAGAGGTTTGCTAAAATGAGCAACACTCAATTTACAATTGAGGTGAAGTAGAACTAAGTAAACTTAAAAGTTGAAACGTAGTGAAATATAAGTGAGCAAATAGGCAATAAGAGGTTTGGGAAGTAAATTAGGTAGTAATTGAAAGAGAGTAAATGTGACGCTTTATTAGATTTCTCAACAAAATTTCATCATCCTTTGCAAATGGGAGAAGTGAACTTTATATAGATTTTTCACCTCCTTAATGTGTGGCTACAATGAATTCTTTTATACATTTCTACTATCACGATCCAAAACAGGGGTCATGACCGGCGCCAGGGAACGGGAATTTTTTCGAATCTGGAACTCGTGAGCAAGCCTAAAATAAAATAAACATGCAATAGTAATAATAACACAATTAAGTAAAATATTATGCAGCGGGAATAAAATCATAAATGTCAAAATAATATTTCCGTCAAATGAAAATTAAATCGAATTCTCATCTCATATATAAATAAATCATTTAATACAAATTTCAGTTCAAATTCTTAAAATACATAACCCACACAAATATAATACATAAAACCCACAATTTTTACAACTACTGCAGTGTCTAGATTATAAAAATAAAACTCAAGTGAGCAGTTTACATAAAGAAGCCGGAGCGAAAGAAATCCGGCGTACAGACCTGCTACTGAGGTCTGAAGGTGATGACTCTCCTGAAAAATAGTCAACGGAGGGGAGTCAAACCTCAACTGAGTGAATTACTATAATATATATACATGCATACTAAATGTCAATGCACACAGTCAAAAGTATATATATAATATGTATATATATACAAGCAAATACACACGAATGCAATAAAATTATTATATATATATATATTTATTGAAAATCACAGTTTATGAAGGATCAAATAGAACCATAGAATATCGCAACCTTAAACAGTGTTAGACAACACTCTAGCCACACAGACTCACTTATTCCAATATATTCACTTGTTCCATTTGGACAGTAGACTAACCCCGAGACACTAAGTCAACCGAGCTCCAGCAGTCTGATTGTCAGTGTGATTGGCCCCGAGACACTTGGTCAACCGAGCTCCAACAATCACACTCCCAAATCATATCTCACACATCAAATAATCATATCCAATCAATATCCACAAGTGGTTAGTAATATAGCCTAAATGCTATAAGCGTACCGGTACGTACTCGGTCCTAGTGCTACCCACTAGGTAGCACGTTCTATCGATATCCTTCATTAATAAATATAAAACATACATTCACAAATAAATGATGCATGAATTTGAAATAAATAGCAACATAAACCATATATATACTAGAAATATACCAAAAGTAAATCGGGTATATTTCGAGTATATATACGCCAAAGAAAATCCATATAGATTACGAAATAAACTAGAAATATATTCAAAAACATTTTAACCTAATTTATTAGCAAAACATGCATATAATTTAAATATACCGAAAATATATTAAAGATAAACCAAAATAAACTAAAAATAAACTTAAGTAATAATTGAATTATTTAGGCATAATTAATCAAAATAAAACATATATTTCTAAATCATACACCCTAAACATATATATATAAAATAGTAACTCACACTTAGTGCGC
Organism: Mallotus nudiflorus; assembly: GCA_947683625.1. Classification (NCBI taxonomy): domain Eukaryota; kingdom Viridiplantae; phylum Streptophyta; class Magnoliopsida; order Malpighiales; family Euphorbiaceae; genus Mallotus; species Mallotus nudiflorus. The sequence goes on along the minus strand of CANTUR010000516.1, from coordinate 249,083 downwards.
TCCTCGAGATAGGTCCGATGGGCCTGGTCCACTAGGCCTCGGTCTCGGTGCAACTAAACAAATCAAAATAACAGACATCAGAATAAACCTAACAGAAAATCCTAGAAACTCGATCTAGAGTATTAGACACAGAATCAGAATTAGGGTTAGACCGGACATCACGTTTTACGAGAATTCTATTGAAAATCCGACAGAACCTCCCCTGTAAAACAGACATCTCTCTACTCAAAGAGTAGAGCCGGCCCTGCAAAGAAACACACTTCGAAAAATAGATACAGAACACAACCACAACCCCTCGGTCGGACTTCAAACTACAGTTTACCGACCGGGGTCCACAATACAGAATAATTATGAAAATATCAAAAATACCCTTATATCACAGAAATACATTTTATAAGTAGAAATTACATAATTAGCCCTAAAACACAGTAAAAACTGATAAAACTCATTTATTTAGAAAAAATCGTATATTATATATATAATTTGAAAATAATTTACGAAAAATAGTTTTAATTAGTTAAAAATACTAAATAATTTGTAGAAATCATTTTTATACCCTAAATAACTATTAAAACCAATTTAATTACATTTTTAGCCAATTTATGGTAAAATACCAAAATGCCCCTATATATATAAATATACTAAAATTACTCCAAAAATTCACCAAAATAATATAATTATCCAAAATTAATTTTCTCAACATATTTATCAATAATATCAATAATTAAACTCAATTAACTAATTAATTTCAATTAAAAACACAATTATCCCTATTTTTCAAAAAATTACATAAACTAATTAAATTCAAAATAAATACATAGAAATTCATAAAAATTCCAAATAAATTTCTATAATTCATTTCAACACCTATATTTATCATAAAACATAATTTCATAATTTAATTAATTAATTTTCGAAAATTAGAAAATAATAATAAAATATTCAAAAATACCCAAAATCAAAATAATTCCCAAAAATTCTACAAAAATTCACACATTTAGATTAATCTAAGGGGAACAACATTTGTTAAGGGATTTTTCATGAATCACAAAGAAAAATTTCAAAAAAAATTTTGAAAATCAATTTCGATCAAATTGGAAAAATTGAAAAACAGAAAAATTAAGGAGTTTGAGCTCAAACCAAAGCTAGAATCAAGATCACCGTTGCTTGAGGAGTCCAAAGACACTGGAAACGTGAAGATTGGTGGCTGGAGGAGGAAGAACCATAAAAGCTTGAATTCTCGGCCAAAAATGGCGGAAATCGAGCTGATCGGCATCGGGGAAGACGACTGGGACGGCGTAACTTGCTAGCGAGGTGGTGGTCGACGGTGGAAGGCTGGGAGGCACTCTGAACCGCGGCGAACGAACGGCGAGGGTGAGGGGAGGGGTAGTGTCGGGGAAGGAGAGAAAAATATAAGAGAAAAGAAAAAAAAAGAATTATATATATATATATTATAATATTAATAATAGTTTAATAATTTTTTATTAAAATATATTAATATAATATTTAAGAAAATCACACACCACATATTTAATATTTCAATAATTTAATACACCTAAAGAAAATAATTAAATAATATTAAAAATAATTAATAAATAATAATAAAATTTAGGGTAATAAATTAAACCCTAGTTTTAATTTAAATATATACGCATAGATACACACTATTTTAGCACTTTAAAATATATATGAGTTCATGCAAATGAGGAAATCCATTTAAAATAATTAATATTAAATAATTTATGTATCAATTTCCCCGGAAATGCAAGTCCCGGGAAAATTTTATGTAAAATACTTAAATAACATAAAATAATTAAAAATCAATTTTAATTAAATAACAACTCATGAAATATCATAAATATATACAAAAATTATTAATATTGCATATTCCGATGCAAGTATTAAATTATTTAAAAACACGAGATATTACATCTACAAACATCATATGTACAAAGCTTTTCCTAGAAGCTACTTGATATGTACATTGTGGTGGGAACATTCTAGATGTTGGCTGAATGGCCTAGCATGGGTAGCATGCATGGGAGGCATGGGAAGCTTATAGAATGCCAAACTTCCTTGCTCATTGGTGGGAATTTTCTGAATGGCCTCCTTGGCATGGTTAACAGCATTCAGCCTTGGTATTTTTCTGCAACTCTCTAAAGCCTTCCCATATGCTCTTGGGCTCCTTCCTCAGCCTAGACATTTTGCCCTTGAGTCTAACAACTCTAGCAGCCCTCTAGCATGTTCTAGAGGCTTCCCTCATTTTCCTAGACACTTGTCTTGGCCTTGTGGCAAGCAGCTCTCCTTGGCTTGTCTTGGCTGAGTTTTCTCGCCCTTATGCATGCACTATAGGCCTTGGTGCTAGTAAGGATTTTTGGATTGTAACACTAAGCTGTTATAAAAAAAACTTAACAGCTTCAATGGGTATAAATGACCACCCATACCGGATTAAAAAGATAATTTTCTCAAGGAGTCCAAAACATATTTCCATTTATTAGGATTTTCTCTAGCTGCTAAAGCCTGGCCAATGATAATAACTGCTAGGGGCAAACCTCTGCACTCCTCTATAATCATGTGACCTAAGGCCCGAAGTTGGGGATTAAAATTGATGGTCTTTTCCCCTACCAATTGTTGAAACAAAGACCAGGAACTATCTAATGTCAAGAACTCTAGCAAAAATATCTTGTCAGCTGCCATTTTGTGACAGGTATCCATGAATTAGCTTGTGAATATAATCTTCAATTGCTTGACATTAGACTTTGCAAATGGAATCCCCATGTCTTCAAGGTCAAGGTGCTGCCAAACATCATCCACAAATAGCATGAACTTTTTACCCCTCAAAGAATTGTAGATTTTGGAAGCCTTTTAACATAAGTTAAAATTACGGATTCCTATTCATAACTTGAAATGACCAACCACTCCACAATAGCATCCCAAACCTTTTTAACAGAGCCATTTTTATATGACATAACCTGTATTACCACTAGGGCTGTGCACGGGTCAGAATAAATCGGAGAATGAGTATTCTTCGGATTCAAACTGAAATTCGGAAAATTCTAAAATTGGTTCTCCAGAACCGAACTAAATATCACAATTCTCTGCTTTGAATTGCTTCAAAAATTTGGAGCAATTCATAGCGGAGAAATGGGACAAATGGAGAATTCAATTCAGAGTGGAGAAATGGAGCAAATGGAGAATTAATTTGAATTGAAATCAAATTCAAATTAGTTTACTACACCTTTCTCTCTTCATTTAAAATTAATTTTGAATATTCAAACCTGCTTAGTAATAAAAAACACTAATATTCCTACCAAGCAATATAATATAAATCAAAATTGTATACAATAACTAAATTTAATCTTTATTTTAGGCCTAATAATGATCAAACATCATTAACCATTGCAAGAATCTTTAGATCCAAAAAGGCAATAGGATTTGTAAGACAGTTGAAACATCCAAAATTCAAGAGAAGTAATGAAAAATGTAAACATTAGAACAATGTGACAACAATATAATGTCTCAAAACACTAAGCGTAATCTATGACTCTTCAATACCATCTGTTGGAATTTCAAACGCCAAAATTTCTTCAATAATCTGCAATTTTTAACATTGTAAACATGTCAAATATCAACTTGAAAAGAAAGTAGATCATTAAACAAAATTTGCTATTAAAACTAATTGATGTTATATAGCAGAATTTTCGGTATTTAATATGCAAAATTTTGTAGTATTTAATTTTGCAGAATTTTCAGTATTTAATATACAGAATTTTGCAGTATTTAATTATGCAGAATTTTCAGTATTTAAGTAGATCAATTATGCAGTATTTAATACTCAATATATAGAATTTTCAGCACGTAATTCATACTCATAATATGCAGAATTTTGAATAATCATAATATGCAGAATTTTCAATTAATATTAATACTCACATGCAGAATTTTCGGCTTCATAAATATTAAAATGTTCTTAGCACAACATTTTCTAACATCTCAGAGTCTAGAAGAATCTCTAATAAAAATAAAATAATAATAATAATAAAAAATAAAAATAATATATATATATATATATATATAGATTCATTCACATTCAATTTAATGATTATTTTGTTTTATTGACACTCATAGTCCCTGTTAAAATTATAATCATTTAGTTAATTAATCAGCAAAATAATTATTATGACTGAAAAAATAACCTCAAAAATTAAAAATTTATGAGAATTCGAATTATTCTTTTTGCTACTGCTCAGCTTAGAGGCCGAGTTTTGAAGAATCTCTAATAATATATATATATATATATATATATATATATATATATATATATATATAAATTAGATTTCATTCACATTCAATTTAATGATGATTTTCTTTTATTGACACTCATAGTCCCTGTTAAAATTCTAATCATTTAGTTAATTAATCAACAAAATAATTATTATAACTGAAAAAATAACCTCAAAAATTAAAAATTTACTAGAATTCAAATTATTCTTTTTGCCACTGCTCAGCTTAGAGGCCATCAACTTTCAGCCAATATTTTTTAACTCAAATAGTTACAGGCTGTCCAGGAATAGGAGAAAAAATCAAAAATAATTAGAGAAATAAAAAAACAGAACATATAAACCAAATCAGTCCATGAATAACTAATAAAATCACATTCAAGTCATCAAGAAGCATACTTATATTGTCCTAAGGTTAAGAGAAATTACAGTGATTTGTACATTGGAACAAAAGTGATTTAGTAATCACTCCCACACCCACCATACTGCACCTTAAAGTTATAAGACTATAACCATACCCTATTGTCCATTTTCTTTTTTAATTGGTCGTGAATGGATGTGATTGAAAATAAATATGAGTTATCCATTTTCTTTCTCCCATGCTGTCAAGTCCCCTAGATATTTCTCTGGCCTCGACAGTTTAGGAATCAAATAATACAACATGACCTTCATTTCAGTTCCAAATAAGCTTGGCACATACGCCCACAAGCCCACACGCCAAACACTCATAAGAAATAAACCATAATTAATTCAGGTAACAATTTAGTTTCTGAAACACCAATTCAAGCTATATTATGTCATTCACTCAAAAAGCTCAGATGATGCATAAGAACAAAGGTATAAAATCATGTTTGTATATTTCATTAGGAGAAATTTTTTTCTAAATTATACTTATTCTACTTGATAAATCAATTACTGAGCTCACCCAAGAATTTTTCTTGGCAGAATAATTCAATCATAAGATGGTCAAATTTGAGTTTGCTAACAGGTGATGCAGTGCCTATTCTCCTTAAAAGATGACAATTAAAAATATTCAGCACCTTGTCAGCTTAATAAAACCGTTTGACATCTGCACAAAGCACATGATAAAAGAACAGGAAGCTAACATGAAGGAAATATCATCATACCGCAGACAACTTCAGGTCATAAGTGAAACCAAATACTTGATCTATCATGAATCAAGAAAACTGACAAGAATCATGAACTCAAGCTAAAGGAATCAACAAATTAAGCTAAAAAGTATAAAAAAAACCAAATTACCTTGTTAATGAAGAGAAGAGAGTTGTGATTGGAGAAGCATAGGTGTTGATGTAGATTAGAGTAGGCGGCTACTATAGAAGACTATGAACGGTGAGGGGTGACTGTAGTTAGCTAGTGGATTGCATTCAGGTTGCTCTAAGAGCCGTCGAATCTTACTGATTCTCTAATCAGTGGGACAGTAGCAAATCTTGTAAATGTGAGGGCAAGGGAAACAAAAGTAAAGAAGAAGATGATGAACAATGAGGGCGAGGGTGATAAAAGTAGAAGAAGAAGAAGACGATGAACGGTGAGGGCTATGGTGGCTGTGATCGGAGAGAAGATGGAGACAAAGGAGTAGGCAGCTGCTGAGGTATTGAATAAGTGATATGAAAGAAGAATAAGAAGATGGGCAATCAAACAGAGACTGTTGATGAAGCTAAGTGGCCAGTGATCTGAGAAAGGCGATGGGTGATCTGTGATCTGCTAGTACTAACGGTGGTGGCGATCTACTGATACTCAATGTGGTGGTGATCTGCGAAGGACTCACGGTGTGACGTGGTGCGATCTGAAGATGAGGAGTAAGAAGACTGGTGCGAGACGGACAAACAATGAAGCTGCTATAGATGAGGACTCGAGGAGTAAGAAGAAGAAGAAGACGCAGTACAGGGTGGTGGAGATATGAAATTGAATAACTAGTAGCTAGGTTTTTCTTATGATGTGGTTGAAAAATGAAAACTAGCGCTGATAGTTCAAAACTATGTAAAACTAAGTAGTTTTTATTACGAATGCCAATGAACAATATATTGCTTGTGAGAGAATAGTTCTCAAATAGTGAAAATAAAATTTCTATATAAAGGGATTGAAATTCATTAATGAGAAGATTAAGAAAAGGAAGAAGAAAAGATAGATTACTCTTCAAATTCTTTTAATATTATAGTTCTTTAAATTCTCTCCAAACTCTCTCTAAATTCTCTCAAAATCATTCTACTATAAAATATTTTTCTTCTAGTTAAATACTACTAAATTCAAGTTTAGTTCTATAACAAAATAAGTAATTCAATCTTTATTTCACAACACGTTATCAGCACGAGGAGCTCTCGATCAAAATAATAAGGTATATATTTCTTAATATTTAATATTTATGAATATATTAGTTGATTATATATTATCATGGATGGCTATGCCTCCTACTAATTTATATATTTATATTTATTTCTTCAATCTAACTTTATATTAATTGTTATTTTTATTTTGTTTTACTAACTACACCATTGATGTAAATATTGCTAGAAATGGTTCTAACCTTATGGATGGCTATGCCTCCTACCAATTTATATTTATGCACATTTATTTTATTTATGTTAATGGAAGGCTATACCCCATTTTATATTAATGGACGGTTTTGCCCCATATTTATACATATTGTTATGTTAACTCACTTGCTATAAATAAACATATCAACATTATTTATTGATTTTACTTTATATAATTTATTTCTCAATATATTATATTAAAAAAAAAAAAATTCTAACGGTTATATTTTTATTACCAACGGTAATATAACGGTAATAAACGGCTATATTTTTCATTATAAATAGATGAGCTATAAATGTTATTCATTCACACAAATTCATACATTTTCTCTTTCTCTCTTTACTCTAAATTGTAAACATGATTTGGTATATTTATATTTGTGTTTTGATCATGACTATTATAATAGTTTTAGGAATAATTAATATGGAAGATGATTTTCTATTTGATATAATTTTAAGTATTATTGTATCATTTTTTGTACCACTATTATTTCTTGCAATATTCATTCATGATATAATTAATTAGTAAATTCTGATCATGTTTGATTTTTTTTAGTAGTCATCAAATTTATGAATTCTAATTGAGTTATTTTTTTTATTAGTTATCATAATGACAAATCTAGCAAAGCTTGAGTTCGTTGCTCTTGACATCACGGGAAAAAATTATATGTCTTGGATTCTAGATGTAGAGATGCATCTTCAATCAATGGGGTTAATTGATACCATAAAAGAAAATAATAACACCTCATTGCAAGATAAGGCCAAGTCTATAATTTTTCTCCGTCGTCATCTTGATGAAGGATTAAAATGTGAATATTTGACTGTCAAAGATCCAAGTGTTCTTTGGAAGGATCTAAAAGATAGATATGATCATCAAAGAGATGTAATACTACCAGTAGTCACTGATGAATGGAGAGCTTTACGCTTTCAAGATTTCAAAAAAGTGAGTGACTATAATTCTGCAATGTTCAGAATAGTATCACAATTAAAATTCTGTGGACAGACAGTCACAGATGAGGATATGCTGGAGAAAACTTACTCCACATTTCATGCATCAAATGTTACACTGCAACAACAATACAGGATGCAGAGATTTAAAAAATATTCTGAACTAATTTCATGCCTACTGGTAGCTGAGAAAAATAATAAACTCTTGATGAAAAATCATCAATCCCGTCCCACTGGCTCAATAGCATTTCCAGAAGCAAATGCTACAAATTATTCCAGATATAAAAATTACAATAGCCGTGGACGTGGGAGAGGTAGAGGTCATGGACGTGGAAGAGGTCAATTCTTTGGCCATGGTCATGAAAATAAATATAATAATACTCCACAACAAACTCAGACTCAACCTCAAAAGAAGTTAAAATCAGTCATCAGTGGTGTTCAAGAAAGGCCTCAATATAAGTCTGAAACTGTGTGTTTCAGATGTGGTAGTAAAGGACACTGGTCACGAATTTGTCGAACACCACCACATCTTTGCCAACTTTATAAGGCATCATTGAAAGGCAAAGAAAAGGAAATAAACTTCAATGAGCATCATACTCATGTTAATGATACAACTCATTTAGATGTTTCTGATTTTACTGATGATTTTACTGACAATGGAAATTGAGACATCTATAATTTTAAGTATATTGTTATTACTTATTTGATTTTGAAGAATATGTTATTGTTATGTATGTTATTTTTAAATTAAATAAAATGTACTAATTTACAATTATTTTATGTTTTTACCTTAATTGATTAATTTTGTGTTTATCTATTTTGAAGTTTAATATGGATTGTACTCAACATAAAGACAATATTGGAGATCTCTGCATACCAGATAGTGGTACTACACATACTATCTTGAAAAATAGAGATTATTTCTCTGAAATAAAGCCCACAAAGGCAGTTGTAAAAACAATATCAGGTCCTGTAGATTTGATTGAAGGAATTGGCAAAGCTAAATTTATGTTACCAAATGGAACAAAGTTTATAATTAATGAAGCTTTGTTTTCACCAAAATCAACAACAAATTTGTTGAGTTTTGATGACATATATCGAAATGGGTGTGATACCCAATCTATTACTATAAATGGTAACAAATATTTAAATATAGTTTCCTATGAATCAGGAAAAATGCAAGTATTGGAAAGACTGCCAAAACTCCCTACTGGATTGCATTACATGCATATACATGTAATTGAATCAAATATGGCAGTAAAAGAAAAATCTTATGATCCTTCAATAATAAATTTATGGCATGACAGATTAGGTCATCCTGGATCAGTAATGATGCGAAGGATAATTGAGAATTCACATGGGCATCCCTTGAAGGGGCAAAGAATTCCTCAATCAAATGAAATGCCATGTACAACTTGTTCTCTTGGAAAATTAATCTTGAGACCTTCACCATCTAAAATTCAAAATGAATCACCTATGTTTCTTGAAAGAATTCAAGGTGATATATGTGGGCCAATTCACCCACCATATGGACCATTCAGATATTTTATGGTATTAATTGATGCATCTAGTAGATGGTCACATGTTTGTCTATTGTCAACTCGTAATGTTGCATTTGCAAGGTTGCTTGCTGAAATTATTAAATTACGAGCACAATTCCCTGATTATACAATCAAGAGGGTAAGACTTGATAATGCTGGTGAATTTACATCTCAAGCATTCAATGATTATTGTATGTCTACTGGGATCATTATTGAGCATCATGTTGCCCATGTACATACTCAAAATGGTCTAGCTGAATCATTGATTAAACGACTTCAGCTTATTGCTAGACCATTAATAATGAGAACAAAGCTTCCCATTTCAGTTTGGGGTCATGCAATCCTACATGCTGCTTCATTAATTCGCATCAGACCTAGTGCATATCATAAATACTCCCCACTACAATTGGCATTTGGTCAAGAGCCAAATATTTTCCATCTCAAAATTTTTGGTTGTGCAGTATATGTACCCATTGCGCCACCTCAGAGCACAAAAATGGGTCCTCAACGAAGATTGGGAATTTATGTTGGGTTTGAAACACCCTCGATTATTAGATATCTTGAACCTCTAACTGGTGATGTTTTTACAGCACGTTTTGCTGATTGCCAATTTAATGAGGTTGTTTTCCCAACATTAGGAAAAGGGGAGAAAGAAATGAAAAGGGATATTTCATGGAATGAACCATCATTATTGCATCTGGATCCTCACACAAAACAATGTGAATTAGAAGTGCAAAAGATTATGCACTTACAAGCAATTGCAAATCAATTGCCAGATGCATTTACTGATACAAAAAGAGTGACTAAATCATATATACCAGCAGCCAATGCTCCTGCTCGTATTGAAATTCCAGAAATAAAATCTGAGAATAAAGACACTCATGAGTCTAAAACACGCCAGAAGCGTGGAAGACCAATTGGTTTTAAGGATAAAAATCCTCGAAAGAGAAAGGGAGTAGATAATCATATTGATAGCGAGGAAAATATCCCTGAAGAAATAGAAAATAAAGAAAGTCATGAAACATTGTCATATACTATTGCATGTGAAATCATAAATGAAAAAGATGATCCTGAACCAAAATCAGTCATGGAATGTCAAAATAGGCATGATTGGATAAAATGGAAAGATGCTATGCAGGCTGAATTAGACTCACTAAACAAGCGAAATGTTTTTGGTCCAATTATTCCTATGCCTAAAAATGTGAAACGTGTAGGATACAAGTGGGTCTTTGTACGAAAGAGAAATGAGAAAAATGAAATAATAAGGTACAAAGCTAGACTTGTAGCTCAAGGTTTTTCACAAAGGCCAGGAATTGATTATGATGAAACGTATTCTCCTGTTATGAATGCAATTACATTCAGGTATCTGATTAGCCTAGTAGTTTCTAAGAAATTAGAAATGCGTCTTATGGATGTTGTGACTGCTTATTTGTATGGATCACTTGATAGTGACATTTATATGAAAATCCCTGAAGGATTTAAAATGCCTGAAGCATTAAGTACAAAACCCAAAGAAATGTATTCGATCAAGCTCCAGAGATCTTTATATGGGTTAAAATAGTCTGGGCGCATGTGGTATAATCGTTTAAGCGATTATTTGATTAATAAAGGATATGTGAGTAATATTATCTGCCCATGCGTTTTTATTAAGAAAACAATATCCGGATTTGTGATTATAGCTGTATATGTTGATGATTTGAATATCATTGGAACAGAAAATGAGATCTATGAAGCAACAATATACTTAAAGGAAGAATTTGAAATGAAAGATCTTGGAAAAACCAAGTATTGCCTTGGTTTACAGATTGATCAAATGCACAATGGGATATTCGTGCATCAATCAAATTACACAGAAAAGATCTTGAAACGCTTTAATATGGATAAAGCAAATCCTTTAAGTACTTCAATGGTCGTTAGATCACTCAATATTGAGACTGATCCATTTCGACCCTGTGAAGAAAATGAAGAAATTCTTGGTCCTGAATTTCCAAATCTCAGTGCCATTGGAGCTCTAATGTATCTTGCTAATTGTACTAGACCTGACATTTCTTTTGCAGTCAATTTATTAGCAAGGTTCAGTTCAGCTCCAACAAAAAGGCATTGGAAAGGGGTCAAACATATACTTCGATACCTTCGAGGAAATGTTGATTTGGGTTTATTTTATTCTAACAATTCAAAACAAGAATTGATTGGTTATGCAGATGCAGGGCATTTATCTGATCCTCATAAAGCGAAATCTCAAACAGGCTATGTGTTCACAAATAATGGAACTGTAATTTCTTGGCGTTCCCAGAAACAAACGCTTGTCACTACTTCCTCAAATCATTCTGAAATTATTGCACTACATGAAGCAAGTAGAGAGTGTGTGTGGCTTAGATCAATGACACATCATATTGAAGAATCTTGTGGTTTTCCAGTCAACAAAAGTCCAATAATTTTATATGAAGATAATGCAGCATGCATTGCACAGTTAAGGGAAGGATATATCAAAAGTGATAGAACCAAACATATACCTCCAAGATTCTTTTCATACACTCAAGAGCTAATAAAAGACAATCATATAGATATCAAGTATATTCAGTCTAGCCAGAATTCAGCTGATCTTTTCACAAAGGCACTTCCAACTACAATCTTTAGAAAGCACGTTCACGATATTGGAATGCGACATCTACATACTATGTGAAGGAAGATTATACATATCAACTTGAGGGGGAGAATATCATGCACTGTACTCTTTTTCCTTAAGCTAAAGTTTTTCCCACTGGGTTTTATTTAGCAAGGTTTTAACGAGGCAGTTGCAAAATATTGTTATTCAAGGGGGAGTATTATGAATGTGAATGAACAATATATTGCTTGTGAATGAATAATATATTGCTTGTGAGAGAATAGTTCTCAAATAGTGAAAAGAAAATCTCTATATAAAGGGATTGAAATTCATTAATGAGAAGATTAAGAAAAGGAAGAAGAAAAGATAGATTACTCTCCAAATTCTTTCAATATTATAGTTCTCTAAATTCTCTCCAAACTCTCTCTAAATTCTCTCAAAATCATTCTACTATAAAATATTTTTCTTCTAGTTAAATACTACTAAATTCAAGTTTAGTTCTATAACAAAATAAGTAATTCAATCTTTATTGCACAACAGTTTTGTTATACTAAAGTTATATTATGAAAAAAAATTTAGGGCATTTTTGAAAATAATTTTAGAACAACTTTAAATATCAAAACACAAAACTAGGTAGTAATTAGTTTTTGTTTAGATATATATTAGGTTAATGTTAAAAATTAAAACTAAATTAGATTAATATGATGTTAAAAAAATTAGGTTAAGAACTTAACATTATATTTATATTAATATTATATTAGGTTAATATTATATCAAAACTTAAAACTAAATTAGGTTAATATTAAATATCACATTAGGTTATATTTATGTTAATATCGCATTTAGGTTATATTTATATTAATATCACATTAGGTTAATACCCAAGTTATATAACATCCACTTAGTATTTAAATTATCTTTAATTAGTATAAATAATTAATATATAATACAAATAACAATATGAGTATATATCAAAATTTCTATTAACATAATTGATGCTAAAGTTATATTATAAAAAAATTTAAGGCATTTTTGGATATAATTTTGTGGCATATTTGAATATCAAAACTCAAAACTATGTAGTTTTTTTAGATGTATATTAGGTTAATGTTAAAACTTAAAACTAAATTAGATTAATATTATGTTAAAAATAATTAGGTTAACAACTTAATATTATATTTATATTAATATCACATTAGGTTATATATATATTAATATAATGTTAGGTTAATATTAATATCAAAACTTAAAACTAAATTAGGTTAATATCAAATATCACATTAGGTTAATATTATATATATATATTGTTGACACATGGTTCGATCGACCCAAGATAGGGGGAGAACTGTGGATATTTGGTTTGATCAATCGTTATAGAGCCCAATGATTAGATGCAAGGCTTCAATGGAAGAAAAAAACCCAAAACCTTCTTGAAAATAGACCCAAAGCTTAAGACCCAAAGTCTTAGCCCAAGCCCATTCAAAAATAATTACAGCCCACCTCAGCCCATTTGGCCCACTACAGGGCTGAAAGGCAATTGCCTTTATGGAAGTGATAGAGGCGTTGCCTCTTCAGCAGCCACTAGCCTCTGCATTAACTATGGAAGTGACCTGTACAACCAATGTACCCACTGACTTGCACAAGCAACGTGGTGGGCCACCCCCACGGACCATGGTAGCAATGATGAGTGATGGTGAGGGGGTATGGGTTAGGAGGGGATTAAAAAGTGTGGAGGAGAGAGGGGGGTAACGAGAATTAAAAAAATAAGAGGGATAAAATCTTAGAAAAAAGGAAGAAAATAAGCTAAGAAAAGGAAGAAGAAAGCTTGGAGGTTCATTTTCTTGAGAAGGAGAAGGGAGGAACCTTGTATTCAAGTGAAGATCAGAATTTATACTTATCTCTGAGAGCTAACCATTTTAAGAAAATTTCTTATTTCAATAATGATTCTTACTTCCTTTTAATATTAAAGCTTTAGTGTTATTGAACTCCTTACTTGATTCTTGTGTTTATTGCTTATGATATGCCATGTCCTTAGCATGATTTACTGAGTTTTAGGTGTATTTATGAGTCTAACTTGTCTATACTAGTTGATTTTTATTTGAAAATGAAGATTACTGCTTTTGGGAGTTGTCTATGTTTACTAGTCAGGCGATTGCCTCTATAAAGAGGCATCGACTCTTTTCCATATGAGGCGATCACCGCTCTGACAGGGTCTTATATGACCTTGTTTTGGTCATAAGACGATCACCACAGGCAGAGGCAATCGCCACTCTAACAGGGTCTTATGTGACCTTATTTCGATTTTCTTCGTAAATCATGCATGATTCTTGAGAATACCCATGCGTTAGTATTCTTAAGTCTATCTCGCATGATTGTCCTACTATGTTGTTCAATTAAAGTCTAGGTATTTTTTTTATTAAACTGATTCATGAGCTAACTTTGTGGATTCTGAATTAACATTTTGTCTATTGTAAGGGTTTATCGGTGATTTTTAATCATCCAGTATTTTTCCCGTTAAGTAGTTCTTAAGAGGTTTTATTTAATCCAAGTTCTTTACTTTCAGTTTATTTTACCTATTCCTTGTATAAAGCATTATAATCCTTAATCTCTTTCCCATTCATTTGGAATATATGGTTGTAAATAATAATTATTTTTATTATTTATATTGAATGTCGGGCTATAAACATAAAAATTAGATTAATGTGAAAACTTGGACTTAACTATAAAACTTGACCAATTGTTTAAAGGCAACTAGAATTTGCATGTTAACAAAGAAATAATTGAATAATTAAAAGTGATAAATTATGAAACACAAAGGAGGTCAACCGCAAGGTTGGGTGGGCATTCCAAAAGCTTATACCCAATTTTTTAACTTGATATTTGATGATGACTTTTAGGAACCTTTGTGGAATCTAGTTGTTGCACAGTGTGTCCTGGCTTTTATCCGGGTGACGACTCCATCTTTGACTAAGCTTTATGACCTATTTCATATTTCCTTATTAGCTTTGAGCCCACATAATGTCGTGATTGCCAAACACTTAGGCGTGCACCGAACCCCGTCGCCTATAGTGGCAACTCCATTGAGGATAGAGAAATTGATTCCAAGTGTTTTGTAATTTATCATTTTTTATTATTCTTTTATTTCTTTTGCATTTCTGTTGCATCCACTACACATTTTCACACAATGAGCATTTAGTCTTGAATTAACCTGACAATAGTCAATATTTTGCTACCTATGTTTCACTCAAACCTGGTGGTGGAGTATTTGATTATTGTCACTCATGATATGTACTTATCCACGTCATATGTACCCTTAGGTAGGGAGATGTATATGGATGTATATTGTTGTGGGACTTGAAGCTTACTACCCAAGACTTAAGCTCATGTAGTGTCCTAGTAATTTCCTTTAGGAATTCTCCAATTGCATGTGTTTTATGCCCTTTAATGGATCCTTAAAATAAAACTCAAGCCCATTTCAAATAGACCTTATCAAAATGGGCCTTTTTATGCCAATGTTAGCCTTTCTCGAGGTCTTATGCCTATCATGGCCTATTGAGATATGTTTTGATAAGGAAAAAGCCTTAAATACCTTTCTTGGCGCGTTAAGGATGGACTTTGGATTTATTTGGAGGATCCATTACTTGTTTGCTCCATTTCGAAAGTTATCTTGCATACGTCGGTTTTGTTATCCCCTGTTGATAATTAAAACCTAGACAAGAAATCCTAGGATGAGAAACTTGCCATTAAATATATGTGCGGGAGAAATAAGGGTGGAGGTTATCATTTTTTAATTTTTTTATTTTTGTATGTGTTATGTATATGTTAAGTATGCTTATTTATTTTCTTGTTTCCCTTAAATAATAAAATGAACCTGCATATCATGCATACACATCATGCATAATTTTAACATGTGGTCTTGTAGCAATATAGATCCTTCAAGCTCATCTGGGTGGGTTCAATTTGGCTCAGGGTGCTTAGTAAAAAATTTAGAGATAGAAATGGCAGGAGGTTTTGATCATGAGGCTTTTAAAGAATAGTTAAAAAAGGAAGTATTTGCTGAAACCTGATCTATAATGAGCGAGATGATGAGAGAAATAACCAAATTGATCAAAGAAAATCAACATACACAGCCAACCAACCCGATTGATCTTGATGTTGAAATTCCAATAAAAAAAAAGGACAAGGATGATGTGATAATAATAGCCGATCCAGTAGGTCAGAAGAATGTGAACCCAATTGACAATGTGGAACAGTCTGATTGGGCCAAGAGTATAACCAAGGCCATGACATGGATACAGATGACGATGAAAGAGAAGGGCATGGATGCTTCGATAAACTACTCTGATTTGAACCTGGATGAAGAAGATGACCTTTTGCCTCAGAAATTTAAATTACTTGACATAAAGAAGTCCCAAAATTTTATAAATTATTAAATTAATTTCTGGGATTTGCAGTATTAATAATTATTTTAAAATATTATTATTTTTATTATTGTGAATTATTAGTGTAGTGTATTTTAATATTGTGTATGTATATATTTTGTGGGTGAGAATAATTAAGTTTTAATTATTATTTTAGTTAATTATTTATTAAATTAAATTGTGAGATTTATTAGTTTCGATTATTATTTAATTATTTGTGTATATGTACTTGGTGGGGAATATTTAATTTAAAATATATTAATATATATGTACTATTTGTGCTTAAAAAAAGTTAAATATTATTTTGTCATTTTCTCCTTTATTAAAAAAAAAATCAAAAGTCAAAAAACGTCAAGTAGCTTGCCCCCTCCCCTACTTCTTCTTCTTCCCCTTCTTTTTTCTTTCTTCTCTTTTTCTTTCTTTCTTTCCTTGCTCAATCGACACCCACCCAATGCCACCACCGCCAACTGCCACCTTCAGAGAGTGAGGTTGGTCTCTTTTGGAAACTCATCCTCCGGACTTCTCAAATCTTCAAATTGTTTCGAGTTTCAACTTTAGTAACTATCTCGTTTTTATATATTTCTATTTTTTTAGTATTTTGAGTTTTTATTAGTTTAAGCCTTTATTTGATTTGCTTACCTATTGTTGCTTTGAGATTAATTGTTGTAGAGGTTGTGAGGAAGATAAATGTGATTTTTATTAATTTTTCTAAAAATTTTGAATTTCCAGGCTCAGGTTACTGTTTACATACTATTCCAAGCTCCAGAAAATTAGATTTTTAATAAATTCTACTAATTATTTTAAGCATATTTTGTGAAGAAAGTTTATTGAAATTGTATTCCGAATTTTTATTATGAATTTTTGAATGTTTATGTAAAAATTGGATTTTTGGAAAAATTAGTATAAATTGGTTAATTTTATATTTTAATTTAAATTATTGTTAATTATTATGTTTTGGATAATTTTTGAGTAATAAATAGTATTAAAATATTTTTTATGAGTTATTTACTATTTTTAGCTAATTAATAATAATTTCAAGAACTATATTCAAATAATAATTTTATTTATTATTTTATGATTAAATGGATTTTTAGCTATTTTTATTATATATTTGAGCAATTTAAATAATTATTGGTAATTTATTCTATTTAATTTCATATATTTGAAAAATAGATTTTTACTAATATTATTTAATTATATTTGAGATTTTATCAATTAATTTGAAAATAAATATCTTTAATGTTTTTATTATTTAAATAAGTTGAATTATGGTATTTTATTGATTTTTATGGTTCTAGTGATTTTTAATATTTATTATTACATTATTGATTTTTGTGTATGTTGGTTATTAGTTAGGCAATTTGTGTAGTTTGAGGCCCAACTCGAGAAGTTGAACATTTGTGAGTAATTGAAGTGTATTTGTGTGCAAGATTGACTCTATTTTGAGTAGAGAGACATCCGTTTTACTGAGAAAACTCTACCAAAATTTTTGATAGAATTCTCGTAAAACGTGACATCAGGTTGATCATGAGTTTTGAATTATTGTCGAGTCACGTCCTAGATCGAGTTGTTCATTATAAATTCTATATGCATAAAATTAAAATTTTAATTCTAATATTATTACGATTATTTATTTTTCTATAATTACGTAAAGATTGAGGCCTATAGAATCAGACCAGTCTAGTCTTTTTAAAGAAGCGCAAAACTGTAAGTTATTATTATATGTATACATTGCATATAGATAAATATTATGAGCATCCATATATTTTTAATAAATATGAATTTAATTATGCTCATTTCATTAAATGATATTTATTATTGTTAATATTTATATATATGTTTCCATATATATAATTGAGAATAATTATTTTGAATAATGTATGCATTCCATATTGAGAAATTGTTGGCATCTATATTTTTAATAAAATATGAATTTTATTATGCCATGTTGCATTAAAACTTAATTGTTATTGTTAATATATATGTATGTTTATATATATATATATATATATATATATATATATATATATATATATAAAGTTGAATATTTATTTGTATAAATTGGATACTTTACATATTTAGTATGATTTCATTTATTTAATTATTTTTGATAAAATATTTTGGAGGATAATAGTAGAACGTGCTACCTAGTGGCTACACTAGAACTATATGCACACCAGTATGTTAAAATGTTAGGATTGATATTATGGAATTCATTGATGTGAGATATGAATAATTGATTATTGAGATTTATGGTGAGAGAGTCGTGTGATTGCAGGAACTCGGTTAACCTAGTGTTTTGGGGCTAAACATGCTGATAGTGAGACTGCGGGAGCTCAATTGACTTAGTGTCTCGGAGCCAGTCTTCTGTCAAAAAATTGAGAAGAGAAATGTTTTGGAATTAAGTGAGCTTGTTGGCTAGTTAGATTTAGAAATCGAGGTTGCAAAATATTTTAGGGTTTTGCTATGATCTTTCACCCTTTTTTTTTGCATTTATTATTATATAAAAGTGAATTTTTATCATCTGTATGAAATACATGTATATATAAATAAATATATATATTATTATTCTGATGCTTGTGTGTCTATGTATTTAGGTTGTGTGCATATATATAATAGTAATTCATTCAATGAGTTCTGACCCCCTCAATATTTTTTTAGGATCTTCTACTTCAGATATTCATATTAGACTTATTTTTCGAACTCTTTCCTCCCTAATCGATTTATATAAATATTGAACAATTGTTTTTATTGTATTTTAGTAAACACTGCAGTAGTAGTGCTTCTTGTTTTAGTACTAAATATTGTATTAGACAGTATTTTTGTATTTGAATATTGTATGAAGATATTTATTATATTATGATATAAAGATTTATTTTTGTCACGACTCAAACTGAGATGTCATGACCAACGCTAGGGAACATAAATTATTTCAAATCCGGAACCCGTAACAAGCCTTAAAAATAAAAACCATGCAATAAATAATATAAAAATATGACAGAATTAAAATTTAAATCGATATAAAAATAAATATTCAAATATCATTTTATAAATAAAATACTCATACAATATTTTAATACAAAGTCTTAAAACTAAAAAAACACACTACTGATACAATAACACTAATACTGTAGTCTTCTAGAATACAATAAAAGTTCAAATATAGAATTTACATAAAATAATTGGGGTGGAAGAAGACCGGCGTAAATCACTACTAGTACGGTCTGACGAAAATGACTCTCCTGAAAAAAAATGATTGAGAGGGGGTTAGACCTCACTGAGTGAATTATTATATACATACACCTCCTAATGTAATATGTAATCAAGCATCAATATATATATATAAATATATACAGACATTTCACACAAATGCTAAAATCCACTTTTATATTTATAAATGTAGAAAACATTTTTTTTAAGTGAAGGATCAAATGGAACCCTAATATAATTGCAACCTAAATAATAAAAATCAATAGCCGACAGGCTTAATCAAAACTCCAAATATTCATTGTCCAACTCAAGGTAGTAGACTGGCCCTAACTATACTAGGTCAACCGAAGATTCGTAATCTCACTGTAGGCATGACTGACCCTAAGTACACTAGGTCAATCGAGGATCCATAATCATCCTCTCCATATTCCCATTCATAATCAGACATTATAATTTTAACCTAATTCTAACGAACTGTTGTGTAACAGTCCCAGTGCAACCCACTAGGTAGCACGTTCCATTGATATCCCTCAATAATTCATATTTAATGGAAAATAATAAATTGCACAATTTAAATATAATGGCAATCATTTAAAAAGGATATAACATTTATATACTAAACATATACCATAAGTATACCAAAAATATACTAAACACATATGCTGAATATATGTCAAATATACTGAATATATGTCAAATATACTGAATATATATACTAAAACATGCTAATATTGATATGTCACATATTTACAAATTATATATTAAAACAAACTAAGTAAAATGTAACATATACCAAAAATATACTTATTCATTTAATAAAAAAAAATTAATGTTTAAACTCATATTAAAATATGAAAACTCATAATCATGCATCTACATGTAATGTATATATAAAAAAATAACTCACAAGTTTGCGCTCTTTGAGACTGATTTGACGGGCCTGGTTTGATAGGCCTCGATCTCAATGCAGTTAGAAAATAAATATAATATTATCAGAATAAATTTCTAACTTATACTTCTAAAGAAGACTCGATCTAAGAATTTAAAACTCGGATAAACACAGAAATTCAGGATCGACCCGACTTTATGTTTTATGAGAATTCTACCAAAAAATCGGTAGAATCTCCTTTGTAAAATATACATCTCTCTACAAAAGCAGAGTCAATCCTACATGGAAAACACACTTCTAACAACACAATAGCTTAACACCTCGGGTTGGTACCTCGAACTACACAATTTCCAACTGAGGTTCACAATATACGATAAAAAATAAATATTAAATAATAATATATTAAAATCATTAAAAATCCATAAAATAATTAAAATGCCACAGTATAATTTATTTAAACATTAAAACACTAAATATCATTATTTCACAATAATTAAATAAAAATCTCAAATAATTTATATAATATTAATAAAAATCCACTTTTACAAATATTCAATATAAAATAGCAAATTCACATTTAATTACTCAATTAGTTTAATTATATAATAAAAATAGTTAAAAACTCATTTAATCACAAAAATAGTAATTAATTTATTATTTGAATATAATTTTCAAAAATTAGTATTAGTTAGTTAAAAATAGTAAATAATTTGTAAAAATTATTTTAATACCATATAAAATTCTAAAATCATTTAAAACATATTATTTAACTATAATTTCAATAAAAACACACAATTAACCTATATATCCAAAAATCACTTAATACTAAAATATTCCTAAAAATTATATAAAATTACTAAAAATTATTTTATCAATACTAAAATTTCTAACTTAAATTAATAACACTAATTAACCAAAATTTCCATTCAAAGTAAATAATTAAAAAAAAATTCAATTTAAATTATTAAAATATTCAAAAATACCAATTATTCAAATTAATTCAAAAAAATATACAAAAAATATATTTAGGTAGCGTAGGATTCACACATCAATATTTCTAAAATGAAAAATTCATGAATCAATCAAACTCAAGCCTAAAAAAAATAAAAACCTTAAATGACATAAACTAAATTTGAAAAAAACTTACAATCTAGAAGTTATAAACTTAAACCGACTTAAGAATCAAGAAGTACATGTCGAGAGGAGTCTAAAGAGCCCAAAAACTCAACCTAAAACCACAAAAAAAATTCGGTGCTACAATAACTACCCCATGGTTCTTGTAAAAATCTGGTGATCGGAGCTCCCTAGAGGCGACGAGAAGGGAGAGGAGTTGATAGTGATGAGTGATGATAAGTGGTGGTTTGGGGCTACTTCAGTGAGGTTGAATGGCTCCTCAAGTTTGCGTAGAAGAAGCAAAATGACGTAGAGAAAAAAAAAAAAAAAGAAGAAGAAGAAAAGAATGGGTGGGGAAAGGAAAAAAAATTAGTTGACCCGTGAATTGCTTTTTGACTATATATATATATTAACTTTAACTTTAACACTTGTCACATATACATACACTAACACACACACACATATGCATAACATAACCCACCAACACACTAATATAATATAATAACAATAAAATAATAATAATAATAATGATACTATCACATTCATAAAAGTAATAAAATAATAATAACACATTCATGCAATAATAAAAAAATTTAATTACATAAAGGTCCTTAAAAGAATTTAAGTTTTGCAATTAGATCCCTAAAAAGCATTACAATTTAGTCCATAAAAATATTAAATCCTTATCTTCATCCTCGCCCTCCTCATCAATTTGAAACATGTCAATATGACGCTCGAGGGTCGCAATCCTCGCCCTGCTGGCCATGTCCTGATCCTATTCAGACAAATCACAGGTTAGTAAACCATACGAGCATGCATACATGTAGAAAATAAAGAAATTCTCACCCTCCACTGTTGGGTGATCTGCAGCATATAGTCTCTCTGGGTCTCTATCATGCGATACATATATAGGCCTTGCTCTAGAGGAATCTGCATTATTGAAATAAATATTAAAACTAACGGTCGGTTTGAGAATCATAATGAAAGCAGGTCAGAATAAGCTTACATAAGTAGCACCACCAGGGGTGCATGCAGGGGTTAAATCCTCGTCCAACATCAAGAACTGACGAGATAACTCTCCAAGAGGAACCAACATTGGGCTAAAGGGTTGGGGACATGAATAAAGCAGCCTAGGACAAACTCAGAACTGGGGGCAATAGTTGGCCCAACTTGCTCACTAACTGCAGAAGTCTCCTCCCTACCCAGATCCAGTCGAAGCCTCATATTGACATGTTTCAAATATTGAAGACCTATTCATGACCATTTCATTATTGGAGTCTTTTGTCGCATTCATAACTCATCATCCTAAAATTGGGTGTTTACACTATTCTCACTGGAAATTCAAGATAGAGCTATACCTTGATTGTGATTCTATCAAACTTTAGGACATTGTCCTAAAAGGTCGGGAACCACCTACAACTATCATTGATGGTGTAGTAACTATTCTTGGAAGAATTCAATGAAGTATTAATCAAAAGGAAGAAAATCACAAAAATAAAAAAGCTATGATTTCTCTAGTTTCCTCCATGACAAGAGAAGAAGGAGGCAAGCTTCAACATTATATGTCGACTAAAGAAATGTGGGAGACCTTAGAAAATCACTATGAAGGAAACATACAAGTGAGAAGCAAGAAAGTTTAACTTCACATGTATGAATATGAACTTTTCAAGATGAAGCCTCAAGAGTCAATCACAGAGATGACTAATTGACTTAATGCTCTTCTTACAACCCTCAAGAAACTTGGTAAACATTTCACCAAGGAAGAGGTAAACAATAAGATTATGAGAATCATGCCTAAGAATGATTGAGAATCTCGAGTTACTTCAACTCAAGACCTCTCAACTCTATTAACCGATGTGCTTATTGGTAAGCTCTTAACACATGAGCTCACCATTGCGTAAAAAGGTGAAGAATAAAAAGAGAAAGAAGAAAAGAAAAAGAGCATAATTCTAAAAGCTCTTCAAGAAGATAGTAAAAAGGAAAGTATCAAAGATTCTAGTGATGAAGATGTTGACATTGCCTTGCTCACAAGGAACTTCAAGAAGTTTTTGAGAAAGAAAAAGTTCTCAAAAATAAGGGACTTCAACAAGAAATTCGAAGGAGATGGGAAGAAAAAAATAAATGTAAGAAATCAGGACACATTAGAAGTGAGTGCCCTAAACTCAAATTCAAGAACAAGGGAGCAAAAGATAAGAATAAGGCATTCAATGCTACTTGGAATGATTCCTCTGAATCCAAAGAGGAAGAGGAAAAGGAGCAATAAAAGTAGCTAATCTTTACATCATGGCTCTTGAAAATGACAATGAGGTACTATTTACTTCTTATTCTTCCTTTGATGATTGTGATGGTTATTGTGATGATGATGAGAGCTCTATTATAGGCAAATTATTAGTTAAATGCAAAAGCTTATTGCCTAAGAAGAAACATTATAAGCTTGAGTTAGGTAGCTTAAATAAAGAATTAAAAAGTTTAAAAATGATTTTCCTAAACTTGTTAAATCAAATGAAAAATTTATTAGTAATGCAAAATCTTCTAATTCTTTGGAAGATTAACTTAAGAAAGCAAATGATGAAAATCATAAGCTTTCTAAGGAGGTTTTAGAATTAAAGAATTTTATTGCTAATTTTAAGAGAGGAAAGGAAACTTTAGATAGTTTTATAAATTTTATAGAGTTGGATATAAAAATGGAATGCATTTATCATCATCACACATTAATTTTATAAAAGCCTTATATGATTCCACTCCTTCTACCTTTAAAACAAATAAAATTGAACCTTTGAAGTTAAAAGATCTCATGTGTTGAATAACAAGGGAAAGTCTCTTAAGACTCATCCTTCATCAACACAAAGAGGTAAGGATCAAACTAGAGGACCTCAACCTAACCATGCATATATGTACACTAGACACAATCATAGTAGACATCCTATAGAACACAATACACATAAACATGTTGTACAAACTTATCAAAATATACATTGTCATTGTAAATGTATAACTCACATAATGACACAAAACAATAGCAGATACACACAACACAAAAGGCATGTTGCACACACTAGAAAAATATTTCATCCAAGGCGGAATAAATTTGAAAATATTGCATGTTCATATTGCATGATCAAAGGACATACTAATAATATGTGCTTCTATAGAAGATTATGCATGAATTTACTTCCTTTGAACTATCTCAAAACTAACTAACCTAAACTAAGAAAGATTTAGGTCCGAAAGAACGCTTAATTCATTTTGTGTAGGTTTGCTTGAAATCCATAAGAACAAAAAGCAAATGGTATCTCAATAGTGGATGTTCAAGGAATATGATGGGAGACAAAGAGCAATTCAACAAACTTAATGCTAAGGATGGAGGACTTGTTACATTCGGAGACAATGCAAAAGGAAAAATAATTGACATTGGAGAAATAGGTAATCCTCAATCCTTCTCTATACTTCATGTGTTGTTTTTTATGGTCTTAAACATAATTTACTTATTATAATCAATTATGTGACATGGGAAATAAGATAACTTTCCATCTTAAAAATTGCTTTGTTGGTAGTCTTAATAAAAATAAAGTTATTTTTAGTGGTGAAAGAGTAGACAATGCTTATCTCATTGATTTGAATAAAATTGATAACAAAGACATTAAATGCTTAATGTTTATTTCCCATGACACATGGACATCGCATAGAAGGTTAAGACATGCCAATTTTGAGCTCTTGAATGATCATTATAAACATGAACTTGTAATTGGTTTACCTAAACTTGAATTCGTTAAGGATAAACCATGTGATGCTTGTCAAAAATGAAAAAAATCCAAGTCCTCATTTAAGCTAAAAAATGTAGCATCCACTTCTAGACCACTTGAACTTATACATATGGATTTGTTTGGACTAATTATAGTTCCTAGTCATGGTGGAATGCACTATGCACTATGCATATGTATTGGTTATATGACAATGCACACAGTTAATAGTATATATAATAAATATATATACAAGCAAATATACACAGATGCAGTAAAATCATTTATTTATATATTTTGCTGAAAATCATTGTTTATGAAGGATCAAATAGAACCTTAGCAAATCGCAACCTCAAACAGTGTTAGACAACACTCTAGTCATACAAGCTCACTTATTCCAAATATATTCACTTGTTCCATTTGGACAGTAGACTGACCTCGAGACACTAAGTCAACCGAGCTCCAGCAGTCTGACTATCAGTGTGATTGGCCCCGAGACACTTGGTCAACTGAGTTCCAGTAATCAAACTCCCAAATCACATCACGCATCAAATCAAATCAATCCGATCAACAATCCACAAATAGGTTAGTAATATAGCCTAAATGCTATCAGCGTACCGGTACGTACTCGGTCCTAGTACTGCCCACTAAATAGCACGTTCTATTGATATCCTTCATTTTAAATATAAAACATACATTCATAAAAATAAATGATGCATGAATTTGAAATAAACGGCAACATAAATCATATATATACTAGAAATATACCAAAAATAAATCAGATATATTTCAAGTATATATACGTCAAATAAATCCAATATAATCGTAAAATAAACTAAATATATATTTAAAAACATTTTAAATATAAATGTTTAATAAAGCATGCATATAATTTAAAATATATCAAAAATAAATCAAAAATAAACTTAAGTACTAATTAAATCATTTATACATATTTAATCAAAATAAAACATAGATTTCTAAAATCATGCACCCTAGAGCACACATATATATATATATATATAATAACAACTCACTATTTATTACGTTTCTCGAGATGAGTCCAACGGGCCTGGTCCACTGGGCCTCGGTCTCGGCACAACTAAACAAACAAATGACCATAGAATATCAGAATAAATCTAACAGAAATTCCTAAAAACTCAATCTAGAATACTAGACATAGAATTAAAATCAAAATTCGACCGGACATCACGTTTTACGAGAATTCTACTGAAAATCCGACATAACCTCCCCTGTAAAACGGACATCTCTCTACTCAAAGAGTAGAGCCGGTCCTGCAAAGAAATACACTTCAAGAATACACAGAATTCACAACCAAAACCCCTTGATCGAACTCCAAACTACAATTCATCGACCGAGGTCCCAATTCACATAATATTTACAAAAATATCGAAAATACCCTTATATAATAAAAATACATATTTTAAGTCCAAATTACGTAATTAACCTTAAAACACATTAAAAACCGATAAAAACTCATTTTATTAGAAAAATCATATATTATATATATAATTGAAAATAATTTACGAAAAATAGTTTTAATTAGTTAAAAATACTAAATAATTTGTAGAAATCATTGTTATACCCTAAATAACTATTAAAACCAATTTAATTACATTTTTAGTCAGTTTATTATAAAATTACCAAAATACCCCTATATATATAAATATACTAAAATAAATCCAAAAATTCACCAAAAATAATATAATTACTCAAAATTAATTTTATCAACATATATTTCAATAATATCAATAAATATACTCAATTAACCAATTTATTTCAATTAAACACATAATTAACCCTATTTTTCAAAATTACATAAACTTAATAAATTCCAAATAAATATATAAAAATTCACAAAAATTACAAATAAATTTCTATAATTCATTTAAACACCTATAAACACCATAAAACACAATTTCATAATTTAATTAATTAATTATCGAAAATTAGAAAATATTAATAAAATAATCAAAAATACCCAAAAATCAAAATAAATCCCAAAAATTCTACAAAAATTTACATAGGTAGATTGAGCTAAGGGGATCAACATTTGTTAAGGAACTTATCATGAATCACAATGGAAAAGCTTAAAAAAATCAAAGAAGTCAAAATGGCCGAATTGGAAACTAGACAAAAACCTTACCAAATCGAGTTGTAAGCTTAAAGGAAGCTTAGAATCATCTTCTATGATGCCTAAGAAGTTCAACAGCACCGGAATGATAGGTTTTGGTGGCCAGAAACGTGAGGGAGGAAGAAGAGACCAACTCTCGGTCAAATCAAGTTTCTCGGCTTCACCGGCGCCGGAGAGGGTGGAAGAGAGTGGCGGAGCTACTGGAGGAAAAGGGTGGACATCCGGGAGGCACACCGATGGTAGTTGGTCGGAGTTACAGCGGGATGGTAAGGTGAGGGACGATCGGTGATGGTGATGAATGTTAGGGGCAAGTTTTGTAAATTAAGGAAAGTATATATATATTAATAACTTTAATAATTTATATTAAAATATGTTAATATTATACTTAGAAAAATTACACACCACATGTTTAAAATAAACAATATATATATATATATATATATATTATTAAAAATAATTAATAAACCCTAAAATTATTAAATATATAGATATATATGCATGTATATGTATATATTTTAATACGACAATTAAAATAATGCATGGACTCATGCAAATGCATAAATCTATTTAAAATAATTAATATTAAATAATTTACGTGTCAATTTCTTCGAAAATAAAATTTCCGAAAAAATTTTACGTAAAATACTTAAAATAATATAAAACAATTAAAATTAGTTTTAAACAAATAACAACTCATAAAAATATCATAATTATATACAAAATTATTAACACTGCATATCCCGATGCAATACAAAAATATTTAAAAACTCAAGATATTACAAATTTTGAGACAATTTTTTAAAAAATAGCCAAATTTACTAGAAAAAGGTGTAGAAAATACTCTATATTTTTTTTTTCCATTTTTGTACTTAATTAATCTATAGTATATTGTTGTTAATATTTCAGTGACAAACAATATAACACTATTAAATAATCTTATATTAAACATAGTAGTAGGGGGTGTAAATGAGCCGAACTGTTTGCGAGTTCAGAATTCGGCTCAATAAAAACTTGTTTGAGTTCATATATTAAAACTTATTTAATAAATAAGTCAAATTCAAACTATATAAAACTCAGCTCATAAAGATCCCAAATAGAAGCTCACAAGTCAAATTGTAATTTTAATATTTAATAATTTGATTTTAGATATATAATATATTTTTTATTTTAAAAAATATATTATTAGAATAAAATCATAATTTTTATAAAATATATTATAATTTATTTAGTCAATAATTTTTTAAATTTTTTAATGTATAATTTTAATTTATAGTTCATATTTTTTTAAAACTTCTTTACACTCGTTTAGATTTGTTTAAATTTGTGAACAGCTCATAAATATCAAGTAATATAGTAAGTTCGGCTCGAGGTCGGCATGATTGTAAATAAACTAAGTCTAAATTAGTCAAAACTCATCTCGACTAGCAGATGACATTATATGTCATGTAAGATTACTTAAGGGTGTTACATAGTTTGTAACTGAAATGCTAACGATAATATACCACAGGTCATTTAAGTGAATATATATATATATATAAGCCTCTCATGTTAAAAGAGTATTTTTTTTTTTTAATTATTGTACTTTCCCCAACAATATAACTATCTATTTTAAAGAAATAGCTGAAGCGTTGCACTTGTTACCTATTACTATAATTGTTTCAGTGGTTTCACATGCTATTTAGCAGAAGGCCTCAAATTATTGTATCCAAGGCCAATGAGAAAAACAACATTTTCACGTAATAACCAAAATAAACCATGGCGTTGTTACAAAGAGAAATCCGTCAGATAATATTTCTGATTATTTGAACACTCTCAAATATGGTCTTTAAACGTCAGTGCTGGGACGTGGAAGAACTCAAATATATTGTGACTGGACTAGCTTTTCACACTGAAAAACATCCTCATACTGTTCAAAGGTCTAAACTGTTGATACAATAATGCAGACCTTGCACATGGAACTAGAACTTAAAAGTTGACAAAGAGAACTCAAACAACAAAGAGGGAAAAAAAAAAGACTTGGCTATTTCGAAATGATTTCATTTGAACCATGGATGCACAATCATAGATTTAAAGACTTGAATTCTTTGTTGTGTAAACATATATATGAATGGTTGCTCATGCAGATATACATTAATAAGAGGCCATGAGCCAGATTACCTGGGAGTTCATAACATAAACATCTGCTGCAGAGTAAAGTGAAGCAACACGGGTAGTTGCTGGAGTCCACAAGAAGGACTTTGACAAGTTTGAATTCTGGGACAAGTAGCTTAGCATTTCTTTGACACAAGGAGCCTTATTACTCTTTAGATCCAACAGTCTCACTAATTTTTCGTAAGTCAATCACTAAAATTAAATTTTTCTATAGGACTTTATTGTAAATTTCTTTAGAAAAAGGTCCAATAAAATTTATTTTATTTTTTTCACCAAAAACAGTCTTACTGAAAACACCAAAATATATATATATATATAAAGATCTAATGTCATCTTTAGCCTATAATTGAAGATTCAAGTCAACTCTTTGGCAAACATATATAAATATATTTCAGTAAATTATACCATAATAATCGATATAGATATATATATATCCTGTTTACATAATATTTTTTTTTTTTTTGTATTTTTTTGGCTCGATGAGAAAGGAAATTGAACTTTTTAAATTGGCATCATATATTATTTTGTCAGTTCAAAATTGATGATTTTTTAAAAAAGAAAAAAATTTTATGTTAATGGGCTCTTTTTAAAGGAAAGGTTTACATTGTGATGATACTTGAATCTATTGTTACACTTTTTATCTCGTAGGACCGTAGCAACTAAAAAAAAGCGAAAGAAAACAAATATATAGAATAAAGTTGCATGCATGATGCAGCTTTTGATACAATTTGTGACATATATTTACCAAGAGCTACTATATATAAACCAGTAACAATATGTACTCTTAACCAATAAGGTTAATTGGTAAAATTCTATATTGAGAAAATGGGGAATTTCCATCGCATTGCCATCTCCTATTAACTCCTTATTTATTATAATTTCATTAAAAAAATTTATTTTATTTTCAAATAAATTCTAAATAGTATTTATTTTCAAATGAATTCTTATTAATAAAATGTTTTGGTACAAACAAATAGTTTATGAAATGGATTTATTTAAAAATTTTAATAAAATTTTTAGAATTTTGTTTATTAATAAGCAATTTTAAAAAATTAAAAAATCAAAATTAAAAATAAACACCATAAAATTTTCATTTAAATTAAACACATTCACTTAAATTTATAAAAAAAAATCTTTAAAATTATATAAAATTAATTTATATCAAATACACCCTAAATGTAAACGTTATAGAAAGAGGTTTGAGAAATATATTGTAAGCTAAAATCATCTTGTTAGGTTATAATATCTTCTATTATTTATTTTTCATTTAAAGAAGAAAAAATTTGTAATTAGAAAGTCTTTTTAAAGTTAATAACAAGATTAAATGAGTTAAATACTAATGTATCATAAAATGGTGGATGATAGCAATATTCAAGCCTCACATTTCAAAATATCATTAAAAAAAATGGCTATTAAACCATCCTCACACTAATTTTATTATGTCTTATCTATCAATATAAACTTGACACTTATTATATTTTTGTTTTTACTAAATTTTAAGTGGTTGTATTTTTAATTTGCTACAAAAATTTTATTATTAATTATTCATATTTTCAAATATTTTTATGAGCCAATAATTTAAAGGCATGAGTTCGACATTTTTAGGTACCTGTAGACACCCGATTCGGTCGATCCATGTTAGGGGACAAATTAGGGTTGCTCAGTTTGACCGGCCCGTTATCAAGCCCAATGATGAGAATGTGAACTTGGACATGAGGATGAAGCCTGAATCTCTAAGTGAAAAGTGGACTTGAAAATCTAGAAGCCTGCAAAACCCAAATTGAGCCCAACTACCCAAGTTTGGCCCAAGCCCGCTCGGCCTAGCGCAGGCCCAGGCCAAAGGGGCACCGCCTCAGTGTAATGAGGCGATCGCCTCTTTAGCAGTTGCCAATGAGGTGATCGCCTCATCATAGAGGCGATCACCTCACCGATGAGGCGCCGCCCCTCTGGCAGCCCCCATGCAGCTGCATTTAATACGGCTGCAATCAAGTGGCGCGGGCCCCACTCTCCAGACTTTCTCCTTGCATGAGGAAAAGACTTTTGGGGACAGGAAAAAGGCTAAGGGAGCTCATGATGGGCTAGGAGGATGAGGGGGATGGGTAAGCTAAGGGATAAAAGGGAAAAAGAGAGAGAAAATAAGAAAAAAGGGAAGAAAATGAGGGAAAGAGGAGAGAGCTCTGAAGAAAAAAGACAGAGGGAGAGAAGAGAAGAAGAAGGAAAACGTCCTGAAGGAATAGAGGAAGTCCACTTCCCCATAAGAGAAGAAGGAAGAAACTTGTGTTAAGGAGAGATACCATATCTTAGCAAGGATCTCAATCAAAGTAGCTCTGAGGACCTCTCATTTTGGTATGAAATTTGCTCCTTGAACTTGATATGTTCATCATTTTGTATGTTCTTGCTTGTGTGTAACTGAGTCTTTAGCATATTCTAAGTTTGTCTCTAGTGTATGTGCTTGACATCTCATTTTATTGATGGATCTTTGAATATTTACGCATGTAATTGTAGTATGATAAGTGTAGAGTGTGTATATACATGTTTTGTTTGCTTAGAATAGAAGTTTACACGTCTTGGAAGTCAGAGTCGGTCTAGTGGTCAGGCAACACCTCTGTGAAGAGGCGTCGCTCCATCTCAGTGAGACGATTGCCTCATCAGTGAGGTGATCGCCCCACTAACAGGCCCTCAGGGGGCTTACCTTATGTGTGCATATTGCCAGCTTTTGTCTCAAGATTGCAAAAGCCCTGTTGATGAGGCGTTGCCTCTTCAATGAGGCGACCGCCTCATTGATAGGGTTAACCTATTTCCTGCTTCGTTTTGTTGATTTTTTACTGTGATGCCTGCTTTAACATGTCACCTTTTAACCTTAAACATGTCTATAGGATTGCATGATGGTGACTATCTTGATTGTTCGATATTTTCTTTAACTTATAATGTGACAACCTCTTTGTAGGATCTCTTTGTAAATATTGTTATATGTGACTTCATTTTTTTTTTGTAAGAAGAAAGGCTACTCGTGTGATATTTGCAGGAATTACTTGATAATTTCTGTCGTCAAGCAATCATTTTTGCTATTTATCCTTTGCATATTGATGTCTTTATATTATTTTAATAATTTATTTTCGGTATATGTTTGATTTATTTTCTGTATATTATTTCGTTTATTTAGTTAAAAAGCATTGTAATTCTTAATTCCTTCCCCCTATTTAATTTTGAATGTATGGTTGTAAATTATTATTTATTTTATTTACTGCATTTTTTAAATGCTGGGACCTAAAGGCATGAAATTGGGCTAATGTGCAAACTCGGACTTAATTATAAAATCTGGTAATTATCCGAAGGCAATTTCATTACTTGTGGTAAATGAGGAAATAATTAAATAATTAAATGGTAATAAAATGCAAAACACAAACGGAGGCCAACCGCAAGGTTGGGTGAGCATTCAAATGCTCATACCCAGTTTTCGAACCCAATCTTTAATGACGGCTTTTGGGAACCTCCGTGGGATCCAGTTATTGTACATTGTGTCCCAGCTTTTATCCGGGTGGCGAATCCATCTCCGAATAGGCCCATGACCTATATCATATTTCCTAGTGGGCCTCAAGCCCACACAGTGCTATGGTCGCCAAACACTGGGGCGCGCGCTAAACCTCACCGCCTACAGTGGCGACTCCACTGGGGATAGAGAAACTGATTCCAGTGTTTTGCGTTTTATCATATTTAATTATTATCTTATTTCTTCCTGCATTTATGCATTCACTACACATTTTGCACACAATGAGCACTTCAGTCCCAAATAAACCCAACAATAGTCAGTACTTCGCTACCTACGTTTCACTCAAACCTGGTGGTGGAATATTTGATTATTGTCACTCATGACACGTATTAATCCACGTTGTTTGACCCTTGAGTGGGGAGATGTATATGGATGTATATCATTGTGGGAGCCGAAGCCTTTTTACCCAAGACTCAAGACCATGTAATGACTTAGCAACTATCCTTAGGAATTTTCCCACATGCATGTGTATTATGCCATATAATGGACCCTTAAAATAAATCTCCAGCCTATCAATAAGCAGTCCAAAATAAAATGGGCCCTCGTGTCCAACCAAAGCCCATTATAAATAAGCTAGTCAACAAAGGCCTCTCATGCCTACTCATAACCCATTTCAAATGGGCCTTGACAAGCAAGTTTATGGTGCTATGGATTTTGGCTCATAGAAAATGGACTCGGGCTTTATTTAAAGGACCTATTACTTGTCTGAATCATTTTGATAGTTTTCTTTCATACATCGGTTTTATTATCCCCTGCTGATAATTAAAACCCAAGCCAAAAATCCTAGGACAAGATACTCACCATTTGAATGCGTGTGTGGGAGAAATAAGGGCGGAAGTTTGCACGCTTAAGTTCCATGTTTTGATCTTGTATATCTTTTTGTGTGTGACCTTTTTGTTTCTAAATATAACGGACTTGCATATCATGCATACACATCATACATCATTCTAACCAGTTGTTTTACAGTGCCATAGATCCTTCAGGCTCAGCAGGGTGGGTCCGAACTAGTTCAGGTCATTTGATCAGAAATTCAGAATTAGGAATGGCAGGAGGGTTTGATCCAGAAGCATTTAGGGCAAGGTGGAAAGAAGAAGTAATATCGGAAACCCGGGCTATGATAAAGGAAATGATGGGGGAGATTACTAAGCTCATCAGAGGAAAGTCAGCCAACACAGTAACCCAATGCACCGCCAATCGATCCGGTCGACCTTGACGAGGAAATACCGATTAGGGGAAGGGAAGAAGATGATGTAATGGTATTGGCCAATCCGGGGAATCAAAGAAACGTCATCCAGGCTGAAGATGTGGGTCAGACCGAGTGGGCTAAGAATATGACCAGAGTGATGAACCAAATGCAGGTGATAATGAAGGAGAAGGGTATGGTCACCCCTTTAGATTACGATCTGAATTTGGAAAAGGGTGATAAATCGCTGCCCCGTAAGTTCAAATTCCCAGACATGAAGAAGTACACTGGTGCTGAGGATCCCCATTTACATTTAAAGCAATATGTAACATACATGAAGGCTACTGAGCTAACTGAGAGCCAGATTGTTAAGCAGTTCCCTATTTCACTGGAAGGAGCACCGATTCGTTGGTATTACACCTTGGAACCACATGTTCAGTCAGATTGGAAAGAATTGTGCACTGCTTTTATTAAGTAATATGGTCTCAACGTCCAACTAAAAGTGTCCTTGAGAGATTTACAGAATACCAAGCAGAACTTTAGCGAGCCTTTTGCTGATTACCTGACTCATTAGAGGGGAAAATTGTCCTTGATGAGGCATAGGCCAGCTGAGTCTGACCAGTTGGTCTTGGCAATAGAAGGGTGTGTTCCCGCATTATCTAGGAAATTGAGGGATCTAGGGATCAGAAATTTTGAAGAGTTATACA
Organism: Mallotus nudiflorus; assembly: GCA_947683625.1. Lineage (NCBI taxonomy): Eukaryota > Viridiplantae > Streptophyta > Magnoliopsida > Malpighiales > Euphorbiaceae > Mallotus > Mallotus nudiflorus. The sequence goes on along the minus strand of CANTUR010000516.1, from coordinate 214,038 downwards.
GATTTGGGGTCCAGAAAGAATTAGATTTGGCCCAAGAGAAGAAATTCTTCGGAAGAGGTTCTGGGGGCAAAGAGGGAGCTAGCTCGAGCAGTAATGTTTAGATTCATGTCATTCGACCACTGAGTAGTAATGTACAAGTCAGTGCGGTTAGACAACCTTGGAGATTTTCTAATAGGGGACATCCTATGTCTAAAGTCCTCGATAAGCTCATTGAGAAGAACCTGTTATGACCTTTGCCTTCGTAACAACCCTTGCCCGGAGCCAACCCAAAGCTCTTTTGTAAATTCCACTAAACCATCGGGCACGACACGGACAGCTACGCCCGATTAAAGCATGAAATCCAAGATTTGATAGACTCAGGTAAAATCACTGACCCAGAAAATAGAAAACCAAACACTCAAACTAACCCATTACCCAATTATCGAAATGTACCAACTCCTAACCCATCCATTCTGATGGTCAACTCTGGCCTAATAGAGGAATAAGTCCTAAACTCCTTTATTGATGTCTCTCATGATTCTGATAACTCAGGCCCAAAAACTCGAGAATGATCGAACAACCCACAGATTTAGAGGTGCAAGTCTTGGACATATGGAGTTCCGATGATGAAAGCAAAGAACAAGTTGACCTATGGGACAACGAGGGGTGTAAGCAGAATCAGTCCATGGGGAAGGTCGAAGAGAAGGGAAAAGGAACTGAGGCTACCAAGACTGGGCCTAAAAAGGGAGGAAATGCAGAGAAGGGAAAGGGGGTAGAACCAAACAGAAAGACCATTGCTAGTGTTTGGGAGTTACTCATGCATTCTAGGGATCACAAGGAAGCCCTGGTCCTAGCACTAGACTAAAGGAAAATTTTCACTAGTTCCACTCCAGAACAGATGGTTCAGTCACTGACGGAAACTCCTCAAGGAATGATAACTTTTTCCAATGACGATTTACCTCTAGAAGGGAGAGATCACCACAAGGCCCTATTTATCAAAGCCGAGGTAAAAGGGAAGATGACCTATTGTGTGATGGTTGATAATGGTTCTGCCATCAATGTGTGTCCATTGAAGATTTTGCCAAAGCTGGGGCTGACGGTAGCTGACTTAAAGCCTTCTGAAGTAGTTATCAAGGCTTACGATGACACCAAAAGATCCGTGGAGGGAACTTTTAGGGCGTTGGTCAGAATATGGCCTATAGAAGTTTGGGTTGACTTGCATGTTCTTAATATCCCGGTAACCTTTGCTATTTTATTAGGAAGGCCATGGTTTCACCCCCTAGGTGGTGTTCCATCCACTGTTCATCAAAAGGTTAAGTTTCCACACAAAGGGAGGGTTGTCACCATCTCAGCTGAAACTGAAGTCGCCATAACCGCACTGAAGTTAATCCCTAAGGAGATTTCCCTTAGCCCTAGTTTTGAAGTCTGTGTGATTTATGAAGACAAGATGGATGAAAGGGTTCTGAGAATGATGCGCAATATGAAGTTTCTGCCCAGTATGGGATTAGGGAAAGATCATAGCGGACCTTCGAGGTTTGTGGGGAACAAAGTACCTATTTTGAAGCACGGGTTAGGGTTCAAAGAAGTTGACAAAGCTAGGAAAGAGATGGGTATGTCGAACCGGTCTAAAGAAAAGGAGGAGGAAACCGAGGCTAGAAAGAAGACTCTGTAGGAAATCTTTGTAAAGGAAGGCACCGGGCATTCATATAGCGGGACTCTGGAACCTCTTCTGGTGGCTGGGGAAGTCATCCCAGGGTTCAAGATATTTGCCAAATTTATGAACAAAGCCAGGGAAGCTGCTATCGAAAAGGCCCCTACTGAGGAGCTGGTATTGGCTGAAGAGGGGTCTCAAGAGAATGAAGCTACTTTGGGGCAGAAGGGCATTGATGATCAGAATAAAGACAAAGACTTTGAGACTTACATCCTCGATTCTATCATAGATACCTTTTATTTTAACTGTGATGTTTCTATTGTTTCTTTGTTTGAGACTGACAATCTTTTCTTTTCGAAAGTAAATGCAATGAAATCTGAATTTGCTTATTTATGTGATGTATTCCCTAATGGTTGTTCTGTTTGTGATGATCATTTCATGCTTATGTTTGACATTAATTCTACGCAAACCGAATCATTTAATTTAGGCACAGACGATAATCCTAAAAATATATTGCTTGCTTCTGGTTTAACTCATGGTGAGAGAGAAAAAATAAAAGAAATCTTAAAAAAGAGATAGAAAGTATTTGCTTGGGGCTATGAAGACATGCCCGGGATTGATAGGGAGATCTCAGAACACAGAATCCCTATATACCCTCACATAGCACCAATAAAGCAGAAGCAAAGAAGGTTAAGGCCAGAATGGGCTCTTCTGGTTAAGAAAGAAGTCAAAAAGCAACTGAAGGCAAAATTTTTAGAAGTGGTAGAGGACACTCAGTGGTTAGCAAATATAGTTCTAGTTCCTAAGAAGGACAGAAGGGTTAGAGTGTATATGGACTACCGAGATTTGAATAAAGCCTGCCTTAAGGATGACTTTCCCCTACCGCATATTGACACATTAATTGATAGTACGGTTTCCAATGCAATGTACTTTTTTATGGATGGGTTTTCAGGATACAATCAAATCATGATGGCAGTAATGGATAGGTTGAAGACATCATTCATCACCGAATGGGGAGTGTATTGTTACCAAGTGATGCCTTTCGAGTTGAAGAATGCGGGGGCCACTTATCAGAGGATGGTGACTGCCCTACTGCACGGCATGATCCATAAAGAGGTCGAAGTGTATGTAGATGATATGATGGTGAAATCTAAAACCAGGGAAGGGCATTTTGAAGCACTAGATAAGTTTCTAGCCAGGGCAGAAAAGTATAATCTCAGGTTGAACCCGAAGAAGTGTGTTTTTAGGGTCACATCTGGGAAGCTGTTGGGACACATTATCAGTCAGAAAGGAATAAAGATGGATCCGGATAAAATCAGAGCAATCAGGGACATGCCCGTACTAAAAAATGAAAAAGAGGTCCGAGGGTTTCTGGGGCGCTTACAGTATATCAGCAGATTCATAACTAAGCTGATAGCCATCTGCGACCCTATCTTTAAGCTTCTAAAGAAAGGCCAACCCGTTGTGTGGAATGAAAAGTGTCAACAGGCTTTTGAAACTATCAAGGATTACCTAATGAATCCCCCTATCTTACAACTGCCGAAACCAGGTAAGGTCTTAATCCTGTATCTGGCAATTGAAAAGGATGCAATAGGGGCGATGCTAGCACAGGAAGGCGAAGGGAAAATGGAGCACGTTGTATATTACCTAAGTAAGAAGCTCTTACCCTATGAAGCTACTTACAGCTTAGTAGAGAAGACTTGTCTAGCAGTGATCTAGGCAATGAGGAAACTCCAACACTACTTCCAGTCATATAAGGTGCAAGCAGTTTCCAAACATGATCCTCTCCGGTACCTCCAACAGACCCCGTCTCTTACGGGAAAATTGGCTAGGTGGCTTGTTTTGCTCACAGAATTTGATATAGAGTATATGGTTAAAAAGACAGTAAAAAGAAGGGTAGTAGCAAACTTTTTAGCGCAAAGCCCGGTCGGGGACACCCAAGAGTGGAAGCTGGAGTTCCTTGATGAGCACTTAGGGGCGATAGAGATACAAGATTGGGAAATGTACTTTGATGGAGCTATCAACAACAGGGGAGTTGGGATAGGAGTAACTTTGGTTACGCCAGAAGGAGAAATGATCCCGATGGCAAAAAGGCTCCAATTTAAAGCAACCAATAACCAAGCAGAATATGAAGCCTGCATCTTTGGCTTAGAGGCATTGTGTAGTGCAGGGGCGAAAAATTTCACTGTCTACGGGGATTCCATGCTGGTTATAAAATAAGCCACCAAAGAATGGGAGATAAAAGAAGACAGATTATGGTTGTACTGGGAACACTTGACCACCATTCTGTGCTCCTTCACACAATGTAAATTCATCTATTTACCGAGGGAAGGAAACCAAGTAGCTGATGCCTTAGCCACACTGGCCTCCATGTGGGAAAGTGGGAAGCAACCAGAGGCCAGACCCTTAATCCTCACAAAGTCTCTATCCCCCTGTTATGAAGAGGTGAGAGTAACGCCAGTTGATGTCATTGAGAAACCTTGGTTCTATGATTTATAAAAGTATCTAGAAACTGGGTAATTCCCAGATGACGCTGATAAAAAAGAAAGGATATCCCTACAAATGTTGTCTCAACAGTTCATAAGCCATGGGGGGTTGTTATATAAAAGAATGCTAGTCGGGGTACACCTCAGATGTGTCGACAAGAGTGAAGGCCAGAAGCTCATAGAAGCAATTCATGAAGGGGTGTGTGGGCCACACATGAATGGGACTGTCTTGGCAAAGAAAATAGCCCGTCAGGGATATTTTGGCTCACTATGGAAGCGGATTGTGTTGGATGTGTGAAGAAATGTCACAGTTGCCAAACATATGATGTTAACCATCTACCGTCTATGGAACTTCAAGGAAGAAATGTCACAGTTGCCAAACATATGATGTTAACCATCTACCGTCTATGGAACTTCAAGGAATGACATCTCTTTGGCCGTTTGCTGTATGGGGGATTGACATCATAGGGAAGATAGGGCCGAAGGCAACAAATGGTCATCGGTACATCATTATAGCCATCGACTACTTCTCCAAGTGGGTTGAGGCTGAATCTTATACCACCGTGGGGGCGAGGCAAATGTTGAGATTCATCGAAAAGAACATAATCTGCAGGTTTGGTCTGCCACACCACATAGTCACAGACAACAGTGTTCAGTTTCGAGCAGAGACAGCCACGCTACTAAAGGACTATAAGATTGAGCATCACAGATCATCTTCATATAGGCCACAGGCAAACAGAGTGGTAGAAGCAGCAAATAAGAATGTGAAGAAGATTTTGGCTAAGATGCTGGAAATTACCGAGATTAGGTTGAATACTTACAATTCGCATTATAGGGGTATCGAACTACTGCTAGAACCTCGACAAGGGTCACTCCATACTCTTTAGTTTATGGGTGTGAAGCAGTTTTTCCCGTAGAGGTCGAGATAAGGTCATTGAGAGTCCTTCTGGAATCCAAACTCCCCAAGTATCAGTGGATTGAAAGTCGGTTGGCCCAGCTGACACTGCTGGATGAAAAGAGGATGAAGGCTATGTATCATTCTCAATTGTATTAGAGAAGAATAGCCCGTGCCTACAATAAGAAGATCAAGCCAAGCAAGATTCGAGAGGGGGATCTAGTGTTGAAACTCACAAGATCAGTCACGACCGATCCTCGAGGAAAGTTTAAGCCCAACTGGAAGGGACCGTATCTAGTAAAGAAGCTATTTTTAAAAGGCGCTGCCATTTTGTCTGACATGGAGGGAAACGAGTTTAAAGAACCCATCAACTTAGACAAACTTAAGAAATACTTTCTGTAAAAAGTCTAGCTAGGGAGAAAACCTCGAAAAGAGGCTGTCTAGGCAAAAAATTAGAGACCAAAAAGAAAAAAAGAAAAAAAAGGAGTCCTGCTGGACTGAAAACCTCGAAAGAGGTGGTCCGAGCAAAAGTTAAGGACATATAAAAGGGGAGAGAGAGGCGTAAAATGGTTAGTTGGAAAACTTGCAAGGGCAAGCCAACTAATAACATGAGATGTACTAGAAGTGAAATGTATATATGTTTTATGCTTAAATGAAATAAAATAGATTGCTTTAATTGTCGTTAAACATTACATAATGTGTCCATTACAAGCCATTTAACTAGTACAAAAAGGAAATTATGTCTAACAAAAAGGAAAACGATGACTTCATTCTATGAGCTAGTTCTGCCTTTTTTTCTTTTGTTGCCTACCCTGTGAACTTAACATTTGTAATTCTCTTATCTTTGTATATTTAATAAACTCATCTCTTTCTGTCTGTTGTAAGCGAACCCACGCTTTGTAATGATCATCGGTGCTCTTATCATTGTCGTAGCTTAAGTTTCTTTTGATGACTCTTCGAGGCCAAGTCGCCACCAGGTGGTCCAAAAAATTTTGAGAAAGTGGCCCTAGCTCAAATTCGTGGACAGGCTCTATAATCAGTTATTTATGACCATATTGGCGATAGAGGCGAGCTGGATTGTAGAAAGTGGCAAAATGGAGATCGGCAATCGGGACGCAATACGTATAAGACCGGAGGGTCACATGCCACAAGCCCCACCAGGGACACATCCAACAAATCAGTGTATCAGGGAATGTTGATAGCCAGCTGTGAATGTCCGCAGGGATGAGATGTAGTTTTCTTGTTCGATAATGTTTGGCTTGATAACGCCTAATGTCTTGGGGAGGTTCGATCAAGCCCAACTTTTCATAAAACCACATCTATGGGACTACAAATGGTTAGATACAGGCGGTATTTGGTAGTTGAAAGAAAAGGGGGGCAACAAGAAACTTACCTCCAATAAAAAAGGGCTTCCAGAGAATCATCGCGTCCTTATGAAGTCATCCAATCCAATGATGGTTTCTGCTAAGATGAGAGGGAAGGGATTGAGCCCTGACTCCACGTGGTCGAGGATGGAGAGGATCTTCATATCGCAATGCCCTGAGGGGGAAACCAATAGAAATTGAGCATACAAATAGAGGGCTAACATGCAGGGCCAGTAAGCTTCCCCTTTATCCACAATTATAATGACTTCAAAGAGGTACTCCAATTTGATTTATGAGTCAGAGATACATTAGAAGGAAGACCGAGGTGGAAGATTGAACTTGCGCACCATTTGTTATTGAATGGAATGAGAATTCGGGTTTTCAGGAGCAGGAATTGCAAGTTGGCAAGTAGAATTTGTATGATGACTAAGAATTGCCTCGAATTCCTCTAGTAGGGGGCATATTTCTATCATGTTGAGCTAAAAAATGTGTTTCTGGGGATCCCAAAATTGAACCATAGCATGGAGAAAAGGGTAATTGATTCTCCTAGTATAGAGTGATTTGAAGACCGTAAGATGGAATGGCTCTAAACTGACCCAAGATTTGTTGTCCAACCCTTTCAGAATCGACCGTAAGGACCTCAAACTTTATTCTATCATGTTTGTGGCTTTTCAGAGACATTCAGAGAGAGAAACAGAAAGGGGAGGATGAAAGGGATTCGAGAATTAGGTCAAATGCAGAAATGAAGATTTTATAGGGGCTGGACCGCCTGCTGTTGAGGTGGTAGCCTCAGCAGCATGAGGCGATCGCCTCTTTATCAGGGTTCGATAAGGCGATGGCCTCATCAGCAGCACAGGCCGATTGTGTTTCTTCAGATCGCACAGTCTAATAAGTGGAGCAGTTACGTTACACATACAAGCAGTGAAATCAACTCACATATGGAGGAATGAGAAAAGTAAAACAAATAAATTTAATCAAGGAAAATGTTGAATTTTGCATGCATTTTGTTCAAAAAAAAATAACAACAAAAATTATGTGTTCGCTATTCAGAGATTACACAATTTTTAATATGGGAACGTCAAGCATCTGATCCCGTACCCTCAAGGTCATCTTCTCCCCCGACATCGTTGCCACTCCCATCTTCGTCCTCGTCATCCTCATCAATCTAGAATACATCAATTTGATGCTCGAGAGTAGCGATCCTCACCCTGCTAGCCTCATCTCGATCCTATTCAGACAAATCACAGGTCAGCAAACCATGCAAGCATGCATACATGTAGGAAATAATGAAATTCTTACCCTCCACTGTTGGGTAACCTCCAGCATATAGTCTCTTTGGGCCTCTATCATGCGATACATATAAAGGCCCTGCTCCAGTGAAATCTACATTATCAAAATAAAGATTAGAACTAACAGTTGGTTTTAGAATTATAATGAAAACAGGTCAGGGAAAGGAACATACGTGAGTAGCACCGACAGGAGTGCATACAGGGGTCAGGTCCTCGTCCAAGGCCAGAAACCGGCACGATAACTCTCTGGGGGGAACCCAACATCGAGCTAAAGGGTCAGGGACGTGGATGAAGCTGCCTGGGGCAAACTCAGAACCGAGGGCGACAGTCGGTATGGCTCCCTCACCGGTAGCAGAAGTCTCTTCCCTGCTCGGATCCAATCGACGCCTCAAGGGCTCTCTCTCCCGCACTCAGGACCTAACCGGGGCTACGGGCCTAGCAGGCGCAGCCTGAAGACGAAAACAGGAGGAACATGTTAAGAATCTAATGAATCTGCAAAGAAAATGGGGACTTACAAGGACTTACCTAAGAAGTGGAAGCGGCCTAGAAGGGGACCGTTAGTAGAAGGTGGGTGCAGATGAACTCTGCATATTGGCTCTTCACGCGAACTGTGTGGTCCACAGCTGGTGAGCCCACAATAGCCTGAGCGAGGTCGTCGCCCTCCAACTCATGAGCCCAAAACATACTATCAGGAGGGGACCTGGGGACCTGCCTAGCCCTAATGCCTGCCTTCCAGTTTAGGACCTACTCTCCCAAGTACCAAGCTCGATACCCTGGGCCACAAAGGAGTACCCTCTTCCGGGCTAAAGGCCTGGAGCGAGTCATCTCGATGGTCCAAGTGTCCTCGGACCCCCACAAGTCATTTCGGATCTGCAGGAAAAGAGAGATGTCAATATGTAAGTAAATTGAATGTGAATAATTCACTAATGAGTAGGTTTGTGCTTTACAGGTACCGCATCCTGTTTCAGTGAGTTCAAGTGCTGCCTGTGGATGTGAACCCCTGCCAGATGCCTCTTCACGATGCGGCTAGCGCCCCACCTGCCAAGGGTCAGAAAATGGTCTCCCACCTGGGTAACGCCCACGAGCAACTCTAGCTCCAAAGCCCAGACCTGAAAAATGAAACAGGAGAAGTTGAGAAAACTAATGTAAGTAATGGGGGTCAGAGCAAAAGAAAAAAGAAGAGGATCATGACGTACCAGAACAGCATGCCAAAAGCCGCAAAACCTCCTGGCCCCTCGGACCACCTCGTCCATGCTCCGGTACAAGTACGCCAGGGCACAACTACCCCAATCGAATTGTAATATCTCGAGTTTTTAAATATTTTTATACTGCATCGGGATATGCAGTGTTAATAATTTTTGTATATATATTTATGATATTTTATGAGTTTGTTGTTTGTTTAAAGCTAATTTTAATTATTTTATATTATTTTAAGTACTTTACGTAAAATTTTCTCGGAAATTGTATTTTCGGGGAAATTGACATGTAAATAATTTAATACTATTTATTTTGACTAGTTTTATGAATTTGCATGAACTCATATATAATTTTAAAGTGCTAAAATAAATTGTATATATGTGTACTTATTTAAATTAATTAGAGCTTAATTAATTTCCTTAATTTTATTATTTAATTTTTGTATTAATTAATTAATTTTAAGTGTATAAATTATTAAATATATTAAAATATTTGTGTGGTGAGTATTATTTGTGTGTGGGAATATATATATTACTATAATATAGTGTGGACATATATATATATACATATAAACACAAATTTTAATAAAAAAAAAACAAAAATTGCCTTAATTACAGTTTTGCCCCTCCTTCATCTTCTTCCTCCCAAAACGTTTTCAGCCATTTCAAGCTGGTTTTCTTTGCTGTCACTGTACTTTCCGGTGTGCCACCTTCCCTTCCAGCCATTCCCGACGTCCCAAGCTCTCATTTCCGGCATTGTTTGACCTGATTTTCATCAAGAAGCCAAAAATCGACTTAGCTTCGACCAAGCACTTTCCGGCCACCAAATTTGATGCTGTCAGTCTCTATCTTCTCCTTGAGCTCTGGTGAATGTGATTCCAAGATTTTTTTCACTTGATTTGGTCTAGAATTGCTTAGGTTTCAATTTCTTCAAATCAGCCATTTTGGGTTTCAAATTTTTTTCAGCTTTAATTTGATTGATTCATGAAAAATTCCTTCACAAACTTTGTTCCTAGAAGCTTAATATACATACTTTAATTTTTTTATAATTTTTGGAATTTATTTTAATTTTTGTGAATTTTTAATTATTTTATTATTATTTTCTAATTTTCGAAAATTAATTAATTAAATTATGAAATTATGTTTTATGGTGATTATAGGAGTTTAAATGAATTATAGAAATTTATTTGTAATTTTTGTGAATTTTTATGTATTTATTTGGAATTTATTAAGTTTATGTAATTTTGAAAAATAGGGTTAATTATGTGTTTAATTGAAATAAATTGGTAAATTGAGTATATTTATTGATATTATTGAATTATATGTTGAGAAATTAATTTTTGAGTAATTATATAATTTTTGGTGAATTTTTGAACATTTATAGTGAATATATATATATAGGGGTATTTTGGTAATTTTACACTAAATTGGCTAAAAATATAATTAAATTGGTTTTAATAATTATTTGAGCTATAAAAATGATTTCTGTAAATTTTTAGTATTTTTAACTAATTAAAACTATTTTTCGTAAATTATTTTCAAATTATATATAATATACTATTTTTCTAAATAAATGGATTTTTATTGATTTTTAGTATGTTTTAGGGTTAATTACATAATTTGGATTTATAAAATGTATTTTTATTATGTAAGGGCATTTTCGGTATTTTATAATTATTTTGTGAATTGTGAACCTCGGTCGGTGAATTGTAGTTTGGAGTCCGACCAAAAGGATTGTGGTTGTAATCCTGTGTTTATTCCGAAGTGTATTTCTTTGCAGGACCGGCTCTACTCTTTGAGTAGAGAGATGTCCGTTTTACAGGGGAGGTTCTGCCGGATTTTTGATAAAATTCTCGTAAAACGTGATGTCCGGTCAAATTCCTATTCTAATTCTATGTATAAAATTTTATATCGAGTCTTTAGAATTTTCGTTAACTTTATTTTGATTTCATATTGTCATTTTTTTGTCTAGCTGCACCGAGACCGAGGTCTAACGGATCAGGTCTGCCGAGTTTGTCTCGTGGAGCACTAACATGTGAATTATTATATTGTATATATATGCACTGCATATAGGGTGCATTATTTAGAATTTTTCATTTTCATTGTATGTTTTAAAAATGATTTAAATTATAATATTTTTGGTATATCTAGTGTTGCATTTTTATATATATGCAAATTAAATAAGTATACATGTTAGTTTGATATATGCACATTAAACAATTAGGTTTAGGTTTAATACATTTGAATAATATACACATGTTTTAAAATGTACACTTAGACATAATTATTTTATTAAATGATTAATATAACTTAGGTATAGTTTTAGTAGATTTTAGGTTTATTCTTAAATAATTGCATGTTAAATTATAAACCTACACTTAAATTATTTTTAAGTTTATTTTTGGTATATTTTTTATTTATTTCCAAATAAATAAATGTTTTATTATTAAATTAAACCTAGCACATTAGTGGTATATTTAGGGTTTATTTTTGATATATGCATGCTAGATAATTAGGTTTATTTTTAGTATATTTGTGAATATATGTTAAACACAAACACGTATTTAAATGAATATTTATACATAAATGTTTTATTAAATGATTTGTGTACTTAGAGTATATCTTTTGCATATTTAAATATATTTTTTAAGATAATGCATGTTATATTATTGTTACTCATTTAAATTATTTTTAACTATATTAATTATTTATCTTTAGTTTATTTCGTATTTTATTTGACACACACACATATATATATATATACCTGAAATATACTGGGTATATTTTAGGTATATTTTTGGTATATATATATATATATATATATATATATATATATATATATATATATATAGTTGGTTTTACTATTATGAATATTGTTTTACATTAATTATTTTCGAATGAATGATTTATTCTAAGTGAAGGATATCAATAGAACGTGCTTCCTAGTGGGCAGCACTAGGACCGTGTACGTACCGGTACGATAGATAAGGATTAAGTGAGAGTTAAAATTGGGTGATTATAATTGATTTAATTGATTTGACTAAGATTAATGGTATGTTAGATAGTGTGATTGCGGGGCCAATCACACTGGCAGTCAGACTGCTAGAGCTCGGTTGACTTAGTGTCTCGGGGCCAGTCTACTGTCCATAAGTGAATTGAATGATCTATTTGGTTGATTGAGATGTGAGGTGATAGATAGTGTGATTGCTGGAGCTCGGTTAACCAAGTGTCTCGGGGCCAATCACACTGACAGTCAGACTGTTGGAGCTCGGTCGACTTAGTGTCTCGGGGCTAGTCTGCTGTCCAAATTGGAATAAGTGTTCTATTTGGAATCAAGTGAGCCTGCATGGCTAAAGTGATGATGGGGTTGTTGAGGTTGTTATTATTAGGGTTCTATGGATCCTTCATGAATTTAATCAAACATTTTCTACATGTAGTATATTTATAAAAGCAGAGTTTGGCATTCGTGTGAAATGTATGTGTGTGTGTATATATATATATATATATATATATAAGAATGCCTGATTGTTATGGTTTAGTTTGCATGTATATATAGTATAATAATTCACTCAGTGAGGTCTGACCCCCCTCAATTATTTTTTTCAGGAGATCCCATATCGTCAGACCTTAGTTGTAGAGTTCCTCGCCAGTGTTCTTCAGTCCCGGCTATTTTATGCAAATGTATATTCTAAACTTTGAATTGTATTTTAGAAACTGCAGTAGTATTGTTATAATTTTTGGAAGTGTATTATTTTGTTTGGATATTTAATACTTTGAGAATTTGTATTTGAACATTATACGAATATGTATTCATTTATAAAAGGATTTGGAGTATTTATTTTATATATTGATTCAGAAAAAATTTAATTCGATCATACTTTTATTTATTTATTGTATGATTTTATTTTCTTAGGCTTGCTATGGGTTCCGGATTCGAAAGAATTTCCGTTCCCTAACACCGATCATAACTCTTAGTTTGGATCATGACACGAATATAGGAATCTGGTCAAGATCCCGAAGGGCTGGTAGGAACATCAGATCAATAGAGCTGGCGGTGTCAGCAAAGAGAGTGGTACCGAGCAGGTAGAGCAAGAAGGCCCTCACTACCTGGTCAATCTCAAGGGAAGAGGTAATCGCTGCGACCTGGTCTCAAGTGAAAAAGCTCTGATCGAGTCCAACTTAAGGGTATGAGTCCCCTTCATGTCAGGAGTCATCCCCAAAAGTCACTCTATATATGCAGCCTTATCCAGAGACAGTTGATGTAGACTCGCATCGAAAGGAACAGGATCCTTGACACAGGCAATCCCCATGATGGCAGCAAATGATACCGGGTCTAGAGTAAGCTCACCGAATGGGAGGTGGAAGGTGTGGGTTGTATCAAACCACCTCTCCATCAGGGCATGCAATGGCTGGTAGTTCGTGCGCCCTTGCTTGGATGGAAGTGAGAGTACGAAGTCCTCGAACCTCGTCTCCTGAATCCGATCCCTCTGCTCGTCAATCAAATCACTGAAAGAGACTCGGGCTCCATGGAAATTCCCAGCACCCTTGAATGTCTGAGCATCATGCTGCAATAAAAAGATAGGGAAGTAAAATTTATACGTTTTGCGGTCTCAGGGAGAATTTTAGAATGAATGTACATATAAATGGTGAAGTGCCTCTCTATTGATGAAGCGATCGCCTCACCTTAGAGGCGATCACCTCATTATAGAGGCGATCGCCTTGTCGAAGAGGCGATTGGCTCTGTGAAGGGGCGATAGGAAATCGCCTCTTCATATAAGCCTATCGTCTCATCGATGAGGCGATCGCCTCATAATGAGACGATCGCCTCATCGAAGAGGCGATCGCCTTTATACGGCACAGATGGGGGCAGTGTAAATTCTTATCGCAATAAAGCATAAATTCTATGGTTTGTTTGATTAAATAAATGTCCTAGAACGATAATTATGCAAGATTAATCCCTAACCCAATGTAATTTTACAGGGAATTTTAGGGTACTAATCTCTCTAGATGCAGAAGAGCAGATGTAAGACCCTAGGTCTGCCAAAAGTGGAATCGAGTCTCCACAGGTCAATCCCAGACTCCTAGAAGCACTAATAAGAGGCGGGATATGATCCCACTGAGGTACAGGAGGTGTTCTGGCGTTCTCCATCGACTGAAAAGTGGGGAGAGATGCAGAGAGTATGAGAAGTATAAGAAAAAGAGGAAAAGAAAAAAGGGGAAGAAAAAAATATAATGGAAGGGAGAAAGGAAAAAAGGAAAAGAGTGTTTTTATAGCAAGCAGGAGCGTAGGGTTTCCCCTAAAAAAAAAATGAATGAAAAAATGATGATGAATGAATGACGGTGATGAGAATGATGGGTGGAAGTTAGTACTGCATACTAGGGAGGCGGAATTAAGAGAAAGGATCTTTAAGAGCCCGAAGCTCAGAGGACAGGGCTGTTCGGGTTTGAATCCCTGAAGCTTAAAGAGAGGGTTGTTCGGGTTTAAATCCCCGAAGCTCGCAGGACAGGGCTGTTCGGCTTTGAATCCCCGAAGCTCAAGGACAAGGCTGTTCGGGTTTGAATCCCCGAAGCTTAAAGAGAGGGCTGTTCAGGTTTGAATCCTCAAAGCTCAGAGGACAGGGCTGTTCAGGTTTGAATCCTTGAAGCTCAAGGATCGAGATGACTGTTCGGGTAGTATCCCCAAAGTCGGAAGCGAAGGACAACTGGGCCAGGACAACCCAGAAGTCTATGTCCCCAGAGGAGTGATAATCAGACCAGGAAAATCTGAAAACCACATCCCCAGCGAAGATCGGGCCAGGAAAACCCGAGAATCAAGTTTCAATGTTGCAAAGACCAGGCCAGGAAAACCCGAGAATCAAATTCAAATGTTGTAAGGGCCGGGCCAGGAAAACCCAAGGTTAGAAATTTTCAAATGTCTCTATCAAATATTAATGAGTGGCTGATCGGGCCAGGAAAACCCAAGAATCACGGTCACATTTCAGAATTGAAGAATTCGTCTCTCGGGTAAGACCCGAGAGTCAGGTACGTTTCTTACCTTATTATTTATTTTTTGTTATGCATGTGATTTTTTGAAAAATGGTCATTGCATGCATTTGATTTTTCAAAAAATTAGGGGGCAAACTGTAGACACTCGATTCAGTCGGCCCGTGTTAGGGGACGAACTAGGGTTGCTCAGTTTGACCGGCCCATTATCAAGCCCAATGATGAGAATGTGAACTTGGACATGAGGATGAAGCCTGAATCTCTAAGTGGAAAGTGGACTTGAAAATCCAGAAGCCTGCAAAACCTAAATTGAGCGCAACTACCCAAGTTTGGTCGAAGCCCGCTCGGCCCAGTGCAGGCCCAGGCCAAAGGGGCACCGCTTCAGTGTAATGAGGCGATCGCCTCACCGATGAGGCGCCGCCCCTCTGGCAGCCCGCGTGCAGCTGCATTTAATGCAGCTGCAATCAAGTGGTGCGGGCCTCACTCTCCAGACTTTCTCCTTGCGTGAGGAAAAGACTTTTAAGGAAAGGAAAAAGGCTAGGGGAGCTCATGATAGGCTAGGAGGATGAGGGGGATGGGTAAGCTAAGGGATAAAAGGGAAAAAGAGAGAGAAAGAAGAAAAAAGGGAAGAAAATGAGGGAAAGAGGAGAGAGCTCTGAAGAAAAAAGACAGAGGGAGAGAAGAGAAGAAGAAGGAAAATGTCCTGAAGGAATAGAGGAAGTCCACTTCCCCATAAGAGAAGAAGGAAGAAACTTGTGTTAAGGAGAGATACCATATCTTAGCAAGGATCTCAATCAAAGTAGCTCTAAGGGCCTCTAATTTTAGTATGAAATTTGAACCTTGAACTTGATATGTTCATCATTTTGTATGTTCTTGCTTGTGTGTAACTGAGTCTTTAGCATATTCTAGGTTTGGCTCTAGTATATGTGCTTGACATCTCATTTTATTGATGGATCTTTGAATATTTACGCATGTAATTGTAGTATGATGAGTGTAGAGTGTGTATATGCATGTTTTGTTTGCTTAGAATAGAAGTTTACATGTCTTGGAAGTCAGAGCCGGTCTAGTGGTTAGGCGACGCCTCTTCACAAAGGCGTCGCCCCATCTCAGTGAGACGATCGCCTCATCAGTAAGGCGATCGCCCCACTGATAGGCCCTCAGGGGACTTACCTTATGTGTGCGTATTGCTAGCTTTTGTCTCAAGATTGCAAAAGCCCTGTTGATGAGGCGTCGCCTCTTCAATGAGGCGATCGCCTCATCTCAATGAGGCGATCACCTTATTAATGAGGCGACTGCTTCATTGACAGGGTTAACCCATTTCTTGCTTTGTTTTGTTGATTTTTTACTATGATGCCTGCCTTAACATGTCACCTTTTGACCTTAAACATGTCTATAGGATTGTATAATGGTGACTATCTTGATTGTTCGATATTTTCTTTAACTCATAATGTGACAACCTCTTTGTAGGATCTCTTTGTAAATATTGTTATATGTGACTTCGTTTTTTTTTGTAAGAAGAAAGGCTAATTGTGTGATATTTGCAGGAATTACTTGATAATTTCTATCATCAAGCAATCACTTTTGCTATTTATCCTTTGCATATTGATGTCTTTATATTATTTTAATAATTTATTTTCGGTATATGTTTGGTTTATTTTCTGTATATTATTTCGTTTATTTAGTTAAAAAGCGTTGTAATTCTTAATCCCTTCCCCCTATTTAATTTTGAATGTATGGTTGTAAATTATTATTTATTTTATTTACTGCATTTTTTGAATGTTGGGATTTAAAGGCATGAAATTGGGCTAATGTGCAAACTCGGACTTAATTATAAAATCTAGCAATTATCCGAAGGCAATTTCATTACTTGTGGTAAATGAGGAAATAATTAAATAATTAAACGGTAATAAAACGCAAAACACAAACGGAGGCCAACCGCAAGGTTGGTTAAGCATTCAAACGCTCATACCTAGTTTCCGAACCCGATCTTTGATGACAGCTTCTGGGAACCTCCGTGGGATCCAGTTGCTGTACAGTGTGTCCCGACTTTTATCCGGATGGCGACTCCATCTCCGAATAGGCCCATGACCTATATCGTATTTCTTAGTGGGCCTCAAGCCCACACAGTATTGTGATCACCAAATACTGGGGCGTACGCTAAACCCCGCCGCCTACAGTACCAATAAAAAATCTAAGTCTTTATACCAGAAAAAAATTAAGTATTAGTTATTCATATTTTCAAATATTTTTAGGTATGACGGAAGAATCTAAGTCTTTGTACCAGAAAACTCAAGATATCACACTATATGCTTAATTTAACAAGATTTATGAGTATTAAAAGAAAAAGTTAAACAAGTAGAAGGTAAATGATTCTTTTGCAATAACCCTATCAAAATTATTTTTTATTGATATGAATTCGCCTAGATTTAATCTAATCGCCAAGCTGTTATGGGCAAAGTGGGAGATTTAATATCGAGTCCTCTCTTCCCCTCTGCACTTCTAATTGTAATTGGCCAAAAAAATGATATGAAAACTGATAAATAATGTCAATTAGAGAGTATATTCTAAAAAACAATGTCAACTAGAGAGTAGTGATTTAGTGGTAATTTAACTTCAAACATTATAAAGTGTAGAATTTAAATTTTTTTATCATTGATTTGCAGTTCATTAATATTTAAATAGTTTGATCTTCTCATTAATTAAAAAAGAATTGATGATTAATTCACTGAACAAATTCTCAAGAAACCTTCAATCTGTTTTTGTATTGTCATAAAAAGAAAAAATTGATGAATAATTTCACGGAAATAGTCAAAGAAATTCTTAAGAAACCTTCAATGAGAAGAAAACAATGGATTTTGGTTTCATTGAGGCCTATCTTTGCAAGTAAAGACTAGAGATGGAATGCTGGACATGGTCTCGTTCGTAATTGATCTAACTCAATTTTGACGAATTGACCCGCTAAATGCACGATGCCCAGAAATTGAACGGCATGCCTCAGGTTAAAGGCATTCTTCAGAAAAAAGCAGATTACATGATATTAGTGTTTCTAGGAGGTTAAACACTCATTCTAAAATTAAACATACAAAAAAATACTGCTAAAAAAACCCACATCAGTTTTATGCTTGTTATTCAATTGAGTGCAAGAAAAGAGTTGTATGTACACCAAAGAGAACATGAACCATGGTCATGGAAATAAACTCTGTTCCAAATTCCAGAAAAATGATATAGCCACAGCTCAGTTTCTAATCAATCTAAACCATTTAATTTCCTGAGATCTGATAAACCTTCCCCTTTCATATCAGCTGCACACTTCAAATTGAAACTAATTAAAGAATGAGTCCATCTAGCTGTAAATGTCATTTGACTCTCATGCACTTGGAGAGAACCTGTGAAAATTTCTTGTACATGTGCCGCTTCAAATACATTCTTTCTACCTTTTTCCTTGCTTTCATCCCCATTTGCTCCTTTACAGATGGATTTTTGAGTAAAAATCGGATATTTCTGGCAAGAATATGACTTCCTGGATGCCCCACTGGGTGAAGAAGTCCAGTTACATTGTGCTCCACAATTTCTTTTGTGCCTCCAGCATCTGTTCCAAGTACCTGCAACAGAGCATGGTTAAGAAAGATAATACTCTGTTATACTTTTGAATTCATGCAACATGAGAAGAAGAGACATCTTATTTGGAAAAAAATTTTAAAAAAAATTCTGAAACTCCAATGCACCATCAGAAAGGGGAAAATATTAGACGGTTTGTTCATTTCACCAAGCAAAATCAGATCATAAAGCTGCAGCATTTTCTCTGCAAGAGCAAATCCTTTTTACACATTCCTTGCTCTTTATTTACCTCTTATGCTAATTATGTTGCATATGCCCGTCATTCTTAGCACATATACGCCAGATAGTCTACACTTACTCCATCACAACTTTAAAACACCGCTGGTCAATCTCTCAGACAGGAGAGTAAAATCACATAAAATACATGCAGATTTGTCTGCAGTTACAGAGCTTAGCTCTTCCCACCTTTCCCCCATAAATTACTTGCGAGCTCATTTTGCTCTGCATGGCAACGGTGTGAACATTTAGCATCAAAATTTTCACAAGAAGTCTCTTTCAAGTAAATCTCTAAACAGTACAATACATTGTATGGCATATGATTGCAGAAAGTCCTGCAAGGCTGCTTACGTGTTTTGCTTGGACAACGTTATAATATCCACACTTAATGCGTTTGGATAGACCAAATGCCTTGGCACCTTTGTCTAAGAGGTCCATCATTTAACACGCTATGCCATCTCCTACTTGAGGCATTCAACAAATACCATGCATCAGATGCAAGATTCATGCCTTCTACAGCTTTTCTAAAGCTTAATCAGTGAAACATATTAAAGACTGATCTAACAACTAGGCATGCAATAAAGTGAACAATATTATTCCTAAAATATCTTTAAAAAGAAAAAATAGAGCTAGTTCATTTGTAATCTATCTACATGCTTATTAGAAACATGGAAGATGGGACGCATAGCAATTTATAATAGAAGCGCCTGACCAGAAACATAAAAATGCTCAATACCCGTATGCAGAAGTAACTCAGCTTGTAGAAGTATATTTTGCAATCTATTATCACAGGAATAAGGCAGCCAGAAATTCACTCAACAGAGTTGACAAATGCCTATGACATGACATGATTTAAAATTTTTTTTGCATTAGTTGAAAATCAAGTTTTGGCAGGAACAGTAGCAAGTAATATATCATGTACATCTATGCTGCGCTGGAAGAACCAGGAAAGAAAATGCTTACCGGAAGACCAAATGCCATTGCTTCAATTGTCACTCTTCCGAAGGTTTCTCCAAGCCCCTGCACATTAAACCACAAATTACTATACCCTTTTTCTGATAAAAAGAATAATGTTACATGTTCAAAACAAGCCTATTGTTGCAGTCTGGTACAAGAGCTCAATAAGTAAGAACTCTTGATTTCAAATTAAGAGCTCCTTAGAGAGAACACAACCATCTCGATTTTAGGATTCAATTTTTTTTTTTTTTTCAAACCCTGCTTAAACTTTGATAAACTCACTTCCACTTAAATACAACTAAAAACATGGTGAGAAAAACTACATACACATGTAAGAACTTCGTAGCTACCTATTAAACTAAGAAAATTTATTCCATGTTTCTAGAAGCATGGCATTACAAAGAAAAGATAAAAACCCACTTGGAGTTGAAAATAAACAGACATAAATAAAATATAACTAGCTACTTTAAAGAAGTGACCGAAATTTCGCACTTGATACTACTAGATTTTTCTCAGTGGTTTTGCATGGTATTTAATCAAACACCTCTCATTATTGTATCCAAGGCCATTGAGAAAACAGAATAACCAAAATAAACCATGGTGTTGTTACAAAGAGAATCCATCAGATAATGTTGCTGAATATTTGAGCATTCTCAGATATGGTCTTTAAATATCAGTGCCGGGACCTGGAAGAACTCAAATACATTGTGACTGGACTACCTTTTCACACAGAAAAACGACCTCACAAAAATTGTTCAAAGGTCTAAATTGTAGTTATAATAATGGCAGACCTTGCGCATGGAACTAAAACTTAAAAGTTGACAAAGAGAACTCAAACAACAAAGGAACAATTGCATTTGAACCATAGATGCACAATCAGGGATTTAAAGACTTGAATTCCTTTTTGTGTAAACATATGAATGGTTGCACAAGTAGAGATAGCTTAACAAGAGACCATGAATCAGATTACCTGGGAGTTCATAACATAAACATCTGCTGCAGAGTAAAGTGAAGCAACACGGGTAGTTGCTGGAGTCCACAAGACTGACTTTGACAAGTTTGAATGCTGGGACAAGTAGCTCAGCGTTTCTTTGACATAAGGAACCTTATTACTCTTAGATCCAACAGACCCAATAAGAACTTTAAGAACTTTAAGATAGTTTCCTCGTTCCTCTTCGAGATTAGACACCACTTTACTTCTTCTGAGCCTTCTATTAAAAAGACGAGTTAGTCGTGAACCTTTCTTCTTAGTTTCATTCACCCTCTGAGGAGACTTATTGGAGTGATCTGTACTATTTAAAAATTCATTGGTATCTCGTAACAAAGCTCTTGAGTGATGTGTTGCAGATATGGTAGATTGGTCTTCACCTACATCCACTGAACTTCTTAACTTCTGCAAAGGTCCTCCTTCAATTAGTAGCTGTATTGATTCAAGAAGTAAGAGTTGACCCTTTCCAGGATTTACACTGCTGAGAGACATCAGAAGTACATCATTATCTGCCAATCCCATTTCTTTTCTAACAGAATCTCGCAACAATCGCTTCTTCTCCAACATCTTCTCAGGGCTAGAAGATGGAGTATTTAGTGAACAAGAAATTCCAGCTACAAAAGCCAGTTCATCATTAATAGACAGTGGAACTATTGCAGGTGGAGATCTTAACTTAATCTTTTCTTCATCACACCAAGATAGCCATTGTTTAGTCTGGGATTCAGAAAGAAAAACAAGCATCTTCACTCGATCTAGGACATTCTTTGACCGATCAAAGTATTCTTGTCGATTTTCCATAATCCACCAAACAATTTGACTTCCACCAGCTGGGAAACGGGTCATGTATTGATCTGAAACCAAAAGTTAGTATGCCAGATTATAGCACTTTCAGTGTTTGCAAAAAATGTCCAAAATATCTGACAAAACTCGACCATGTTCCCTAGCAGAGTTTCAGAAGCAAGTACACTTACAGAAAAACCAAAATGTTTATATACTATCCAATCATAGGAACCAAAGTAAATTTAATAATGTAAATAAAGTTTTTTGTGGCTTTCAAAAGAAAAAGCTCAGATAAACTGTGTGAAAAAAGAAAAGAGGAGTATGAAAATGCAAAAACATGAGTGATGAAAACTAGGAAATGATTAGTAATCATTAAAACATGAGAATCCACACTGGCCGACATTTTCTGACAATCAAATCGAGAAAACGGAACTAACAAATTATAGTAGCACAATATCTTCCCTGGAAAAACAACTACAGCATAAGCCAGCGCAATTGT
The DNA here is from genome assembly GCA_947683625.1 of Mallotus nudiflorus. Classification (NCBI taxonomy): domain Eukaryota; kingdom Viridiplantae; phylum Streptophyta; class Magnoliopsida; order Malpighiales; family Euphorbiaceae; genus Mallotus; species Mallotus nudiflorus. Next base: position 192,138 of record CANTUR010000516.1, on the reverse strand, counting down.
TAATCCACTATGTCTACCCAGACAACAATCTTATTCATTTTAACTAGTTAATACAACAAGATAATGCTGGGTAAGAGACACCTAACACATCAGTGGAACTCTCTGGATAGCCAAGTTATGTATTGATAGGCAACAGTGTAGTCTATGGGATTCTATTTCTCATCTGTGATCCATAAAGATCAAGTTCACATAAGCAATTATGGCACATGACTAGTTTGATTTAGCTCAGCCTATTTACAGAGAAAATGAATTACATATAAGCCAGATCCCTTCTTTCATTTAATATGATTCCATTTTGTGTACTTGAAAAAGGTCAAAATAATATCCAGCTTATGCAATTGCTTTCTTACTAACAATTAGTACAAAAGTAACCAAATGGCTTTACCTATCCATGATGCACAGACTGCAGATCCTGCAATCACAAGGTCTGCCTTCATAGCAGTTTTGAAGCTGAGGTCAGCTTTGTCCTCAAGCACCTTGATCCTTCTCCTAGTAAGCTCTGACATCAAACCACCCTTTTTGCTAAGAACTACAGCAGAAACTGTGGCTCCGCAGCTCAAAAACTCTGTTGCCAACTCCATCATTGAAAGTGGAGCTCCAGTCATTGAGAGCTCATGGAATATCAAAACAAATTTTCTAGACCATACAAGACGAGCAAAGTCACTCTTCCTGTCACAAGTTCCTGTTCGCTTCTCAGGACTCCATTCTAATACTCTATCTTCTGTTGACCCAAATGGACCAACAAGGAAACCATAGGAAGTATTCTTCTGGGGAATGTCTGGTTCCTGTACTTCAACATCATCACTTTCATACTGTAAAGTTGCCTTCTGTTTTTCCCGTGTTTTACTCCGCAACCTTCGTCCTGATCTCTTACTCCTCTTCTTAGAAGAAGAAGAAGCTTTTTTCTGATTAGAAGGAACTTTGTTCCCCTTCTTGGCCAAAACCACTCCCATCCCTCTACCATCTTTTGCCTGAATCTTATTGGTCTCATTTTTTACATCCAAAGAACTATCATTGGCAAGCAAATCACGTCGTGTATTCTGTTCAGTTTCTGAAACCTCATTTCTGTTTTTACCATCAAACCCAAGAAATTCCTCCTTATTATCACCATGAGCCCACCTAGACTGAACATAAAACCCAAGGTAAGCCCATAGAGTAATCAGAAGTAACCAGTACACTAACCGATTGCTTCGAAACCACTGTACACCCACTCCAATACTTCTGCCCTCTCTCCGTGGAGTTCGACTGGAATTCAACTTCCGAAAAGTGGGAGAGTTTTTTGGTGTTGATCTCCCTGACAATGCCGACTTAAAGCTACCACCTGTTCTTAATGGTGATTGTCTAACAACATTTACATGCAAATCTCCTCTGTTTACTACGTCCTCCATTTGGTTCTTCAACTATATCACAGAAGCAGAAAGCTTAATCCACATGTTACCCATTACACTACTGTAAAAGATTTACCTGCAATAAGAAATAACTAAGCCTATTATTTCAAGCATAAACAATCAAGTATGTCAAAATTTCACACATTTATTTGCTTTCTTAGAAATTACAGACATTTCTCACATTTGCTGTTTTTTCCCTCAAATTCCCAATGTTTTTGTTGATTGCCGTATTCTTAGTTCTAAAACAATAAATTCAAGAATCACATGTTCTTTTATTATTATTTTTCCCCTAAACTTCGTTCTGCAACCCAAGAAAGCTCAACATAATAACAAAAGAACACAGTTCCTTCTGAAGCCAAAAACATCATAAAGTACTAAACTACACTTTCTCCAGCAACCAAAAAGAATCACAACAAAAAAATCAAGAAATCATTATAATCTTGAACTATGTTTCTATGCATATTCACAGTAATAATCAATCAATCAATCAAGCTCATTGAACAAAAAAAAATCCGTTCTTTTAAACACATTTTCATAAATCAGTTGCTTCCACTAAAATTCCTACATTTCTCATCAACCAAACAAAGCTTCGTACAGCGAAAACCAAAAACATACTTAAAAGAACTCCTCAAGAAAATCAACAAGAAGCTAATCTTTAAAGATTCTTGATCTTTTTTAGTCAAAAGTTGAACACTCAACTTCAACAGCATAGAAAAACCCTAACACAAACGAATTTGCTTAATAAATCACCAAACTTATTAAAGAACTGTCCATCTCAACAAGATTTAAGCAAGCAACCAAAAAAAGAAAGTGAACATTGAAGCTTCAAAAGAAGCATTTAACCTTATAAAAGAAGACCGCAAAGTTACTGTTTCGATTTCGATCTTCCGCTGCTGCTGCTGGTTCTTCTTCTTCCAGTGCTTGCAGTTGCAGAGTTGAGAGTTTTTTTTTTTTTTTTTTTTTTTTTTTCAGGGAAGTGTCTGAAATATGATTTTTTTTTTTTGAAAAAAGATAGATCGCACGCGCGAGTGTACACGCGGCAATCTGGAGTAGGCTGTTATAGAGTACGGGGCAACTGTTTTGGTCATTGTTTTGCGTAAATTGACGTGGCAAAATCACATTGGTTCTTTTATTGAGAATTGTTGAAGAAATTTTCCAGCTAATATTTTTCTGGTCCCACTATGCTGTCGGCTGGTTGATTTTGGCCGTTGATCTGTTGATGTCAATAATGTCATGATCGGTGTTATTGATCAAGTTGAGCACATAGTAGCCGTTGGATTGAACCAAGCATGACTTTGTTATTTGATTCTATAATAGACTAAAATTAAAATGGAATAATTTAGTTTAAAGGAAAAATACAAAAAGCAAAAGCGTCGAAGAAAATCATCTCTCAACTGTAATATAATATCTTCTTTAAAAGTCTCCAATATGTATAATTTTTTTTTTTACATCATGATAAAATTTATCAATTATAATTTTTTTTACCACTATTATAAAGATAGAAAATTCAATTCTAGATAGAATAGATGTTTCGTGATATTTTGATAATCAATTCAACGTATATTTAATTTGAACTCAAAATCTAAAACATGTTATATAAAATTTTGAATGTCAAATGAGGTTTGGCCATTAGTGTGAGCAAGGTATGTTATGAACGACTTTATTTTTGTTTTGACAAGCAAGACATACATATAACTGTTAGTAAAAGAAATACATTGTTCACTAACGTATATTATTTTTCTTGTAATTTTAAGTTCTTGGAAATTTAAATATTTTTTCCCCAGCAAAAATGAGGGTGTTTGTTTTGTTTTTTTAAATTTGGCATTTATTGTTGTTATTAACAAGGAAGGAATCATCTGAATTATTAAGAAATAGCTGTCAATTTCTCACCTCAACCAAAGAGAGTGGCATTTAGTGTTGGAATATAATATGTTGTCAAAGCAGTTGGCAACAAAAAAGCTCAACTACTACTAATAATTTGATGAATATAAGGAGGGAAATCTTATATTATATGATACTCCACAACAGTACACAGTATCCTAAATAAACAATTTGGGACCATTTTAAGAGACAATTTTCTAATGGAATTTATAGGAAGAAAAAAAGATGACAAAACAAAAACCACATCACCAATTGATGGCTTACCAAATCAAAAAGACAAGTTTATCTGCACAACAAAATCGCTTTTATGACCTTAAGAAAACTGCTTTATTTTTTTTTCACAATATCTCAATCTCAATCGTATTGAAGGGACTATTATCTTTCACACAAGAGGGTAAAAGCTTCTCCCAATTCAGCAAGTAATATTTGCTCACATTCTGCTAAACTCCTTCCACCCTACAGAATAGTTTGCTAACATCTACTGCAATTTTGACAAACCAGAATTCAGAAAGCATCTAAAAGGGGCAATGTCACAAAGCATCAGGGTGGATGCAATCCGACTCAATAAAAAATATTGCACAGAATTTATTGCCATTATTTTAACGTCACATAATAAGCAGGCTGAATTATATAAATCATAGCCAAATTCCATACCTTAAAAAAAATATATATCTGTTAACACAATACATGTTTCATTGAACAAATAAATTCTCTACCCTGCAGACCTTGTCTCAATAAAAATCCCACATATAAAACCGTACTCTCGAAACCAGACTCAGCCACAAAGTTAACATCATCAAAGTCGGATGGAAATACTCAAACACCATCGACTTACATAAATAGGAAAACTCAATGTCACCGAGCAAACAGCTTCTGCACAATAGTTCTTGTTCTTTTTGAAAATTTTTTAATATATAGTTTCTGGAGAAGCCTGCATACATTTCTCTCAAGCTTCACTAAAAAACCAAGCCACAAGAAAAACCTGAAAACAACAAAAAAAAAAAAGGAAAAGATATATAAACTTATCCAGCATGCCTTCATAAATTAATTCATCATAGGACCAATATCTAAAGATCATACCGCACATTTAAACAAGAAACTACCACCCGTCAAGCCACAATTATGTTCTCAAATTGACTGCAGCATGAACAGGTGTTTGTTACGTATAACTGCAACCAGCAGAGAAAGAAGTGGAATTAGAAGAACAAGGATTTAATAGAAGGGCAGAGTACGATGGTAATTGCGTATAAAGAAAATTGAAAATGGGTCTATTGATAAAAAATTCCAAAAACCTTTACACAGTCACTTTTGCCAATTGTTTTATTTACTTGAGTGCAATAAATTATGTCTCTATTTAACATAACACCATTACCTCTCTCTTCCTCCCTGCCTCTAATTCTCTCAGTTTATTCCCCAACCTCTACCTCCTCTGTCTAACCTATCATCAATAAATTGGATCTAACAAGTTGCAATGGAACTGTAAGAGATAAACTCCGTCTTTAGAGTATTGGTTCTTCATTTCTTCTTGTTATATACATAGTACAACAGCCAGGGTTGACTTGAGAGAAGCAAAACTGTGCAAAATTGTAAATGTCTTCACCATACATTGGGGTGAAAGGGATGGTAAGATTAATGTACTTGCCCAACTTCCATTATTGTACTTTTTTTAAGGTAAGATGTAAAAAATTGTAACCTTTTTCTTCCATTTAAATAGTTTGTCCCTTTCATTTCCCCTTCTCTTATCTTCCTATTCAAACAACTTGAAAGAAAGCAATATTTGCTTCCACATCAGTCATCATTATTCCCTCATTTTACTTTCCTCAATCTTTTCCCAAACGAAATGTTACTATGGCAGGCCAAAAGAGTAATCATGAACTTAATCAATAGTTATGATCACAAAATTTTTAGTTTTAAATCCTCCACAACATAAAAGCCTAAACAATCAAAGTAAAACCACTTCGATTCTTCATGAAACATGATCTTTATAAGTTTAAATAATGCAGTTACCTAAAATATCCAGGAACATAATGCTGCCCAAAGCACTCCAGAAAATAAGCTGGAGAACACAAAGGGCCTGATCAAGGGCCTGCATTACCACAAAACTACAACTAAGAATTTTGCAATCTTCAAATGAGATAAAAAGCTTCAATGAGCAGAACTTAACCTTTATCTGCTTATTAAAATATGATTCATCTTTATCTAAGTACTTGTACTTGGCTGCTTAAAATCCATCTCTGAGTATCTGTGAAGCGAAAAATATATATATATAAATCCCAAACCTTATCTAAAGAAGCGACACATCTAGCAAAAACAAAAAAGCAATTCCCTTTGAAAAGAAAATGAGAAAAATAACATGCCTGCGAGGCTTTTGTCGCTGCCCCAACTCATCATTTGCAAGGTCTGCGAAAAAGACAATTTAGCTTCCCTATAGTTACAAAAAGTAATGCCTATGTATGTTCTGAACTAAGTCAACAAGGTTAGAGTAAAAAAGGCATAAAAGATCTCTCACCAGATCTCTGGGAAGGTTTCCAATCACTATTAGACTTGTTAGTATTATTCTCTTTGCTGCAAACCAGAAAAGGCAAAGCCAAAAAAAAAAAAAAACTTGTCATACTTGGGCCAATGATATGGCAATAAAGCCTCAACTTCTGGTAGGACTAACATGGCAACTTGCAGAGGCAACTAAAAACATGACAATGACAAGTCATTGGAAAGTAATACATTCATCAAGAAATCCAATTTCATAGGAGAGACGTGCAAACCAAGGCCTTCACAAATGACACAGAAATTACTGATCAGATGATGAACATGTATTGATGGGGGTAAACAAAGATATGAATTAAGACTCTAAAATAAAAAACTTTCACCAGGCAACGACTAAAACAATCGACCCCAATTTGCAGCAATCAATACCATTTGACATAAAAACCAAGCTACTTGTTAGCACCCAAAAAATGCAACTCTCATACAAACAAAAACAACAAATAATTGACTTGCCTTTAACAGCATGCTCCATTCCAATAACTTATACACAAACATCCTTACAAAATTTTTAAGAAAATCCATAAATAGAAAATAATACAAAATCACAAATGTTTAATTTGCATCCACATATAGCGTCTTAACAAATGTATGTATGCATTCTCTAATAGCTCGGCCCAGGGCAAACAGTAAGAACCAAGAGGTTCAAGACCCTAGTGACTGTTCATTTCAAGCAAGCATACTGAATAATGGACATACCCCATGCACCAAGCACTCAAAAGACAGTTTTAATGGACTATTGCAGATAACCAAAACAATTGTGAAATGAGCTACAAACCTCGAAGAACCTGCAGAAGATGTCTGTCCAGATGGGCGAGCATGATAAGCACCATCAACAGCAATATAAGGTGAACAATAAGTAGCTCCCAAAGCTCCCGCAGCGCCAGCCAGAAATGGTAGCCTAAACATCATAAAATTATTACCACCAATATTACCGAATTCCGTTAAGAAAAGACTGAAAAGAACAACTTCTTCCACTACAGAATCACCATGTTTTATATGCTAACTAGTAACTGCATTGCAAAAATAGAATCTACTTGGACTCCATTCAATCAGATAGAAACTAAAAAAAATTGTAAAAATGAAGAAAATTTGAAACGGCATATGGTAACAGGTCTGATAACGAGGAAGGATCGCACAGAAAGCATCATTTGCTATCAATAATTGACATCAACTTCCTAGAGCATAAAAGATCCAAGAGTTTAACAAAACAAATAAGTACTTGCTGAAAGAAGAATTAGCATACCATGTCATTTCTGAGTTTCCTAAACCAAGTTGGGGGTTAGCAACATATCCAGGAAATGCCATGCCGACAGCAGGTACACCAATACCACCAGGATGCTGGCCCCCGAATTGCATAACTGCATTGCAGAAACAGGTAATAAGAAAAAATACAAAGCACAAATACAATACTTGTTATTTTAGTTTAATGAACAAGGAATCAAATAACCGTACTATGGCACAAAATCAACTGCAATTTACTAATCAACAGTACATAAAACACAGAAATATAAACAAAATGTAAAGAAAAGGCAAATATTTTAAAAAATGTAAAATAGGACAATAAAATAACCAAAAAAAAAAGGCAAAGGGAAATTTTCAAGTCATTTAATAGACGGTAAATATCTAAATGAAAACTTCTAATGTTGCATAATTTCAGAATTTTCTGAATGATCTAGATAGATTAACATAAAAACTTATACCTGGCAAGAAGGCTGGAGTTCCCGGGAAGTTTTGATCACTATGACCAACACCCATATTTCCTGTGGCTCCCATTACCTGTGCTCCCCCATACATAAAAGAGCCTCTTCCACTTCCTTGAATAGTTCCTTTTCCTTTTCCAACCAATGCACCTCTAGATTTACTTGATTCTAAACTAGTTTCTGCATCTACAGGTTCATAAGAATTTATCGACAAAGCCGTTTTTGGTGGCGAAGAAGCTTGAGACCCACTTCCAGAGCGCTGGCCTAACTGCTGACCAGGAGCTTGAACAGAAGGTTGTACACGATTTTGAGCAGGATTCCGCTGAACAGGATGCGGCTGTGTTGCAGATGAGACTCTGTTGACTTGATTTTGCATAGAGTTAGATTGATAAGTCATTTGTCCCGAAAGAGCTACACCCCTTCCTTGAGACCTAGACTGAGAGGACTGCATGGTATTGACCAAAGAAGATCCAGAAGGTTGCATTGGAATACTGTTTAAGGGCTTCCCAGAAGTTGAATTAACAGAATCATCAATGTAAAGCTTGTCAATACCAACAGAATCAGCTATAGCTTTTCCTCGCATCAATGCACTGGCTTGCTGCATAGAGAAACTATCAGCTACAACAGAAGTGCGAAGACCCCTGCTTGTACTTCCAGCTTGCACATTGCTTTTCTGAGTCAAAGTGGCATCATTATTTGAAGATCCAGACGGATAAAAGGGAGGAGAAGCAGAACTCAAGCTTGAATTTTTTCTTGCAGGAGGTACTTGATCAGATTCCGAATTTGATGCAGGTGTAAAAACTCTTCCTGAACTACCCTGTAAAGCTCTCTCAAAGGACTTATCAGGCTGTTTGTTTTGTGTTGAAGGTGCTTGACTGCTCCTCTTCCATCTGGGTTCATACTTTTTAGGCCCTCTCCCTCTCACACCTTTTGGGGCCTGGTTCTGATTGTTGCCATTGCTGAACGTCTTAGACTTATTTTTTCTGGCATATCCTCGCTCTGGACCTTGTTTTCTCGCACCACGAGCTTGATAATGCCCTTTAGAACCTCTCCTTCCCTGAAATTATTTTAAAGAGCAGTTTCATTAAGATGGAACAAAATAGGACCTGGAGATACAAGAAATAGATAATCTCCTCCAGAAAATGTGATCAAAACTCACGTGGTCATAATGCCTTTCCTGCAAATTCATCTCCTCAAATTTGTCGTGGCCCCATTTCTTATCATCTTTGGACTCCCATAACTTCCTCCCACCATATGTTCGCCTGAACCAAGCATGATTTACTTTTGTATTTAACTTTTACTCAACAATTAACAAGGTACAGCTAAAAATGCAAAGGCAACATTGCTATTTAAAACAATGCAATTGCTATTTAAACAATGCCATAAGAGCAGGTTATGTGAAGATAACGTTAAATCAACTTGAATACGAGGTAATACAAAAGTGAGATGCAAAATGACACCCTCATTCAAATCTTGTTGCCTGTTCTTCAACTTCAAACACACCATTCATCAAGAAAATACCAAAAATTCCATTACAATACAATAATTCTGCACCAAGAATATAACCTCAAAGGTCCCATCAACATTCAAAAAGTTTACAGGCGAGATCAAGCATAGGAATACACATTTATCATCTTTTACACAGAACGCAAACTCCAAACAGATACAGGTAGGGATGTCAGTACTTTATTCAGATAGATACAGGTAGGGATGTCAGTACTTTATTCAGATGTAGAACGGGTAGCCAAGATTATACGAACAAGACAATTAGTTCTTCAAGTCTCAGGATCTTTCTTAAAAATACAAGCAGGGGCAGATGTATTAGAAACCCATAAGTATGATATCAGACTGAACGAAGATTCTTATATTTCCTAATTCTAATTACTCTTATTCACAACCTGAACAGGACAATTCAGTAACAAATACAAGAAAATTCCAAAACAAACACAATACGAGCGAATTCCATAACAAACATAATATAAAATCTCAGGCCTTCTATTAATATTAGAAAAACTTTACATCAAAACCAAAAAAAATAAAAATGCTCCTTGGCAAATTATCACCCAAGCCGAGGAAAATGGATATTAGCTTTACGTTTAAATTTAATTAACGATCAAAAATGCCAAAAACCCACTTGGAATTACCAATATGCTAATTATAGCTAGGTAATCAAACAATTCAAAGAAAAAAGTAAAAAAGTATCATAAATACCTGTGTCGACCACCAGCATTGTCCCTAAAACGATCATCATGCATATAAAAAGCACCAGCAGTAGGCACTGCAAATGGTTCATTCTCCTTTTTCCCTTCTTCACCTTGCACCTCACCATCCTCTACATGGTCGTCCACCCCTTTAGCCTGCACTTCATCCTCCGCCTTCCTACCCTCTACCTCCTCCTCCCTAACCTCAACCGTGCCATCTCTTCGTCCTCCTCTCTCCAAATTCCCATCAATTTCCTCCTCTTCCTCATACACTTCTTCTTCCTCTTCTTCATCTTCATAAACCTCTTCATCTAATTCCTCCTCCTCCTCCTCCTCCTCCTCATCATCATCATCATAATCAGCAGCTCCACCTTCACCATCCGATTCATCAGAATGAACTGGACCTCTCCGATCCACTCTACGCTTCTCGTCCACTTCACCTTCCTCATCATCACTCGCCGCTTCACGCCTTCTCATTCCAAGTAAACGTTTTTCCTCCTCAGGATCACTCTCATAATCAACTTCATCTTCACCCGCTTTCGCCATCTAAACAACAAAACCCTAAAAGCTATAACCAAAAAAAAGAAAGGCAATCTTTCACACAATTAAATAGTTAAACAACTCCAATTGCAGAATACTCCAAGTCAATTTCAAATCTTTCAACACCATAAATAAACGAATATTAATAAATACCCTCACACGCAATCAAAATCCCCCCAAAACCCTTCCTTTTTCCGTATTAAGCCAAATTAAGAAATTTACGTCAACCAATACTGGAATCAAACAAAAAAAGAAAATAAAAACCTAAAAGTTCCAAATTGGATATAATGAGAAGAAATCGAAACACTAAAAAGCTAAAATTTGAGGATAAATTAGGGTTTCGGATCTAGAAAGTACCAATTTCTGAAAACCCTAGATTTTGAAGAGACATGGAGAGACAGAGAAAGAGAGAACAAAAAATAATAAATTTAGGGATTTCTTTTTTTTTGGTTAAATAGAGGGAAAAGAGGGGGAAAGATAGAGAGAAACAAAAAAATGCGAGAAAATTGAAGAAAGGAGGGTATTTGAGGAATTAAGAGAAATAAATGAGGGTAAAATGAGAAAAATGGAAGTGTTTGTAAGGATTTGGATCGGTTAGAGGACACGTGAAATAGGCTAATAGGTGTTGGATTGGATTTGAACACGTAAAGACATGATGCTTACGTAGTGAGAGTCACATGATGTGGCAACCTGTTATGTGTGCGTATGTGGTTTTTTTTTTTTTTTTTTGTCAATGATAAAGTGAATCTTTTTTTAATCTAACTGTACTACTATCGACCAACGGGGTTTTGCCACGTTTGCTCACGAGTAATATGGGTCCACCTTTAAAATGCCTTTGTGGTACCGTAACAAGAAGACCTGGAAGAAAGTCCTTTTATTATTTTTGTTGTAATTTTTTTATTACTGTTTGTGGAAATCAATTTTTTATTATTAAATAATAATAAAAAAAATGGTGGTTTTTTTAATTATCAAAACTTTAATTTAATTTTATTTTTTTATAAACCGTGCAGTTGATTGATTAACCCCTTCAGTAGGGCGTTTAATCATGAGCTTTTTTTTTTCCCAATCAAACCGCCGAGAACCTTAACTGGGGCCATGGGTCCATGGCCATTGTTTTAAGGGGAAGTAGCATTTGCCTTGACGCCAAAATGTGCACTTTTGTTTTATTTTTTTTGTTTTTAATAGGAGCCAAAGTGTGCACTTGATCTAATGGTTCAGTGGCTAAAATGGCAATTCGCCCCCCCAAAATTATCATTGAAGGTCTAGTTAACTTCAAAATTAATTTTTTGAACTATTTCAAAATGCAGTTAGTTGGGATGCATTTTGATTCAGTGGAGCGTCACTTTCAGCGCCAATTTGCATATTTTGCAAAGTTTATTGCACATATGCAGCTAACTTTTTAGCTTATGCATTTGTATTTTTTTAAAATTTCAATAATTATTAGTTTTTATTATTTGTTTCAATATAATCCAAATGACTTTGTTCACTTTAGTCTAAATTTATATTATATTTATCATATTATTACCAAATGCATAAAAATTTGATTTAATTATTTTTACTTAAATAATATTAATATTGTCATTTAAAATAATATTAATTTTTTACTTAAATAATATTAATTTTTTATTTAAACAATATTAATATTTGGATAGAAAAAATTTAACAACAATAGATTTGCATTAATTTAACAATCAATTTAAGAAAACGGTCAGCAAAAATATTAAAATTAATAATACCTTAAATCATACATCTAATTTATTATTTATTTTCAAAATATATTATTTATTTTTAAAATATATTCAAATAATAAATTTTATTATGAATAAATATATTGGTGCATATGGTAAGTATTAAATAAATTATGGGTGCAATATTTAAAATGTATAAATAATATAATATTAGTATTGAATAGTAATATGTAGAAAATATTCTTTTTAGAGTTGAAAATAAAATAATGAGTTGAAGTAAATTTAATGTAATAGATGAATTATAAAATAAAATTTATTACATTTTGAAATTTTGAGTTAAAAATGACTTAAAAGACGTTAATTTTTTGACAATTCACTCTGAAAATTAAGAAAGTGAATTACACACATGCTATAGCAAGTAAGATGTAATGAAAAGATAAAATAAAATATTTTGTCCTCTTTTTTCCTAAAATTAAATTTCATTTTAGTTAAAAATTGCCCACCACTACTATCATTTTGTACCAATTCAATACCACCACTGTTGGCACCACTCAACACCACAACCACTACCACCACGGGCACCATTGAACGTCACCACTACCACCAGTATCACATAACACCACCATCATCTATAACATCATCAATCACGACCATGTCCAATAATACCACCATTACCATTCAATAACACTAATTACTCAATACCATTGTCGGCACCACCACCATACACCATACCAAATTTATCAAAACCACTACTAGCACCACCCAAAATTTACCTTCACTGCCAGTACCATTATCATTAACAACATTGCCGATAGAATTTACTATCCCCACATAACACCATCATCATTTAGTCATACCACTAGGACCATTAATGTTATAACCTAAACTAGGAGTCATGACCGGTGCTAGGAAACGGGAATTCTTTCGAATCTGAAACCCGAAGCAAGCCTTAGAAAATAAAATCATGCAATAAATAAATAAAAAGTACGACATAATTAAAATTTTTCTTTTTTTTAATCAATATATAAAATAAATACTCCAAATCCTTTCATAAATAAATATATTCATACAATGTTCAGATACAACTCTCTGAATATTAAATATCAAAACAAAATAATACTCTTCTGATATAATAACACTACTACTGCAGTTTCTAGAATACAAATCAGAGTTCAAAATATACATTTACATAAAATAACCGGGACGAAAGGACACCGGCGATGAACTATACTACTAAGGTCTGACAATATAGGATCTCCTGAAAAAAAAAATTGAGGGAGGTCAGACCTGACTGAGTGAATTATTATACTATATATACATGCAATCTAAACCATAACAATCAGACATTCTTATATATATATGTATATACACACATTTCACACAAATGTCAAACTCTACTTTTATAAATATAATAAATGTAGAAAACATTTATTTTAATACATGAAGGATCAAATAGAACCCTATTAATCACAACCTCAATCAATCATATCATCACTCTAGCCATATAGGCTCATTTAAATCCAAATAGGTCACTTATTCCATTATGGACAGTAAACTGGCCTCGAGACACTAAGTCAACCGAGCTCCAGCAGTCTGACTGTCAGTATGATTGGCCTCGAGACACTTGGTCAACTAAACTCCAGCAATCACACTATCAATCACATCATATCTCAATCATATCAATCAAATCATTATCAATCACATTGTAATCTCCATAATTAATTCCCCACTCAAACCTAAATCTATTGCATCGGTACGTACACGGTTTTAGTATTGCCCACTAGGAAGCACGTTCTATTGATATCCTTTATTTAAAATAAATCATTCATTCGGAAAATAATTAATGTTGAATGACATTCATAATAGTAAAATAAATTATATGTATACCAGAAATATACCTAAAATATACCTAGTATATTTCGGGTATATATATGTCGAATAAAACATGAAATATACTAAAGATAAACCATTAATATAATTAAAAATAATTTAAGTGCATTTTAATAATATAACATGCATTTGCTTAAAAATGTACCTAAATATACTAAAGATATACCATAAGTACATAAATCATTTAATAAAACAATTATGCATAAATATTCATTTAAATATGTATATGTACTAAAACATGCATTTAGGTTTGACATATATTCACAAATATATCAAAAATAACCTAATCATCTAGCATGCATATATCAAAAATAAACCCTAAATATACCAATAACATGTTAGGTTTAAATCAATAATAAAACATGCATTTATTTGAAAATATATCAAAATATATCAAAAATATACTTAAAAATAATTTAAGTACAAATCAATATTTTGATATGCAATTATTTAAGAATAAGCCTAAAATATATTATAAATATACCTAAAGTATACTAATCATTTAAATAAACAATTATAAATAAATTTACTTTTAAAAGCATATAATGAAAATGAAAAGAAATCCTAAGTGATGCATTCTATATGAAATGCATATATATACAGTATAATAACTCACTGGTGTGCGTTCCTCGAGACAGACTCAACGGACATCATTCGTTAGGCCTCGGTCTCGACGCAGTTAGAAAAAAAATAAAATAATAACATCAACAATTAGAATAACTTCTAAATCTACGCTTCTAGGATTACTATAGAGACTCAATCGAAAATTCAAAACTAGACTCGGACCGATTGTCACGTTTTACGAGAAATCTATCAAAATTTCAATAAAAGTCTCATATATAAAATGGATATCTCCCTACAAAAGTAGACTCGATCCTGTAAAGAAAACACACTTCGAATACAAATTTTCCCCAACTCCTCGATCGGGATCCTAAACTACAATTTTCCCCCGACCGAGGTCCACAATTCACCACAAAATCTAATAAAATATACATAAATTTAACAAATACCAAAAATGCCCCTTTAAGTATCAAAATATGGCAATTTAAACATTAAAAATATCAAAAATAATTATTTTACCCGTAATTAATTAAAAACCCTAATAATAATATAATATAAATAAAAATTGATATTTCTCAAAAAATACACCAATATTAATAAAAATTCATTTTAGAAATCTAAATTACTTAATTAATCCATAAACATACTAAAAGTTACTAAAAACCCATTTATTTACAAAAATATATATAATATATTATTTAAAAATAATTTTTTTTGAAAAAATAGTATTAATCAGTTAAAAATAGTACCTTAAATAATTATAAAATCAACTAAACAGAATATTTAACTATAATTAACATAAAATTACACATTTATCCCTATAATATAAAATATCCAATATACTAAATAATTTCCTCAAAAATTATATAAAATCATTAAAATTATTTAATCATCATATAATATACTAATATCAACCAAAACACTTATTTAACCAATAATTTCTATAAAAATACATATTTAATCTAATAATTCCAAAATACACATAAATTGTACAAAATTTCATAAAAATTATTTTATTAATAAATAACATTTTAATATCAACTCAAGCACACAATTAAACTTTAAATTCAATCAAAATACTCATTTAACTCAATTATCCAATATTTATATAAACTAAAAATATTCATAAAAATTATATAATAATCCCAAAAAATTAATTTCTCAACACCAAAATTAATAACAATATATAATAACAATAATTTAACCAAATTCATAATTTATATAATTTATTTTCAAAAATTCACTAAATAATAAAAAAATATTCAAAAATACCCATTCATTCAAAATAATTTAGAAAAATAAAAAAAATATATATATGAGTAGATTGAGATGCATAGATCAATATTTCAAAAAGAAATTATCAAAAATCAATTAAACTCAAGTTAAAAAAAATTAAGAACAAATTTGACATAAACTAAAAATCAATAAAAACTTACAAATGAACAGATTTAAGCTTGAATGGAACTTGGGATCTATCTTCCCCATAGTTCAGGGAGTCGACCGAGTTAAGGAAGTCAAGCTCTCGCCGTCAGGAAGTCACCGACGACATGAAGATCCTTGCTACTGCCACTGCTGCACTTGCTGGTTTTCCGATGGCTTCTACAGCTCTTCTGATGGTGGTGAAGATGGCTGGAAGGAGAAGAAGTGATGGTGGTGTGTGGTGATTGTGCAGGTGGCGTCGATGAGGGGTGAGGTATGGTTCAGTCGTGGAAAAGAAGGAAAAGACCAAGTAAAGAAAGAAAGGAAAAAAAAACTAAAGGAAAGAAGAATGGTTGAAAAAGAACAAAATAATATCCTGGCTCAATTTCTAAAGCTTGCGTACATATATATATCTATATATATAATACAATATAAATTTAAACTTTGGTTTAATGCTCACTACACAAAATAATCTATATACATATATATATATATAGGTACACACATGTACAATAATATACCCAATATATAAAATTAACAACAATTAAAATTATTACTATTAATAAAATAATTGAATAATAATAATATTATTCATGATAATATAATTTATTAAAAATAATAATATCCATAATAATAATATAACAATTTAATAATAAAATAAATAATGTAGGTTGATAAAATAGTAATGTACATAAATTGATATTATTAAAATATTACCATCCGAAATAATGAATTTTAAAATAAAATATTTACATTGAAAATATTATTAAACATAAAATAATAATTATTAATCATAAAATAACAAAATAAATAAATTTAATTTTTAAATTTATTAATACTGCATATCTCATTAAATAATAAAATAATTTAAAAATCAGGATTATCACAATTAACCATATTCGTCTAAAATTACCATCATCGTCAACAATGCCAGTGTCATCAAATCTATGGCACTCTCATCATCACACCATTAGCATCATTATTAATCCCAAAATCTACTGTGATAATAAACAATTATTTGAGTAACCCATCCCAAAATTTGTTCTTATATATGTTTTCAGAAAAATCAAAAGGTACAAATAATTGTAAAAGAATAACATGCTAAATAAATTTTGTTGATGGATTAAAAAAAAATTAATTTTATTACCAACAACAAATCAGTATTTTATCAATCTAAAAATTAGACTAGAAATCAACATAAATTGGATAAATAATTTTGTTATCCAATTGAATCTATTTTTGGTTGAGTTTTTGTTAATAATGATAATTTGAAAGAAAAAGAAGAATCAATAAACTTCATCGATGGTAGAGCAGTAGTGTCGTTGTTGGTGACAGTGATGGGAGACAATGTTTACAAAACCATTAGCTGTGCAAGAGGCAGCAGCCAAAGAAAGCGGCGTTAGTTGTGAGAGGCAATGAAGGTTGTTGCTTGGGAGGAGGGTCAACCTTGTTCGCTGGAAGGGAAGAGTCGACGCTTGTTTATGTGAGAGGACAAGCGGCAGTGTAGGCTGCTGGGAGAGGCGACTGTGGTGGCGATTATGAGAAGAGCAATATTGTTCTCTAGATTTTTTTTTTTGAACTGGAGGTTGAAAAGGGAAGCGGGGATTTGAACCTCTAATCCCTATAAAGTGTCAAAGTTTCACCATGAATAATAGATCATCTATCCTAAACGGCAATATTCTCTAAATTGACAAATAATTTTTTATATCTTTTAATTTAATGCTTTAAATAAATATTATTTAATGTAAATAATTTATTTTAATAATTAGTAATATTTTAATGAGAGAGTGCACTACACTTTTTTAATCTAACTGAAATTTGGAGTGAATTGCCAAAAAGTTAATTTTAAGGTTAATTGCACCTTAAATAATAGTTAAGGGGACAAATTGCCACTTTAGCCCTTTCGTATGTATATAGCTTTTTTGCTTTTGTTTTTTTTTTTTAACAAATAAATCAAAAACTTGAAGATTAAGAAAAAGAGTACCTGATCATAAGATTTATAATATGTGTGGAACACCTCATAAATTGCTAATTAAGAAGATCACATGTCATACTTATGAGCCAAGACATGTTGTCATAATTTTCCTGATGTGGGATTTGATTGTTATAAACAAATAAAACAAAGTCTCGAAGGCATGGTTACTTTTTCCACATTCCACATGTATGGTAATTGTTTGAGGAGTTCTATAAGTACAGTAAATTTATAAGTAAAATTTTAGATTTAAGTCGTAATTATATTAAATTAATTGTTGAAATATTTTTTAATTTTTATTAATTTATTTAATCGAATTGAATTAGTTAAAATTTAGAAGGTTTTGAAAATTAATGGTTTAGAAAAAAAATCAAATGAAAAAAAAAAAAAAAACAGTGCAGTGTCCACTAGCCATTTTTTTCTTTTATTAAAAGTTAAAAGTGTTATCTTTCTAAAAGAAAATTTGAATGTGGAATGTTTTAATTAGAGCAACTTTTTTAAACATTGTGCAAAAATTAGTGCCTATCATTTATTCTCAAATCACATGCAGATTTTTGCGTTGCATGTCCTTTACTTTTCTTTTTCATATAGTAGTTAGTTTTTTTTTTTTTTTTTCAAACAGATATAGCAGTTCTTTTCCTACAAGTTGATTAAGATGCATATTAATTCGGTCCTCAACTTTCCTTTAAGATTTATATTTGATTTTAATATTTTTTTTAAATTAAATTTTAATTTTTAAAAATTGAATGACATTGAATTTTTTTAAAGAATTATTATAATTAAGTTCTAAAAATTAAAGAAAAATTTAACTTTAATGTTAATTAATAAAAATTTGCTCAAATAACAAAGTAATTTGATAAAATTATAAAAATTTGCTCAAATAATAAAGTAAATTGATAAAATTACTTTCAAAATAAATATTTACGAAGTTTTTAAATTTTTTAAAAAATTTTATTTTTATATTTTTTGAAATTTTAAAAAAGTTAAAAATATTTTTGTATATATCTAAAAATTTTATAATCAAACAATGTACATTTAAGAAAAAAGAATTAAAAAAATTTTATATACATAATAATTTTTTAAAAATTTTAAATTTATAGAAAATTTTTAGTTTTTTTTTCTTAAATGCTTATTGCTTGATTATAAAATTTTTAAATTTTTTAAAAAAATTTAGATCAATAAACTTATTTTTAATTTTTTTTAAAATTTTTAAAAAATATTAAAAAATAGTTTTTAAAAATTTTAAAATTTTAAAAAACTTTGTAAATGTATATTTTAAAAGTAGTTCTATCAATTCTCATAGTTATTGAAACTAATTTTTATTAATTAATGTTAAAGTTAAATTTTTTTTTTATTTTCAGGACTTAATTGCAATAATTCTCTAAGAAGATTCAATATAATCTAATTTTTAAAAGTTAAGGTTCAATTGGGACAAAAAAAACATATTAAGGTCAAATATAAACTTTGGGATAAAGTTTATATTAATTAATGTTAAAGTTAAACTTTTCTTTAATTTTCAGGACTTATTTGCAAAAATTCTCTAAGAAGGTTCAATATAATCCAATATTTAAAAGTTGAGGTTTAATCAGGATCCAAAAAAATATTAAAAAAATATTATGGTCAAATATAAACTTCGGGAGAAAGTTGTTGTTCCAATTTATGCCTTATCCTTATTAATTATCTAATGTTTAAACATTAAAGTGAGTGTATGTGTGAAATGCATTAAACATGGGATAGATTGTGTGAGATTAGCTAGCAAAAATGTATGGAAACATTATACAACTCGCCATAGCCCTAGTGGCATTGATTATGATTATGCAATTCACGCAAGCAAATGTGAAAGAAAAGATTAGTGATAACTCATATTAGTATTATATTATAATAAGAGATATATTTCCCCAAAGAGGAGGATTACTTGAATAAGATGAAAGTTTAATAAGGAAGTCTATTTCAATTAGGAAAACTACTCTACAAAGGAAGTCTCCTCCTCTCCTAAATAAGACAATCGTACAAGATTAAGAAATTATATTCCTAAGAGGTTTGAACAATATCTTTTCCTATAAATACATATCATGACATCTCATGTCATTCATGTTCTCATTCTCATCATACAACATCACTAAGACATTATTCCATCACCTCATCATCATAAGCAATCATCCTTTACTCCTTTACTCTTTATTCTTTATTCTACTATGTCTATTCGCTTTATTATATTTTTTCCTCATACCATTACTGACTTAAGCTTCAGAGTGTTTATGGGGGAAACCCCGCCCCTTTACCCATTCTCCTCGTTGATGCAGGTTCCACCAGCAAAAATATCAATTCAGAGTTATCAAGTGGCGCCGTCTGTGGGAAACCTAGCTCTTTTTGCTTGTTTCAAAATAAGAAAGTCAAGAGCTAGGCATAATCAAATTAAAAATCTGAGTTATCTTTGATTGTTGGAAACCTAGCTTCGTGACTCAACCTTCAACCAAATTAATAAGAAGAAACAAAAAGACTTAGTTTAACTTGCAAAAGCTAAGGAAGAGCTTTAAAAATACAATTAGAGTGGAATTGATTAAAGTTGGTAAACGGGACGATTCCTTTGTAAGATCCGAGGCGTTCAGACGACAATACATATATAAAAAAAAAGGTACATCTTCAGAGAATTTAGGCTTTAAAAGTGTAAGGTATAGAGCATTAAGAGAGTCATGCATATCCACTCACCAAGCATCATGCTCTGAGCACTAAACATGGAATACCATCAAGCACCAAGTTTTGAATGAGTAAATGCTCAGTAACTTCGCTTTCAATCCGAGATAAATATCCTAATATAACAGGACACAAACACTGCTATTTACAAATCTAGTTGACTCTGGCACCCTCAAGATTTATGGTTAGCTACAATCTTGAAGGCACATGATTCTGGTATCCGCTGATTGATTTTCATGGTACAATCACGTCATCTATGGAGAACTTTGAATGGCTAGTGTGACCATCCTTTTCAACCACTCACAAGCTATAATGCAAGGAAGAAACGAAAATTAGATCTTCAACAAAACCTACAGCTTAAGATGTATAAAAAAATAAGGAAGTTGATAAAGACAGAATAAGGCCTTGAACAAGAAGTGTTCTTGGGTCAGAAACTAAGTTTTGATTATAGAATACTTACCGAAGCATTGAGCTCTGAACATCAAGCATTCATCGAAGCTTTAGCCTATAAGATCCCACGAAACACTTGATTTAAGGGAGCAAGCTATCTCTGAGAGCTGAGGTGAAGAACTAGTGGGTGACAAGAATCGAAAAGCTATGTATAAAAGAGGACACCAAAGGTAAGCCACTCCAAGTACCAAAGTCTTGGATATTCGAACATCCACCAAGCTCTGAGCATCGACACCATCACCAGGCATTGAAAGTGAAGCTAATCACGCAACAAGCACCACAACACCAAAGAACTGAGCATAAAAAACTTAAAGACATAAATCTAATTCTTGAATATCAAGTTTTAGACTGGTCTGAATTAAAGTTATATTTTATATAAGTCATAGAAACAATAAGGCATAAACTAAGCTTTAAAGCACCGTGCTTCTGAGCATTGAGTTTTAAAGCATCGAGATTTTAAGTATTAAAATGTGGAGATTGTCGGACACTCAGAACAAGCACTTCGATACCTAGTTATGCTCAAACATTAGATCTACCATTTATGGTCATAATTCATTTTAATATTCAAGATACAAGTACCTACCAAGCTCTAGGCATCCATTAAGCAATGGGCCTCTTAACACTGAAGATTAACAATAATCATCGTCGGATAAACACTACATAAAGCTTTACAAAGATTTAATGCTAATGTAATGCTGATGTCCATTCACCGAGCATCTGAACAACCCGAGTACTATCTACCAAAGCCTTAAAGATCCGAGCAACTGGGACTGAGTATTTAAAAATTCAAGCATCCAAGTTTGAGCATCAAGGATTTTAGGCATCCAAGTCCAAGCATCAAAGATTTCGGGCATCCAAGTTCGAGCATCAAGGAGTCCAGGCATCCAAGTCCAAGCATTCGAGTCTGAACATCCGGAGTTTAAACCACAGTATTAAAACCTATCAATTCTCGAGCGTCCGAGGTTCTATTATTACAACTATGGATATCTAAACAAGCCTCAAGCATTGAATCTAGAAATATTTACATTCGAAACTCAATAACATTCAACATTAGTACAAGGTGCTAAGGAGTATAACATACTCAAAACTTAGACAGCAACATAAACATTCTTGGATAGTCAAATTACATCAACACCACAAATCATAGAGAGACCTTCAAATACATCGACAACCACTGAGTGACAACGAACATAAATATTTGTCTATTAAAAAAGGAGATGAGCACTACAACAGATGTTAATTTTAGAGCAGTATATTTTCATGCAATTGGATACACACAAACTTAGGTAGCATCTTCAAAGATAAGGTCATTCAAGCAACAATTAAAACAAACGACGAACATAAATATTCATGAATTTGAAGGCGGGACAAGAGTACATCAGGAGATAAGCTTCTCTAGTTTCTCTTGATATTATTTATTTATCTTATTTATTCTTATATGAATATTTATAGCTTGTCACACAAGCACGCTTACACATCTACACATAAATGCTCATCAATATATACATGATTATTATTTATGCAAAATATACATCAATTACATTTGATATATTTATTACATAAGGACTGATCATCAAAAGAGATTGATTATACGATCCCAAAACTATTGTTCTTTTATCTATCACTACAGATAAGGAAAACGTATTTATTGAAGATGCTACTTTAATCACCCATCAATCCAAACAATTGAACACTCTGATCATCTCACTCGACATCAATATGCAGAGATTGTCAAAAGATATTAGACACATTGCCAGGCAACACTAAGGCGAACAAGCACTCACTTATGCTCAGACGACAAATGGTGGCTCCTGTTCAAAGCCATATTAAATAACACTCAGGCAAATCCTACTCTACATCAGATCCTTGTTCATGAAAATTTTAGAGAATATCTAATAAGGGAAATTCAAGAATGGAGTCAAGTATATCCGCCACACAGCTGGATAAAACAAAGGGCAATTCCAAGACATCCTAGCCAGCATCACACACTATCCTCTATTTTAGAAGCGATGCAACATTGACCCTTCACCTAAATTACAAATGCTCACCTTATAATTCAGATTAGGCAAACCTAAATTTGGTCCTTTATAACCCACCTTCCATAATTTCAAAAATCCTCACTAAAATACTATCCCATGTTATGGAGCTTAAATTGAAAGGGCTCAGACTCACTATTAGGATCATAAACATCCTACCTTTTGTAAAAATACCACCAACAAATGCTCAAAAAATTAAACATTTGTAGTAATAATGTCCAGACTCAACGTCAATCATGATTTTGACTAGGAAGCTACCATCAAAAGAGTTACTAAAGTTCATAAATCAAGTAACATTATATAGCACTCGAGTCGCGCTTATAATGCACCAAGACTATATGGCACTTGGGCCGCGCTTCTAATGCACCAAGATTAAGTCCAATGACTGAAGCTAGCACCCTCATGTCGCTTCTATAGTATTGAGGTTCCGAGCATGCAAGCCTCAAGTCCTTGCACCAAGCGTCTAAGCCTTGCACATTAGTCCAGTGACTGAAGCTGGCACCCTTAGATTGCTTCTATAGTACTGAGGTTTGACACTCGGGTCACACTTTTAATGCACTAAGCATCAAAACTCCAGTGACGATTGGTTCTATCAAGTTGTTTCCACACCGACTGGTTAATCTTGTACCCCAAATCATTTTTATTACAGGTTTTGTGCACTTAAGTTCAGCTGGCACTTTAATGATGTTTGAATATGATGATTTCAAAACTCGGTACTGAGCTTTATCTTTTCCTGTGACTGAAGCTGGCCACCTCAGCTCACCCTTCTATATCAGATGTAATTACTCAAGCAATCTCTCTCTCCAGGCAGATACAACGATGTTTTTCATCATCTTATAGACCCGGATACATTGGACATAAATATCCAAACATACTTTCAGGGGGAACTCTTGATAACTCATATTAGTATCCTATTATAATAAGGGATATATTCCTTCAAAGAGGAGGATTACTTGAATAAGATAAAAGCTTAATAAGGAAGTCTATTTCAATTAGGAAGACTACTCTACAAAGGAAGTCTCCTCCTCTCCTAAATAAGACAATCCTACAAGACTAAGGAACCATATTCCTAAGCGGTTTGAGCAATATCTTTTCCTATAAATACATATCATGACATCTCATGTCATTCATGTTCTCATTCTCATTATACAACATCACCAAGACATCATTCTATCATTCCATCACCTCATCATCATAAGCAATCATCCTTTACTCCTTTATTCTTTATTCTCTATTCTATTATGTCTATTCACTTTATTATATTTTTCCTCATGCCATTACTGACTTAAGCTTCGGAGTGTTTATGGGGGAAACCCTGCCCTTTTACTCATTCTCCTCGTTAATGCAAGTTTCACAAGCAAAAATATCAATTCGGAGTTATCAATTAGGATAGTAACTGCACATAGATGCAAAAATTTTTACTATGCAAAGTGCCATGGAGCCTCCAAACTCGAGCAACATTTCAAAGAAAGTTCAGAAAAATATAGGTCCTGTGCTCATTTTTGAAAGTATACTTATATCATAAATTGTAATTGTAAGTGTTAAGAAGATAAACAATTAAGAGAGAGCAGTTATCCAGTGCTCCCTAAAGGCTCTCTAGAGGAGAGATCAGTTTAGTCACCTAAAACCTAATATCCATTAACTACCTTACCTCTATCAGAGATGGAAGCTACCGCTCGGACCAGTGAGGTCCCCGATAGGATAAACCTTTGTAACCAAATAACCACGTTAAAGCTTGATGACACTCTAGAAAAGGTTATACATAGGCAGAATGAAACATTGGTTGGGAAAATTTTCACTACTAAGAAATATATTACAGCTACCCTATCACATATCATTGCTCAGCTTTGGTCCCTCTTTAACCATGTAATCATAAAGGAACTTCCTAGCCAAAATATTTTCTTGTTCAGATTTAAAATGAAAAATGAAAAGAACAGAGTGGTAAAAGGTAAACCATGGTCCATTCAACATAATATATTGGTCTTTAAAGAATGGGGATTGAAATAAATAATAGATGAATTAGATTTTAGCAAAGAACATTTATGGGTTCTCATACATAGGCTACCTCTTCAATAGATGACAAAAAAGAATATGCAAGTAATTATAAATAATATGTTTACTGGGCTGAGTCATCAAAGAATGCTGTGTGCAGAAACGTGGAGTAGGAACCAATGATGAGATTGAAGGTAACTATGGATTTGGAAAAACCTCTCCCTAGAGGTTTCATGAATCAAAGAGGGAATAAAAGCCAATGGGTGTTCTTCCAGTATAAAAGACTCCCTTCTATTTGTTGTTGGTGTCACTTCTATAATCATCCCACAGTCGACTGCCTAAACATAACCATAGAAGAAGAAAGGAACTACAGAGTGGAAAACCACATGGAGTATGGCTACTGGACTCGAGCAATGCCGGTAAAGAAACTAGACATCAGTAGTAACTCTAATTAGAATGAAAAAGTGGGATAAAATATGACACTAGTCTATAAAGTTCACCCAATAAACAATAAAAGGAATCCATTGATACTAAAGGGATCCTAAGTAAGGATAAAAGAAAAAATAACGGTGAAAGCTCAGGAACCAAGGCCAACACAATAGAGATTTTGATTCCTTGGTTTAAAGCACTAACAATCAACAAAAAGGAAAACATGAAAGAAAAACCTTAGAAATCTTCCACGACAAGACCACAAAGAAAGTTGAACTGGGAAAGGTGAACAAGGATGCTCAGAAGGGAAAAGTAGAATACATCCTAAAAAAAAAGTTTACCTTTGTAGATGATCTTAAGCCCCCAATAAAAAGCCAAATTAATTCCGATACGAAACTCTTATAGATATGTTTTCGGATATTCCTTTATCATTTCGTCCAAGCAAACGAGTTCCTCAAATTCTATGAATTTTTCTAGAATACCTTTTTCTTGGATATCATTTAAAAAAGTTTCGGATTTACTAGTATTATACCAATTAATAACCCACAATTCCAAACTTTTATTAAATAAAAAAGAGATCTACCAGGGCAAACATAAATTTGGAAGAGATGATGAAAGCAGGAGTTCATTTTGGTTATGGTACTAGAAAATGGAATCCAAGAATGGCACCTTATATTTCTGCAAAGCGTAAAGGTATTCATATTACAAATCTTACTAGGACGACTCATTTTTTATCAGAAGCTTGTGATTTAGTTTTTGATGCAGCAAGTAGGAGAAAACAATTCTTAATTGTTGGTACCCTAACAGAGAAGGACTTTGAAGAGCTAAAAGGGAAAAGAGCCAGACCTGAGGAAAATTTCAAAACTAGCCCACTAACAATTGAGGCACTTTTGGGGCCTAAAATAATCAAAGAATGGCAAACTAAACCCTACACCAAAAGGCATTAGACTAGGAAATTCAAATTAAAAGAGAAGGCAAAATCCAACTCTAAGCCCAACTCAATAAAAAGCTTCAGATTTTGAAATTGTTAAGCCTTCTAAAGTGGGCCTTATTATGGAGAGAGATCCTACTGCTCCCCCAGAAGGAGGTGTTTGTCCCCTGGATTGATCCCTGAGAATAGGTTGCTAGCACACTCCTTTTTGTTTGTATCCAACTAGTTTTACAAGTTTGCTTTCTTGAGTTCTTGATTATTTTCATAGAATTAGGTCCTTATTTCTTCTTTGTTTAGCTTTATCTCTTTCTATCAGTCATAGTCAGCTGATGAACTCACGTATGTTCAGTAAAGTTTACCCTTGACTTACATATGGCTCCATTCATCCCAGCCCCAATGGCTATGAACTACATAAAAGTAATTGCATTTTATCCTTGTCCTTTTAGGACCTTTTTATTGTATCTAGTGTTATTTTTTTGAATGAATTCCCCATTTGACAAAAAAAAAAAAAGATGAACAATTAAGTAAAAAAACCATTCCTCTCTCTCTCTCTCTCTCTCTCTCTCTCTCTCTCTCTCTCTCTTTTTCTTTCTCTCTTTTCACTCCATCGGCTCTGCTATTTGAATATCTTTTTTTGGTAATTACTTTAGCATCAATAGCTACAATTGTTTTTGGTAATTCAGATTAAGGTGAGTGAACCCATTTTAACATAAATTAATCATACTCAATTTAAATTTCAACAGAAAATAATTAATTAAAAAATCTAATATCACAAAAATTATTATGCATGAGAAATGGAAACAAACAGATATTTAGCTAATAATATTTAGCATCACCCATTTTATTTATTGAAGTTATCATGGATGATTCACACATTTTATTCCCTTTGCTATATATATATATATATATATATATATATATATATATATATATATATATAGTCTTTGAGCATTCCTCTAAGCACCATTTGTTCTTAAGCTTTACCAGTCATGCATATAAAGAAACAATGAGGCTGTATGTATGTCTAATGCAAGAGCCAGTTTCTAGTAAATAATAATAATAATCATAATAATAATTAAAGCAAGAGATGGATATAATTAATTTACCATTGGTGAATTTGGCATGGAGTTGGTGTCTAGAACAACTATTTTCACATTCATATATGCACATTTATAGCATCAAAGTCCTTTTGTCATTGATGCAAGACATATAATGTTAAAAGAAATTAAGCATAAAATATGTTATTAAAGGAAGTTAAGCATAAACTTTATTGTCAACCTTGTCAAATATTGAAGATTGATATGTAATTATTTGTTTCCTTACTTGTAAATAATTAAACATGATTAAAGGTAATAGAATAGGAACCTGATGTATCACAATCAGTATATATATGTAATCTTTAATTTCTTTGAATAATAAGAAAACACTATTCTTCATTCCATATTATTTCTTTTCATGGTATCAGAGCATTACTCTAGGTATTAGAATAAAATATAAAGATTATACCTTAGCCAACTTCCATGGGAGATGATAAACTAAAAAGCATGGCTTTGGGAGCAAAAAGGGACAATCCCAATCATCAGTTCTACATTCATTATTTAGATAAACCTGGTGCAATTCTTGTGCCACAATCCTTGGTAGACAAAAACTATAACACTTGGAGGTAATCCATGACTATGGTTTTGATAGTCAAAAATAAAATTGGGCTCATAAACGGTTTAATAAATGAACCAGATGAGAAGAATTCAGATGAACATCAACAGTGGAATTGATGCGATAATTTAGTCAAAACTTGGCTACTGGGATTAATGTCTAAAGAAATTATTGGTAGTGTTATACATTGCAAGAGTATTGGACAGATATAGCCAGAATTACAAGAGTGGATTTTATATGTGAACATGGTTTAATTATTCAATGTTGAGAATGAATTTAAAGTTGCATGCAAGGTAACATGTCTATAGCATTTTATTTCACAAATCTTATTAAAGGGATTATGGGATGAGTGTGATTCGCTTTATGCTTTTCCTACATGTGCTTATGGCTCCATTAAAAAAGTGGTTGCATATTTAGAAACTTAGAAAACCATAAAGTTTCTTATGGGTCTCCATGAGTCATACGTAGGTGTTCGAAGTAACACTTTGTTGCAGGATCCATTACCTATTGTGAACAAGGCAAGCTCACTAGTTCTTTGTCATGAAAAATAATCAGAGGTGATAATTAAAAAGGCTCATGTACAGCTAGATGTTGCTGCTTTTGCTGTGAAGAACTCGAGCCGAGGACCTGTAGAAGAACACAAGTGTTTTAAGTGCAACAAAATAAACCACACTACAAAGAACTACTATGCACATCTTAAATGTAGTTTTTACAGATAGAAAGGGCATAGGACTGAATATTGTCATAAGTAAAAGGCAGCAATCGAGATTGAACATAATGTAATAATTTCCAAAGGGAATTAAGCAACATTACACATGATTAAAAAGAAGAAGATGAATTTCCCATTCACACATAAAGAATGCCGACAAGTACTGGACATGTTAGAGGCTAAATCATCTTATACTAATCATATTAGTACTTGCATAACTCATGAAGAGCTCTCAGGTAAAGCTTTCTCATGTCTTTAATGGAAAAAAGGAACAGTTGAATCTTGGATAGTGGGTATATAAACTATATGATTTTTGATCCAAAACTAAACACATATTCAAATCTTGTTAATAATCATACTATGGAACTACCAAATGACTCATTAGCATAAGTGACTTATATTGGAAAAGTTGTTCTATCCCCTAATCTCATTGATGATGATGTTTTATGTGTTCCTTATTTTCATTTGAATTTAATTTCTATTAGCAAATTAGTCCTTAATTCATCTTACATAACCATCTTTCTAAATAAATATTATTTCATTTAGGACCTATATTCGACGAAGATGATTAGGATAGGAATTAAAAAAAGGGCCTCTATTATCTTGGTCCAGCAAAGAAAGAAAGGTGTAACCATACCAAAACTTCAGACTCGTCTCTTTGGCATCAACGACTTGGACATCCTTCAACTAAAGTAACACTATTATTTCCTTTTTCCCATTTTAAGAGTAAAGCTTATAATAAAAACAAGTGTTTAATATGTCCATTGGCCAAACAAATAAGACTTCTTTTTCTTTCAAGTTCCATTAGTAGTGTATTTTGTTTTGATTTGATTCATATTAACATTTGGGGTGGCTATAAAGTTGCTTCTATTTCAAGTGCAAAATATTTTCTTACCATTGTTAATGATTATAGTAGATGCACATAGGTTTACCTTATGAAGCACAATTCATTTAAATGACAGAAAATCAATTCAACACCAAGGTAAAAATCATTCGTAGTGACAATGGTCCTGAATTCAGACTTGAAAGTTTTTATGCACAAAAGGGTATAATTCATTAAACAAGTTATGTTAACACACCATAACAGAATGGAGTTATTGAGCAAAAACATAGACACTTATTAAATATGGCATGAGCTCTTCTCATTTAAGCTAGTCTTTTTAATCAATTTTGGGGTGATGTTGTCCTCACTTCAGCATAACTCATAAATCAAACACCCACTCCTCTTTTTTAAGGAAAGAGTCCATATGAAAAATTAGTTAATAAGGTTCCTAATTATTCTCATTTACTTGTCTTTGGTCGTTTGTGTTTTTCTTCCACTCATGTACAAAATCGTTGTAAGTTTGATCCTCAAGCTTTAAAATGAATTTTTCTTAAATACCCATATAAGCAGAAGGGATACTGAGTTTTTTATGTAAACCAGAAAAAGGTACTAGTTTTAAAAGAAGTCACTTTCTTTAAAACCATTTTTCCTTCTCAACAATCCACTGCATGTCAAAATGATTCTGATGCACCAATGGTTTTATTTCCAAACAATAATTTAAACTTTAATTTTACATCTAATTTACCATCCACACCTACCACTTCCATTATACCATAAGAGTCATGTCCATTCACCAAAATAAATGAATCATCAAACCTCACTATATCCACACTTAAGCATTATTTACCATTTGTACAGGATGTACCACCCTCATAACCATCTCATACACAAAATGAAACAACTACAACCAAACTCACTCAACCACTTCATCGTAGTAATCAATCCACCAAAGCTTCATAACACTTACTAGACTTCCATATTGAAATGGCCTTCCTTTTAAGGTCCGAACCATCATCATCTATAAACTCAGTCAAACATTTAGGTACTGCTCATCCTCTTTCCCATTTCTTGTCTTATGATAAACTATGTCCTAACCATAAAGCCTGTGCTACTTAACTTTTTTAAAGGAACCCACTAATTATTCACAGGTTGTCAAAGATCCAAATTAGCATGAAGCTATGCAACATGAGATCACTGCATTACAAAATAGTGGGACTTGGAGTTTGGTGCCATTACCATCTCATAAGTGACCAATCAGTTGCAAATGGGTGTATAAAATAAAGCACAAAGCTGATGGGACAATTGAACGATATGAAGCCCGATTGGTAACCAAGGGTTATAGTCAGGTTGAAGGGGTTGATTATAGGGAAACCTTTACATCGATGGCCAAAATTTTAACAGTCTGGGTATTGCTCAGTGTTATAGCCTTGCGTGGTTGTCATTTACATCAGTTAGATGTTAATAATGCATTTTTGAATAATGACCTTAATAAGGAAGTATACATGTCCTTGCCTCCTAGTTTCAGATGAAAGGGGGAGAACCTTGTTTGTAAACTTCATAAATCACTATATGAATTAAAGCAAGCTTCCAAACAAAGGTTTATAGAGCTGGCTAATTCACTCCAAGCTGCAGGATTCCAATAATCACTTTCTAATTATTCCTTATATGTTCGAAGTCGACAAGGTAGTTTATTGGCACTACTTGTATATGTTGATGATGTAATATTGGCTAGAAATGATTTGCAGGATGTAGAAAACACAAAAATTTTCTTCTCTAAGTAATTCAAACTCAAAGATTTAGGACAACTCAATATTTTCTTAACATAGAGGTTGCAAGGTCACGACATGGAATAAGTTTATCACAATGAAAATATGCCATGGAAATATTGGATTGGATTTTTAGGTGCCAAACCTTCTCGATTCCATGTTGAATAAAACATATCACTTACACAATTTGATGGGAAGATTTTAGATTATGCATCAGTATATAGAAGGTTAGTTGGAAGGTTAATCTACTTAATTGTAACTAGACCAGACCTTACTTATGTTATTCATATGTTGAGTCAATTTATGGACAAACCTCGACAACCACATTAGGAAGCAGCTCATAAAGTGCTTAGATACATCAAGCAAACACCTAGGCAAGGTATCTTATGACCATCTACAGGTTTACTATAATTACAAGCATTTTGTGATGTTGATTAGGCTTGTTGCTGTCATGACCCAAACTAGGAGTCATGACCGGCACTAGGGAATGGGAATTCTTTCGAATCCAGAACCCGTAGCAAGCCTAAGAAAATAAAATCATACAATAAATAAATAAAAAGTACAATATAATTAAAATTTTTTGAATCAATATATAAAATAAATTCTCCAAATCCTTTCATAAATGTATACATATCGTACAGTGTTCAAATACAAATTCTCAGAGTATTTAATATCCAAACAAAATAATGCTCCTCAAATACAATAACACAACTACTGCAATTTCTAGAATATAAATCAGAGTTCAGAATATACATTTGCATAAAATAGCCGGGATTGAAAAACATCAGTGAGGAACTCTACAACTAAGGTCTGACGATATGGGATCTCCTGAAAAAAAATAATTGAGGGGGGTCAGACCTCACTAAGTGAATTATTATACTATATATACATGCAAACTAAACCATAACAATCAGGCATTCTTATATATATATATATATATATATATATATATATATATATATATATATATATATATATATATACACACACATTTCACACGAATGTCAAACTCTACCTTTATAAATATACTAAATGTAGAAAACGTTTGTTTTAATTCATGAAGGATCCATAAAACCCTAATAATAGCAACCTCAAACAATCCCATCATCACTCTGGCCATACAGACTCACTTGATTCTAAATAGAACACTTATTCCAAACTGGACAGCAGACTGGCCCCGAGACACTAAGTCGATCGAGCTCCAGCAGTCTGGTTGTCAGTGTGATTGGCCCCGAGACACTTGGTCAACCGAGCTCCAGCAATCACACAATCTATCACCTCACATCTCAATCAACCCAATAGATCATTCAATCCACTTATGGACAGTAGACTGGCCCCGAGACACCAAGTCAATCGAGCTCCAACAGTCTGATTGTCAATGTGATTGGCCCCACAATCACTCTATCTAACATACCATCAATCTTAGTCAAATCCATCAAATCAATTATAATCACCACAATTATTTTTCACTTAACCCTTATCTATCGTACTGGTACGTACACGGTCTTAGTGCTGCCTACTAGGAAACACGTTCTATTGATATCCTTCATTCATAAAAATCATTTATTCTGAAAATAATTAATGTGGAAC
The DNA here is from genome assembly GCA_947683625.1 of Mallotus nudiflorus. Classification (NCBI taxonomy): domain Eukaryota; kingdom Viridiplantae; phylum Streptophyta; class Magnoliopsida; order Malpighiales; family Euphorbiaceae; genus Mallotus; species Mallotus nudiflorus. The sequence continues at coordinate 159,281 of CANTUR010000516.1, read as the reverse complement.
GATATTCATAATAATAAAATCAATCATATATATATACCAAAAATATACCTAAAATACACCCAGTATATTTCAGGTATATATATATATGTCAAATAAAATATGAAATAAACTAAAGATAAATCATTAATATGGTAAAAAAACAATTTAAATGAGTAACAATAATATAACATGCATTTTCTTAAAAATATACTTAAATATACAAAAGATATACCCTAAGTACACAAATCATTTAATAAAACATTTATATATAAATATTCATTTAAATATGTGTTTAGGTTTAACATATATTCACAAATATACTAAAAATAAACTTAATTATCTAGCATACATATATAAAAAATAAACCTTAAATATACCACTAATGTGTTAGGTTTAATTTAATAATAAAACATGTATTTATTTGGAAATAAATCAAAATATACCAAAAATAAACTTAAAAATAATTTAAGTGTAGGTTTATAATATAACATGCAATTATTTAATAATAAACTTAAATTATACTAATCATTTAATAAAATAATTATGATTCAATGCACATTTAAATCATGTATAAATATTAAATTATAACAAACATAAACCTAAATATCTAACATACATATATAAAAAATAAACTCTAAATATATCAGTGATATATTAAATGTATATAGAAAATATACAAACATTTATGTATTAAGATATACTAAAAATAAACCGAAAATAAACTAAATCATATTATAATTAAATTACTGTTTAAACATATAATAAAAATAAAAATCCTAAGTCATGTATCCTATATGCAATGTATATATATACAATATAATAACTCACATGTTAGCGCTCCACGAGACAAACTCGGCGGGCCTGATCTGTTAGGCCTCAGTCTCGGTGCAGCTAGACAAACAAATAACAACATGAAATCAGAATAAATTTAACAGAAATTCTAAAGACTCAATCTAGAATTTTAGACACAAAATTAGAATAGGGATTTGACCAGACATCACGTTTTACGAGAATTCTATCGAAAATCTGACAGAACCTCCCCTGTAAAATGGACATCTCTCTACTCAAAGAGTAGAGCCAGTCCTACAAAGAAAACACACTTCGGAATAATACCAAATTCACAACCACAATCCCTCGGTCGGACTCCAAACTAAAATTCACCGACCGAGGTTCACAATTCACAGAATAATTATAAAATACCGAAAATGCCCTTATATAATAAAAATACATTTTATAAATCCAAATTACGTAATTAACCCTAAAATACGTTAAAAACCGATAAAAACTCATTTATTTAGAAAAATCGTATATTATATATATAATTTGAAAATAATTTACGAAAAATAATTTTAATTAGTTAAAAATGCTAAATAATTTGTAGAAATCATTTTTATACCCTAAATAACTATTAAAACCAATTTAATTATATTTTTAGCCAATTTAGTGTAAAATTACCAAAATACCCCTATATATATAAATTTACTAAAATAAATCCAAAAATTCACCAAAATTAATATTATCAACATATATTTCCATAATATCAATAAATATATCAATTAACCAATTTATTTCAATTAAACACATAATTAACCCTATTTTTCAAACTTACATAAACTTAATAAATTCCAAATAAATATATAAAAATTCAAAAAAATTACAAATAAATTTCTATAATTCATTTCAACTCCTATAAACACCATAAAACACAATTTCATAATTTAATTAATTAATTTTCGAAAATTAGAAAATATTAATAAAATAATAAAAAATTCACAAAAATTAAAATAAATTCTAAAAATTCTAAAAAAATTAAAACATGTAGATTAAGCTTTCAGGAACAAAGTTTGTGAAGGAAGTTTTCATGAATCAATCAAATTGAAGCTACAAAAAATTTGAAACCCAAAATAGCTGAAATGAAGAAATTGAAACCTAAGCAATTATAGACCAAGTCAAGTGAAACAAAGCTTAGAATCACACTCACCAGAGCTCAAGGAGAAGATAGAGAGTGACAGTGTCAAAAACGGTGGTCGGAAATAACTTGATCGGAGTTGAGATGAAATTCGGTGTCTACTTGATTTTTCGGCCAAAACACACTGGAAAATGGAGTTTTAAGTGGTAGAAATGGCTAGAGGTGGAGAAGGGAGGCTGAGGGGCACGGTGACAGCAAGAAAATCAGCTATAAAATGGCTGAAAATGGAAGAAATTGCGTTGGGAAGAAGAAGATGCAGGGAGGGGCAAAATCATAAATAAAGCAAACTTTGATTTTTGTTTAAAAAAAATGTGTATATATGTATATATATATATGTCCACCTTATATAATAATATTATATATATTCTCACACAGAAATAATACTCACCACATAAATATTTTAAAATATTTAATAATTTATTCACTTAAAATTAATTAATTAATATTAAAACTAAATAATAAAAATTAAGGTAATTAATTAAATCCTAATTAATTTAAATAAATACACATATATACAATTTATTTTAGCACTTTAAAATTATATATGAGTTTATGCAAATTCGTAAAACTAGTCAAAATAAATAGTATTAAATTATTTACGTGTCAATTTTCCCGAAAATACAATTCCCAAAAATTTTTTACGTAAAGTACTTAAAATAATATAAAATAATTAAAATTAACTTTAAACAACAACAAACTCATAAAATATCATAAATATATACAAAAATTATTAACACTACATATCCCGATGCAGTATAAAAATATTTAAAAACTCGGGATATTATAATTGCAAGGACATAAGAAGGTCTATTATAGGTTATTGTATTCTATGTGGTGAAGCATTGGTCTCTTGGAGGACTAAGAAACAAACAACTATGTCACATTCAAGTGCAGAGGCAGAGTATCAATCTATGGTCGCTACAAATTGCGAGGTTACATGGTTGAAAAATATTTTAAAAGATTTAAAGGTAAGCCATACATAACTAGTGACTATATTTTGTGATAATCAAGTTGTCATGCATATAGCATCAAACTCAGTCTTTCATGAATGGACTAAGCACATAGAAATAGATTGTCATATAGAAGGAATGATTCAAACATCCCATATTCATAGCCCATATTCAAAGTGCAACCCAATCAACATATTTGTTTATTAAGCCATTGAGTACTGCACAATTTGAAGTTCTACTTAGCAAGTTGGGTGTCATTAAAGGAAGTTAAGCACAAAATCAGCTGTAAACTTTGTCAAATATTGAAGATTGATATGTAATTATTTGTTTCCCGACTTGAAAATAATTAAACATGATTATAGGTAGTATAAAAGAACCTAATGTATCACAATCAGCATATATATATATGTAATCTTTTATTGCTTTGAATAATAAAAAAAATACTATTCTTCATTCCATATTATTTCTTTTCATGTAACAATCCATATAACACTTTCGAAACTCATCATCGATCCTGTCCCATAAATCCATATTATCACCAACTGCTGGCCCTGACAATATTAATATTAGTAACACCATAACTACTACTACTACTGCCATATCTGTGCCAGTCCACCGAATTTTACTCTCCATTTTTCTTTTATTTACTTCCTATATGATATTCTTTGTGATGTGTTATGAGCACCAAAATAACTCGTATTAAACCTGTTTTATTGGGCAATCTGTTAGAAGGGAAAAACAAAAAAAACCATAAAATAAGTAAGTTTTTAACAGCTAAAATTAATGCAAGTTTCATGACAAAACTATCAATTTTTGCCGTATGAATATCTATTAGGAAAAAAATTATTTTTTATTAATCGAGAAATTACACAATAAATTACATAACCTTACTTTTAAATTAGGTAAAAATTAATTCTATAAATTCAAATTTTACACCTCATATGTCATTGAAAAAAGTGACCGTTAAACTATTTTTTTCCTAGTAAAACTAAAATTTCAATTCCTTTATTTTTTTAATTTTTTTATTTGACCTACCAATATTTAGAATTCCTTAAATGTTAATTAATCTAGTTCGATTCTAGTAAGACCATAAAAATAGTAAAAATATCTTAAAAATTAATTTAATACAATTGCATATATCACGAATTGAATTCAAAATATTATTTAAGTGAAAATAATTCTTTATTAGCGAATTTAATGGTTGATAAAGTGATTTACTTTACGAATTGCTAAAGAGTAAATATAATACTGAAAGAAACACGTAAATCTCATTTTATATTATAAAAGACAAAACATAATTGAAATAAAAAACTTGAAATTTAATTACTTATTCATTATTGATTTTTTTATAGCAACTCTCGTACAAATTGTGGCTATCTTAGCTTCTTTTTTTTTTTCACATGTCATTCCCGTACATATTACATATAAACACTGTTTCCAAATTAACACTTGGTATAGCACTCATGTAGTAACTATTATTTTTAAATTATTTAAATATATATTGACATATGTAGTGTTAATAAAAATTTAAAAATTATATTTATTTATTTTATTTTTGTGATTAATAATTATCATTTTATGATAAAATATATTTTTTTTACATAAATATTTATTTTTAGAAACTTATTATTTTAAATATTTAATTTACATGATTGATTGTTATTTTTCGGATAATATTATTTTAATAATATTAATTTTAGTGCATTATTATTTCTATTATTATTTTATTAATTTACATTATTTGTATTATTATTAAATTATTTAATAAATACTGTGTATATTATTGTTAGTTTAAGTGTATGTCTATATATGTATGTGTGTATATATATATATATATATATATATATATATATATATATGAATATATTATGTGTGGTGGAGGTTAATTTAAGAGATAAAATTTTATTATATTATAAAGTTATAATATATATATATATATATATACAAAACAAAAGATCAAACACAGCATATTTCTTTATCTTCCCGCACTGTTCCATTCTCTACTTCCGTTCCTCTATGTCGGACCGCCTCTCACCACCACCATCTTCTTCCCTCTTCTCCCCCATCTTCTTTGTCACTGTCTGTACGTCAGAGCGTCGTTGGAGAAGACAGAAGCAGCAACAATGGCAATTGGGTGTGTCTTACCGTTGATCACTCTTCCGACCACCAAATTGAGTGTTGCGGTACCGTTCAACTCTTGGAGCTTCAAGGAGGCCGAAGCCAAGCTCCTTTCAAGCTTGAAGTCGATCGTTTGTGAATTTTAGTTGATTTTTATTTTTGTGATTTTAGGATTTTTTTTTAAATTTTTTTAGGTTAATTTTTGGTTGATTCTTGGAAACTCCCTTGACAAAATTTGATCTTGGTAGCATAATCTCCATGAATATATTTTGTGTTTTAATTTTTGGAATTTATTTGAATTTTGGTGAATTTTTTATTATTTTATTATTATTTATTGAATTTTCGTAACTTAATTATTTAAATTATAAATTTGGTATATTTAGTGTTATTATAAGTTGATATTAATTTTAGTGTTGAGAACATAGTTTTTGAGAATATTATATAATTTTTAGGAATATTTTTATATTATGTATATATATAAATATTAGGTTAAATGTGTATTTTTGTTGAAATTATTGGTTAATTATGTGTTTTAGATAATATTAGAATAATATGTGTTGTTAGAATAATTTTAATGATTTTATATAATTTTTGAAGAAATTATTTAGTATTATGTGTATTTTGAATTATTGGGTTAATTGTGAGTTTTTGTTAAAATTATAGTTAAATATTGTGTTTAAAATGGTTTATAATTATTTAAGGTAATAAAATGATTTTTTATAAATTATTTACTATTTTTAACTAATTAATACTAATTTTTGAATATTATTCTCAAATAATATATTATTTACTAAATTGGTGATTAAATGGATTTTTAATAACTTTTAATATATATTTAGGCTATTTAAGCTATTTGAATATGTAAAGTGAATTTTTACTATTTAATATTGAAAATTTTGATTTTTTAATAATATTATATTATTATTTTGGGATTTTTATTTAATTATTGTGAAATAATTATATTGAGTGTTTTAATGTTTAAATATGCTATATTTTGATATTTTGAGGATATTTGTGGAATTTATTGATTTTCAATATATTTATTATATTAAATGTATTTTTGGTGAAATTATAAACTTCGATTGAAAAATTGTGCAGTTCGGGGTCCCAACCGAAGGCGTTAAATATTCTGTGATTTGAAGTGTGTTTTCTTGCAGGACCGACTTTACTTTTTAGTAGAGAGATGTCCATTTTACAAAGGAAGTTCTGTCAAATTTTTCATAAAATTTTCGTAAAACATGACATCGTGTCGATCATGAGTTTTTTATTTTATCTGAGTTATGTATTCCTAGATCGAGTTTCTTTAGAAGTATAAGTTAGCTTTATTCTGATTTTTGTTGTTATTATTTTTTTTTCTAGTTGCGCCAAGACCGAGACCTAGTGGACCGAGTCCGTCGAATCAGTCTCGAGGAGCGTAAACTTGTAAGTTGTTATTTTATATATACATTGCATTTAGGATGCATGTTTTAAAATATACACGTTTTGAATATGTATTTGTTCATAAATCGTTTTATTAAGTGTTTAGTATATGTTAGGTATATTTTTAGTATATTTTTAATATGTTTCAAAATAAATGCATGTTGTATTTTTTATTTATACTTAAAATGTCTGTAGTATATTATTGGTTTATATTTGGCATATTTTCATGGTTGATTTGAATTTATTTAACATATATACTTGAAATATACTTAGTTTATTTTAGGTATATTTCCAGTATATATATGGTTTATTTTATTATTATTTTATTATTATGCATCATTTATTTTCCTATATGTATGTTTAATTTTAAATAAAAGATATCGATAGAACATGCTACCCAGTGGGTAGCACTAGTACCGTGTACGTACTGGTGCGATAGATTTAGGGTTAAGTGAGAATCACTTGAGGTGATAAATGATATGATTTGATTGATTGATTTGAGTTTGATATGATTGAATAATGTGGTTGTTGGAGATCAGTTGACCTAGTGTCTCGGGGCTAATCACACTGACAGTGAGACTGCTAGAGCTCGATTAACTTAGTGTCTCGAAACAGTCTACTATCCATAATGGAATAAGTGAATTAATTTGGAATTAAGTGAGCCTGTATGGCTAGAGAGTTATTATTGATTGAGGTTGCAATTTAAATAGGGTTCTATTTGATCCTTCAACAAATAATGTTTTTCAGTATTTATATATAAAGTGACTTCAGCATCTGTGTGAAATTCTTGTATATATATTTATTATATATGGATGATTTATTGCATATGACATTAGGAGATGCATGTATATATAATATAACAATTCATTTAGTAAGGTTTGACTCCCCTTAGTTATTGATTTTTCAGGAGATTCTTCTTCCTTAGACCTCAACAGTAGGCCCATCCGCCGGACTTCTTCAGCCCCGACTATTTTGTATAAATTACTTACTTAATTTTATTGTGCTCTAGAAAACTACAGTAGTAAGTTGTGTCTTGTATTTGTAGATTATTGGTTGTAATTTCAGAGGCCTTTCTCTGAATATATTATTATTATATTTTATTTTATGATATGACAGAAGTTATTATTATATTGATTTATGATTTTAATTGGTGCATATTTTATTTATTTATTGCATGCTTTTATTTTTTTAAAGCTTGCTATGAGTTCTGGATTCGAAAGAATTGTCGTTCCCCGATGCCGGTCATGACTCCCAATTTGGATCGTGATAATTCATCAACTAGTCACTCAAAGATTTAGTTCTTGCTTGCCCTAAGTATATTAGCAGCATGCACCATCAATAGTGTAATATCCCGATTTTTTTAAATATTTTAATACTATATCGGGATATGCAGTGTTAATAATTTTGTATATAATTATGATATTTTTATGAGTTGATATATTTTTAAAACTTATTTTAATTATTGTATATTATTTTAAGTGCTTTACGTAAAATTTTCCCGAGAATACTATTTTCGAGGAAATTTTCACGTAAATAATTTACTATTAATTATTTTAAATAGATTTCCGGAATTGCATGAACTCATATATATTTTTGAAGTACTAAATAACGTATATATGTGTATTTATTTATTTAATTAGGGTTTAATTAATTACCCTAATATTTTATTATTTAATAATTAGTTTTATTGTTATTTAATTATTTTTATTTAGTATTAAATTTTAAAATATTAAATTATATGTGTGTGGTGTATATTTAATGTGTGTGATTTTATATTATTTTAATATATAGTGTAAAGTATATATATATATACATACCTATACATATATTATAATTTATCAAAAATCAAGTTTGGCAAATTACCAATTTGCCGCTCCCTCCTTCTCCTTCTCTCCCGACGCCCTACCCTCACTGCGCCTCCCGTTCCACCACGTCGGACCACCCTTCGCCGCCATCAGCTGCCGCAAACCTTCTTCCCCTTGCTTCCTCTTCCTCTCTGACATGACCAGGCCGCCGGAAGCCCGCTGGAACGCCCGAAATTCGCGGTGGCAGCAAGTGGAGCTCCTCGCCATCGATCACATTTCCAGCCACCATTTTTGACACCACCAGTCTTCATCGACTCCTTGAGCTCCGGTGGTCCCTATTCTAAGGTCCTTTTGGCCTGAAAATAAGTGGTTGATGAGGTTTGAGCTAAATCTTCAATTCGGCCATTTTAGCTTCTTGAATTTTTTGAACTTAAAATTGATTGATTCATAAAAAGTCCCTTAACAAATGTTGATTCTAGTAGCTTAATCTACATGTTTGAATTTTTTTAGAATTTTTGGAGATTATTTTGATTTTTGGGTATTTTTAAATATTTTATTATTATTTTCTAATTTTCGGAAATTAATTAATTAAATTATGAAATTGTATTTTATGATAAATATAGGTGTTTAAATGACTTATATAAATTTATTTGGAATTTTTATGAATTTCTATGTATTTATTTTGAAATTATTTAGTTTTATGTAATTTTGGAAAAATTGGGTTAATTGTGTTTTTAATTGAAATTAATTAGCTAATTGAGTTTAATTATTGATATTATTTATAAATATGTGGAGAAAATTAATTTTGGATAATTATATTATTTTTGGTGAATTTTTGGAGTAATTTTAGTATATTTATATATGTAGGGGTATTTTGGTAATTTTACCCTAAATTGACTAAAAATGTAATTAAATTGGTTTTAATAGTTATTTAAGGTATAAAAATTATTTTTACAAATTATTTAGTATTTTTAATTGATTAAAAATATTTTTTGTGAATTATTTTCAAATTATATATATAATATACAATTTTTCTAATAAAATGAGTTTTTATCGGTTTTTACTGTGTTTTAAGATTAATTACGTAATTTCTACTTATAAAATGTATTTCTGTGATATAAGGGCATTTTTGGTATTTTCATAATTATTTTATGATTGTGGACCCCGGTCGGTAGACTGTAGTTTGGAGTCCGACCGAGGGGTTGTGATTGTAATTCTACATTTATTTTCGAAGTGTGTTTCTTTGCAGGGCCGGCTCTACTCTTTGAGTAGAGAGATGTCCATTTTACAGGGGAGGTTCTGCCGAATTTTTGGTAGAATTCTCGTAAAACGTGATATCCGGTCGAACACTAATTTCGATTATATGTCCAATATTCTAGATCAAGTTTCTAGAATTTTCTGTTAGGTTTATTTTGATGTCTGTTATTTATTGTTTATTTAGTTGCACCGAGACCGAGGCCTAGTGGACCAGGCCCATCAGACCTATCTCGAGGAGCGCACTAAGTGTGAGTTACTATTATATATATATATGCTTTAGGGTGCATGATTTTAGAAATATATGTTTTATTTTGATAAATATGCATAAATGGTTTAAATATTACTTAAGTTTATTTTTAGTTTATTTTTGGTTTATTTTCTGTATATTTTAAACTATATGCATGTCTTATTAATGAATTATGCTTAAAATGTTTTTGAAATATATTTCTAGCTTATTTTGTAATTATATTGGATTTCTTTGATGTATATACCTGAAATATACCTAGTTTATTTTTGGTATATTTCTAGTATATATATGGTTATTGTTGCTATTATATTTAAATCCATGCATCATTTATTTTTATGAATGAATGTTTTATATTTCAAAGAAGGATATTAATAGAACGTGCTACCTAGTGGGCAGTACTAGGACCAAGTACGTACTGGTACGCTTATAGCATTTAGGCTATATTACTAACTAGATTGTGGATATTGATTGGATATGATTATTTGTTATGTGAGAAATGATTTGGGAGTGTGATTGCTGGAGCTCGATTGACCTAGTGTCTCGGGGCCAATCACACTGGCAGTCAGACTGCTGGAGCTCAGTTGACTTAGTGTGTCGGGGCCAGTTTACTGTCCAAATGGAATAAGTGAATATATTTGGAATAAGTGAGCCTGTATGGCTAGAGTGTTGTCTAACACTGCTTTGAGGTTGCGATATTCTAGGGTTCTATTTGATCCTTCATAATCAGTGGTTTTCAGACAAAATATATAAAAATGATTTTATTGCATCTGTGTGTATTTGTCTGTATATATAATTATATATACTGTTGACTGTGCATTATCATTTAGTATGCATGTATATATATTATAGTAATTCACTCAGTGATGTCTGATTCCCCTCCGTTGACTATTTTTCAGGAGAGTCATCATCTTCAGACCTCAGGCCTGTACGTCGGATTTCTTTCACCCCGGCTTCTTTATGTAAACTGCTCGCCTGAGTTTTATTTTATAATCTAGACACTGCAATAGTTGTAAATAAATTGAGGGTTTTATGTATTATATTTGTGTGAGTTATGTACTTTGAATATTTGAACTGAAACTTGTATCAAAGGATTTATCTATATATGAGATATGGATTTTTATTTTGATAATTATGATTTTATTTTCGCTGCATTAAGTGTGGTTATTATTATTACTGTATGTTTTATTTTATTTTTAGGCTTGCTACGGGTTCTGGATTCAAAAGAATTCCCGTTCCCTAGCGCCGGTCATGGCCCCTGTTTTAGGTCATGACAAAGTTGGTATTAGAGCGGAGTTCTGTGTCAGGGCTTAGTTGTGTGAGTCGTGGCCCTAGTTTTAAAGTTTTTTTTTCTTTTGGTAACTACTACAGTGAATTAGGCTCGAGTATGTCTTGATAAGTATTCCTTGCTTTAGTTTTCTACTTTAACCTTCCGTTGTCTGTTTTGTCTGTATCTTTCCATTTATCTTTTCAGAATGAGGAGGCAAGCGCGTGTCGCTCCACTAGTCATTGAGGCCGAGGATGATGAGTCTTTTCAGGATGAGATTTTACCTCCTGAGCAGCCAGTTAGACGTAGAGGTCGTGGCAGAGGTAGACCTCAAGGAGCGGCAGGTCACCGTAGGCAGAGAGAGTTACAGGACGAGGAGCCTGTAGAGCCTTAGTTTGATGTTCCTGTGCCTCCAGTTATTCAACCTATTCAGCCTGCCTATCAGCAGGGTATGTCTGACCCTGAGGCAGCTCTGTTCTATGCCAGAGTTGGTAGAATTGCTTTTGATGGGACTTCTGATCCATTAGATTTTCTGCATGCGATTGAGACTCGAACTCGGACTGCTCATACTGAGTACCAGCGGATCATGATCATCAAGCTATCTGTCGAGGGACCAGCTCTAGACTGGTTTATTCAGATGATTCAGCCCTATATAATGACAATGACCTGGGCTCAATTTTGAGAGCGATTTATGAGGAGATTCTGCCTAGAGCCTCTCCGTATGAGCTATCATCTTCGACTGACCAGCATTTCTTATGGTGATCGATCTGTAGAGGAGTACACCCGAAAGTTTCTTCGGCTGGGTAGATATGCAGAGGATCTGATGCGAGACCAGTACGTCGGTGTCACTACCTATGTCACTGGATTGGGTTCAGCATTTGCTGGTATGCCTACATCAGGCCTTACTCTAGAATCTGTGATTGAGTTGGCTAAAGAGCTGAGGCTAGTTAGGCAGGGAGCAATGCCTGATTATTACCAGCTGGGAGTTCAGTTGAGTGGATTGCAGACTACACCATATTCTAGTTTTCATGTTGGGTTGAGTAGTCAGCAGAGAGGTCCGACTCAGCAGAGTCAGAGGCAACAACAGTGAGTGCATCAGAGCAGTAGACATGGCCGTGGAGGTCAGTGTAGACCATTCAGATTTGGGTCAGGTGCTTCGAGTAGCAGCAGTAGTCGTAGTTCTGGATCAGCTGCCAGTGTTTGCCAGACTTGTGGTAGAGTCCATTAGGGACCGTGTTATCTGACACCACTGTCATGCTTCAGATGTGGGCAGACAGGACATTATGCCAGATCATGTCCTTACTCCAGGTATCAGCAACCGTAGATTTTACGATTTCCACAACAGTCGGTTGCTAGTGCTGCACCCGTGCCATTTCAGTTACCTCTAACCCAGCATCAGAGTTCCACTCAGCTTGTTCCACAGTAGAGTCATGGTAGAGGTGCCAGAGGAGGTGCCAGAGGTGTTGGCCAGGCTTCTACCATCCAGCAGGGAGGTCGAGGTCAGGCCAGAGTCTTCCACCTTACTCAACAGGATGCTCAGGCATCCAATGCAGTCGTGGCAGGTATTGTTTCTATTTGTTACCTGGATGCATGGGTTTTATTTGATCCGGGTGCCATGCATTCGTTTATTTCTCCCATTTTTGCTTCCAAGTCTTGTTGGCTAGCTTCGAGGATGACTTTTCCTTTGTCTGTTGCCACTCCTCTGAGCGATTCCTTGGACACCGATATTGTTCTTTTTGGTTGTCCAGTTCTCGTGGGAGGTAGAGAATTACCCGCTGATTGATTTTGTTGGATGTGATGGAATTTGATGTTATTCTGGGAATGGACTGGTTATCTCAGCACTATGCCATGGTAGATTGCAGGAATAAAGAGGTGACTTTCAGAATTCATGGTGAAGAAGATTTTAAGTTTGTGGGTGATAGGAGTTCAACACCTCAAAATCTCATTTTTGCTATTACGGCTAGGAAGTTATTGAGGAAAGGTTGTCAGGGATATTTGGCATTAGTCAAGGATACTTCAGTGGAGAAGTTATCACTCACAGATGTTCCTATGGCTTGTGAGTTTCCTGATGTTTTTCCTGAGGAGTTGCCAGGTTTACCACCTCATAGGGAGATTAAATTCTGTATAGATGTGGTTTCAGGTACTACTCCTATATCTATGCCACCCTACAGAATGGCTCCTGCAGAGTTGAAAGAGTTGAAGGAGCAGTTGTAAGAGTTGTTGGATAAAGGTTTTATCAAACCTAGTGTTTCTCCTTGGGGTGCACCAGTCCTGTTTGTGAAGAAGAAGGATGGTACCCTGAGACTGTGCATTTACTACAAAGAGCTGAATAAGGTGACAGTGAAGAACAAGTATCCTCTTCCGAGGATAGATGACTTGTTTGACCAGTTACAGGGTGCACAGTTCTTTTCTAAGATTGACTTGAGGTCAGGTTACCATCAGCTGCAGATTAGTGAAGCCGATGTTCCTAAGACGGCATTCTGCACGTGATATGGCCATTATGAGTTTCTGGTGATGTCTTTTGGTTTAACTAATGCACCAGTAGCTTTTATGGACCTGATGAACAGGGTATTCAGACCATATGTGGATTAGTTTGTGGTAGTCTTCATTGATGATATACTGGTTTATTCAAGGAGTATGGAGGAGCATGTATATCACTTGAGGATTATACTGTAGACACTGAGAGATCATCAACTTTATGCTAAATTCTCGAAGTGTGATTTCTGGATGGAGAGTGTTTCTTTTCTTGGACACGTGGTGTCTAAAGAAGGTATCCAGGTTGATCCACAGAAGATTGAAGCAGTATCTGAGTGGCCTAGACCGACTTCTATTATTGAGATTCAAAGTTTTCTAGGTTTAGCCGGGTATTATAGACGATTTGTGCAAGATTTTTCCAGAATTGCAGCCCTTATGACTTGCTTGACTCAGAAGAATGTTAGATTCGAGTGGTCAGAAGCTTGTGAGAATAGTTTTCAGTTGTTGAAGGAGAAATTGACCACAGCACCAGTGTTAGCTTTGCCTAATAGTATGGAAAAGTTCACAGTTTATTGTGATGCCTCTAGAATTGGCCTTGGTTATGTATTGATGCAGAATGGAAGGGTGATAGCCTATACTTTAAGGCAGTTGAAGAATTATGAGCAAAACTATCCTACACATGACCTTAAAATGGCTGCAGTGATCTTTACTTTAAAGATTTGGAGACATTATTTGTACGGGGTGACTTATGAGATATTTACTGATCACAAGAGCCTTAAGTACATTTTCCAGTAGAGAGATATGAATCTGAAGCAGAGGAGATGGTTGGAATTGTTAAAAGATTATGACTGTGAGATATTGTATCATCCGGGTAAGGCTAATGTGGTAGCAGATGCCTTGAGTAGAAAGTCCTCAGGCAGTCTTGCTCACATCAGTGTTGAGAGGAGACCATTGATCCAAGAATTGCATCTGTTGGTGGATCAAGGTCTGATGATGAAGATAAGTAGATCAAGTGGACTGCTAGCTCAGTTTAAGGTGCGATCTGTACTAAGGGATAGGATTAAAGCAGCTCAGAGTTGAGATCCTATTCTAGAAAAGCTTGCAGAGAATGTCAGAGCAGGGAAGTTCATTGATTTCACACTCAATGATGATGGTGTGTTATGGATCAGTGGTAGATTGTGTGTTCCTGATGTGGATGATTTGAGAGAAGAGATCCTAGAGGAAGCACATTCTACAGCCTATAGCGTACATCCAGGTGTCACTAAGATGTACCACAGTATCAGAGATCTATACTGGTGGGATGGACTGAAGAAGGATGTCACTTATTATGTTGCTAAGTGCTTGATGTGTTAGCAAGTGAAAGCTGAGCATCAGAAGCCTTCTGGGAAGCTTCATCCTCTTCCTATTCCCGAGTGGAAGTGGAAAAGGATAGCTATGGATTTTGTGGTAGGTTTACCTCGTTCTAAGGATGTATATGATTCCATCTGGGTGATTGTAGATAGGTTGACAAAGTCTGCACATTTCTTACCTGTAAAAGCCACCTATTCTGTAGCTAGATTGGCGAAGCTATATGTGAAACATATCGTATGCCTTCATGGAGTACCTGTGTCCATTGTGTCAGATAGAGGTTCGGTGTTTACCTCTCATTTTTGGCAGAAGTTGCAGGAAGCGATGGGCACTAGGTTGGATTTCAGTACTGCTTTTCATCCTCAGACAGATGGTCAGTCTGAAAGGACGATCCAGACACTGGAAGATATGTTAAGGATGTGTGTCCTGGATTTGGGAGGTAGCTGGGATAATCATTTGCCACTCGTAGAGTTTGCATATAATAACAGCTACCATAGCAGTATTGGTATGGCACCATATGAGGCGTTGTATAGAAAGAAGTGTAGATCCCCTCTGAGTTGGGATGAGATTGGTGAAAGAGCTTTGACTGGACCTGAGATGGTTCAGGATGCTGCAGAGAAAGTCACCATGATTAAGCGCATATTAGAGACCGCAGTTAGCAGGCAGAAGAGCTATGCGGATCCTAGGCGCAGAGATGTGGAATTTCAGATCGGGGATTTTATTTCTCTGAAGGTATCTCCGATGAAGGGTGTGATGAGATTTGGCAGGAAGGGTAAGTTAGCACCGAAATATATCGGACCGTTTGAGATTCTAGAGAGAGTTGACACTGTTGCATATCGGTTAGATTTGCCTCCGAGTATGTCATAGGTGCATCCAGTATTTCATATCTCGATGCTGAGGAAGTATATCTCAGACCCTTCCACGTGTTGCAGCCAGATAGTGTAGAAGTGAGTGAAGATTTGACGTTTGTGGAAGAACCTATGGCGATCGTAGATTATCAAGTTCGATAGTTACGGTCGAAGCAGATTCCGATGGTCAAGGTTCTGTAGCGTAGCAACAGAGTCGAGGAGCATACGTGGGAGACTGAAGCTGAGATGCGAGCTTCTTACCCGTATCTCTTTCCTTCCTGACCTTGTGATCATTTTCTTTCTGGAATTCAGGGACAAATTCTTGTAAGGGGGGGAGACTGTAATATCCTAGTTTTTTTAAATATTTTAATACTGTATCGGGATATGCAGTGTTAATAATTTTGTATATAATTATGATATTTTTACGAGTTGATATGTATTTAAAACTTATTTTAATTATTGTATTTTATTTTAAGTGCTTTACGTAAAATTTTCCCGAGAATACTATTTTCGAGGAAATTTTCACGTAAATAATTTACTATTAATTATTTAAAATAGATTTCCAGACTTGCATGAACTCATATATATTTTTGAAGTACTAAATAACGTATATATGTGTATTTATTTATTTAATTAGGGTTTAATTAATTACCCTAATATTTTATTATTTATTAATTAGTTTTATTGTTATTTAATTATTTTTATTTAGTATTAAATTTTAAAATATTAAATTATATGTGTGTGGTGTATATTTAATGTGTGTGATTTTATATTATTTTAATATATAATGTAAAGTATATATATATACATACCTATACATATATTATAATTTATCAAAAATCAAGTTTGGCAAATTACCAATCTGCCCCTCCCTCCTTCTCCTTCTCTCCCGACGCCCTACCCTCACTGCGCCTCCCGTTCCACCACGCCGGACCGCCCTTCGCCCCCATCAGCTGCCGTCAACCTCCTCCCCCTTCCTTTCTCTTCCTCTCCGACGTGACCAGGCCGTTGGAAGCCCGCTGGAATGCCCGAAATTCGCGGTGGCAGCAAGTGGAGCTCCTCGCCGTCGATCACATTTCCAGCCACCATTTTCGACACCGCCGGTCTTCATCGACTCCTTGAGCTCCGATGGTCCCTATTCTAAGCTCCTTTTAGCCTGAAAACAAGTGGTTGATGAGGTTTAAGCTAAATCTTCAATTCGGCCATTTTAGCTTCTTGAATTTTTTGAACTTAAAATTGATTGATTCATGAAAAGTCCCTTAACAAATGTTAATTCTAGTAGCTTAATCTACATGTGTGAATTTTTGTAGAATTTTTGGAGATTATTTTGATTTTTGGGTATTTTTGAATATTTTATTATTATTTTCTAATTTTCGGAAATTAATTAATTAATTATGAAATTGTATTTTATGATAAATACAGGTGTTGAAATGAATTATAGAAATTTATTTGGAATTTTTATGAATTTCTATGTATTTATTTTGAAATTATTTAGGTTTATGTAATTTTGGAAAAATTGGGTTAATTGTGTTTTTAATTGAAATTAATTAGCTAATTGAGTTTAATTATTGATATTATTGATAAATATGTGGAGAAAATTAATTTTGGATAATTATATTATTTTTGGTGAATTTTTGGAGTAATTTTAGTATATTTATATATATAGGGGTATTTTGGTAATTTTATCCTAAATTGACTAAAAATGTAATTAAATTGGTTTTAATAGTTATTTAAGGTATAAAAATTATTTTTACAAATTATTTAGTATTTTTAATTGATTAAAACTATTTTTTGTGAATTATTTTCAAATTATATATATAATATACGATTTTTCTAATAAAATGAGTTTTTATCAGTTTTTACTGTGTTTTAAGATTAATTACGTAATTTCTACTTATAAAATATATTTCTGTGATATAAGGGCATTTTTGGTATTTTCATAATTATTCTGTGATTGTGGACCCCGGTCGGTAGACTGTAGTTTGGAGTCCGATCGAGGGGTTGTGATTGTAATTCTATGTTTATTTTCGAAGTGTGTTTCTTTACAGGGCCGACTCTACTCTTTGAGTAGAGAGATGTCCATTTTACAGGGGAGATTCTGCTGAATTTTTGATAGAATTCTCGTAAAACGTGATATCCGGTCGAACTCTAATTTCGATTCTATGTCCAATATTCTAGATCAAGTTTCTAGGATTTTCTATTAGGTTTATTTTGATGTCTGTTATTTATTGTTTGTTTAGTTGCGCCGAGACCGAGGCCTAGTGGACCAGACCCATCGGACCTATCTCGAGGAGCGCACTAGGTGTGAGTTATTATTTTATATATATATGCTTTAGGGTGCATGATTTTAGAAATATATGTTTTATTTTGATAAATATGCATAAATGGTTTAAATATTACTTAAGTTTATTTTTAGTTTATTTTTGGTTTATTTTCTGTATATTTTAAACTATATGCATGTCTTATTAATGAATTATGCTTAAAATGTTTTTGAAATATATTTCTAGCTTTTTTTGTAATTATATTGGATTTCTTTGACGTATATGCCTGAAATATACCTAGTTTATTTTTGGTATATTTCTAGTATATATATGGTTATTTTTGCTATTATATTTAAATTCATGCATCATTTATTTTTATGAATGAATGTTTTATATTTCAATGAAGGATATTAATAGAACGTGCTATCTAGTGGGCAGTACTAGGACCAAGTACGTACTGGTATGCTTATAGCATTTAGGCTATATTACTAACCAGATTATGGATATTGATTGGATATGATTATTTGTTATGTGAGAAATGATTTGGGAGTGTGATTGCTGGAGCTCGATTGACCTAGTGTCTCGGAGCCAATCACACTGACAGTCAGACTGCTGGAGCTCGATTGACTTAGTGTGTCGGGGCCAGTCTACTGTCCAAATGGAATAAGTGAATATATTTGGAATAAGTGAGCCTGTATGGCTAGAGTGTTGTCTAACACTGCTTTGAGGTTGCGATATTCTAGGGTTCTATTTGATCCTTCATAACCAGTGGTTTTCAGACAAAATATATAAAAATGATTTTATTGCATCTGTGTGTATTTGTCTGTATATATAATTATATATACTGTTGACTGTGCATTATCATTTAGTATGCATGTATATATATTATAGTAATTCACTCAGTGATGTCTGACTCCCCTCCGTTGACTATTTTTCAGGAGAGTTATCATCTTCAGACCTCAGTAGCAGGCCTGTACGTCGGATTTCTTCCGCCCCGGCTTCTTTATGTAAACTGCTCGCCTGAGTTTTATTTTATAATCTAGACACTGCATAGTTGTAAATAAATTGAGGGTTTTATGTATTATATTTGTGTGAGTTATGTACTTTGAATATTTGAACTGAAACTTGTATAAAATGATTTATCTATATATGAGATATGAATTTTTATTTTGATAATTATGATTTTATTTCCGCTGCATTAAGTGTGGTTATTATTATTACTGTATGTTTTATTTTTTTTTTAAGCTTGCTACGGATTTCGAATTCGAAAGAATTCTCATTCCCTAGCGCCGGTCATGACCCCTGTTTTGGGTCATGACAAATAACAATGATATTGCTATGGCAAAATTTTCCCTCCATTAGTCTTCATTTTGATCACCAATTGTCATAGTTCAAGGTGTTAGTATCCTTTTTTTAATAACTACAGAGGTCAAATGATTTAATTACCGATGGACTATACAATAAAAGATAATTTTTTCTTTTAAATCAAGTAAAAAATTAATTATACAAATAAAAAAAAACGTGATTTAAATTATACTATTTGAGGATGTATGCTCTTGAAGAGAAATAGTTATTAGTCTATCTGTTCACTGACTTTTATATCATGCATACAATTATTAATTAAAAGAAATCAATTAGAAATTAATTAAAAATAGTAACAAAATACAGAGGTTTATTATGTGTGGAATAAAAATGCATCTTACATGATGAAACTATCTATTTAATATGTGTGAAATTAAAATTCAAAATGTGAAGCTCCGAGAATTCATACTGATACTAAAATTTTGTTCAATTATTTTATTAATTCTTATATAAAACAATTTTGACTTGTTGTTTCTAATTTATTTATTTATTTTTATCTCTTCATGAATGTTGTTTTTCTAAAATGATTCATTTTGTAAGTTTATTTAATAAATATAATGGTGAAAGGTAATGTATATATTAGTTTTATATTATATCTATATGTATAGAAGGAAAAATCAATTAATGTTACAATTATTTAAAGTAGGGAAAAAAATAATAAAACCGGAAGAAAGAAAAGATATGTAGTTTGAAATTTTTTAAGGTCATTTTGAAAATTTGAGTGTCTTTCGGTGCATGACCAAATTTCTTTTTGGTACCATGAGAATTAGAATTTAACATTAAACACTGAAAAGAAAGCTTATAATCGTCATAAGTTGGAATTTACATATAAATATGACTAATTACAGAATCTAAAAGCTAGATTTGAAACTAATTAAATATCTATACTGCTGATACAAAGAGCTGTAAATAGCAAGTTTTCTTTGCCACCTGTAGCTTTCAATTATGACAAACAGATGTTGTAGCTGCTTTATAGATCTTCACACGTGGGATAACTACTGAGATCAAACAACTTAATTAGGCACTTGATTGACCACTTAATAGATAATAGTCCTTTCTTTTTATATCATGTAAAAATAATTTTAAAAATTAATAGTAGAATTTAAATTATGCGGCTACAGAAGTGACTATTAGACTATTTTTCTATTGATAGAAATAATACTAATTAGCTAACCAGTGCTTATTTCACAACTCCAGTTATCATAGATTGAGAAAAAAAAAAAGGTTGGGTAGGCCAATAAAATGGAAGATAAAAGAACAAAGGCAGCAAGTGGTCTAGGAGTGGTATTTTTGTTGATGATGTGAGAGCATCTCCAACCGGGACAGTCAATTATTGTTTTTACAGCAAATTGTTTTCCAATGGTGACAACAAAATGTTGTTTAAATTTACTGTTTTGAACAGTGTGCAGCAAATTTGTTATATACTGTTTATTACGGTAAATACTATTTATCATTTTTTTTACATAATAGTTTTATATTTTTATATATCTAATATTTTAGACCAATTTCATCCTAATTATTTTATTTTCTTTTACATGATATTTATTTTGTTAACTTTTTAATTAACAAAATATAGTTTAATGTCTTATTATTATTATTTTTATTAGTCACATAATTATTTATATTAATTACATATATTATTAATTATATTCACATGAATATATGATAACATTGAATAAATTTTATTAACATTACCTAAAATTACATAAATATTCAAACGTTACATAAATATTAAAAACATTACATAAATATTAAAACCTCACACAATTACTAAAAAATACATAATAAAATATTTTAATAATCTGGTAGTCTAGATCTAGATCCAGATCCATCTATATTATCAAAATAATTAAATTCATTAGAGGCAAAATATGGTGGTTACTGCTGTGCAGATCTTTATTGCATAAGACTTATTTTTTCAGCTGCAATAAATGTGTAATGACCCTAGATTTTAAATTATTTTAATAATTATCAGGATATGCAGTGTTAATAAATTTTAAAACTATATTTGATTATTTTACTATTTTGTGAATAATTATTATTATTTTACATTTAATTATAATTTTTTTACGTAAATATGTATATATTGACGTGTATCATTTTGGGCAATATTATTTTAATAATTTTTAATTAAGTGCATTAATATTTTAATATTTTTATTTTAATAAATTACATTATTGAATTGTATTTTATGGGTTAATATATATATATATATATGTTAAGGTTTAATATTAATATTATATGTGTATATTATTAATTATGGTGTGCAATATATACATATATGTGTGTATATATATATATATGTGAATATATAAGTGTGTGGTGTGTGAATTTAGTGTAATATAATAATATATATTATAATATAAAGTTTATTAAATTATAGTATATAGTATTATGTAAATAATATACATACAAAAAATCAAAAGAAGCACTTTCTTCCTCTCCCTCACCCGTGACCCTACCCTCACTATGCCTCCCAGAGTAGCTCGCCGAACCGCCTTCATCGTCATAGTCACCGTCAAGCTCCTCCCCCTTCTTCCCTCTTCCTCCCCCATGTGCTCCGATCGCCTGAAGCCCGCCAAAAAGTCAGAAAACGCAACGGCAGCGTGTGGAGGTTTTTGGCCGTTGATCACGTTTTTGGCTACTAAATCGAGCTCTTCTGGTGCCGTTCGACTCCTAGAGCTCCAAGGAACTTGATTCTAGCCTTGGTTTGAGCTCTAACTCCTCCATTTTTTTTGTATCTCGATTTTTCTAATTCGGCCATTTTTGGATTTTTGATTTTTTTTCGGGAATTCTTGCTTGATTCATGGAAAATTCCTTTACAAAAGTTGTCCCCCTAGCTCAATCTACATCCCTAAATTTTTGTGTGATTTTTTGGAATTATTTTGATTTTTGTGAATTTTTGAATATTTTATTAATTTCGTAAATTAATTATATAAATTATGAAATTGTGATTTTTGGTGTTATTGGTGGTTATTATTAATTTTAGAATTTAGTTTATAATTTTTGTGAATTTTGTGTGATTTTTATAATAATTTTTAGTTTATGTCAATTTTGAAAATATAGGTTATATATATGTTTTGTTAGAAATTATTGTTTAATTATATTTTTTTGTTGATATTATTGAGATATATGTTGAGAAAATAATTTTTTTGTGTATTTATATAATTT
The DNA here is from genome assembly GCA_947683625.1 of Mallotus nudiflorus. Taxonomy (NCBI): domain Eukaryota; kingdom Viridiplantae; phylum Streptophyta; class Magnoliopsida; order Malpighiales; family Euphorbiaceae; genus Mallotus; species Mallotus nudiflorus. Next base: position 136,809 of record CANTUR010000516.1, on the reverse strand, counting down.
TTATTGAATTTTTTAGTATTATTAGTATTTTATGTGTATTTTTAAATATTAAGGGTAATTTGGTAATTTTAGTTAAATATTAATTTTAATTGGTTTTAATATTATTTGAGGTATAAAAATGATTTTTACAAATTATTTACTAATTTTAACCAATTAATACTAATTTTCAAAAATTATTTTCAAAATAATATATAATATACTATTTTTGTAAATAAATGAATTTTTAGTAAATTTTAATATATGTTTGGACTAATTAAGTAATTTGGATTTATAAAATTAATTTTTATAAATATTTGTGGAATTATCGAGAAAATGGATTTTTTTAATAATATTATATTATTAATTAGGGTTTTTAAGTAATTATTAGGAAAATTATTATTTTTTGTGTTTTAATACTTAGTATGCTGTATTTTGATATTTGAAGGGCATTTATGGTATTTATTGAATTTTAATATATTTTATTGTAGTATTTGAATTTGTGGTGAATTGTGGACCTCGGTTGAGAAATTTTAGTAGTTCGGGATCCCAACCGAGGGTTGTGAGAATTTTTGTATTCAAAGTGTATTTTTCTTGCAGGACCGGCTCAACTTTTTAGTAGAGAGACGTTTGTTTTACAGAGGAGGTTCTGCTGAATTTTTTGTAGAATTTTCGTAAAATGTGACATCGGATCTAATTCTGATTCTATGTTTAATTGTGTTTAGGATTTTAGATCGAGTCTCTAGAAGTCTAAGTTAGATTTATTCTAATTTCGTGATCACTTTTATTATTTGGTTGCGCCGTGACCGAGGCCTAGCAGATCAGACCCGTCGGACCAGTTTTGAGGAACGCATCCTTGTGAGTTATTATTATATATATATACATTGCTTTAGATTGCATGTTTTAGAATTATATGTAAAATTTTGCATAATTGTTTATTTAAATGCTTAAGTATATTTTAGTATATTTCATGATTTAATTGAATTTATTTTATGTATATATACTTGAAATATACTTAGTTTATTTTAGGTATATTTCTGGTATATATATGGTTTATTTAATCATTTTGAATGCCATTGTATATATTATTTATTCTCGAATGTACGTTTTATTTTAAAATGAAGGATATCGATAGAACGTGCTTCCTAGTGGGCAGCACTAGGACCGAGTACGTACCGGTGCGATAGATTGTAGGTTGAATTACTAACATATTTGTGAAAATTATGACTTGATCAATTTGATTGATGTGAGATGTGATTGATGGTGTGATTGTTGGAGCTCGATTGATCAAGTGTCTTGGGGCCAATCACACTGATAGTCAGACTGCTGAAGCTCGGTCGACTTAGTGTCTCGGGACTAGTCTACTGTCCAGTTGGACTAAGTGAATTTACCTGGAATTAAGTGAGCAAATATGGCTAGAGCGTTTCCTATTAATATTTAAGGTTGCGATAACTTAGGGTTCTATTTGATCCTTTATAAACTGATATTTTTCAGAATTAATTATAAAGTGATTTTTAGCATCTGTGTGTACCTTCCTGTATATGTATTTATTATATATACTTATGAGAGTTTGCATTTGTCATTTATTAATGCGTGTATATATATTATAATAATTCACTCAGTGAGGTCTGACTTCCCTCAGTTAATGTTTTTACAGGAGAGTCCTCTTCTTCAGACCTCAGCAGTAGGCTTATCCGCCCCAGCTTTATTATGTAAATTACCTACTTAATTATTTATTATTGTACTCTAGCAGTAGTTGTATTTGCAACAGTAGTGAGTTTTATTTATTTTGATGTATGAGATTTTAATTCAGATGTTTAATCTGAATATTGTATTAAATTATTTCATGATATGAGGGAGATTATTTTATTATATTAAATTGAAAATTTTAATTATGGTATATTTATATTTATTTTATTTATTATATGTTTTTATTATATTCAAGGCTTGATACAGGTTCCAGATTCGAAAGAATTCTCGTTCCCTAGCGCCGGTCATGGCTCCCGGTTTGGGTCGTGACAAATGCATGCTTATTTGGGTCTTGTATAGTATTCAAGTCCATTAATATAATTTTATTTTCTTCTTTAAACTTCTGGACTGCTGCACACTCCATAAATGCTCCTATTCTCTTTTCTTCACTATTCTCAAAAATTTCTCTCAACTTTGCATTTTCTTTTTTCAAAGTATTTATGACCACTGCAGTCTGGTCATCATTTTTTTTCTTTAATTTTGCCTTTTTAATACCAATAGGGTGGTTGCATGATGAACCACCAACAATGGTATCATCTAAATTAATAGAAAATGAGGACAAAATAGGAGAGTCAGGTACAGAAAATTCAGGAGTAGGATTATCTAAATCATTGGATGAAACATAATTCACATTTTTCTTGCAAGATTATGCTCTTCTAGTGCTAACATTATCTTTAAATTTCTTGAAATCTTTCTTAATATTTCACACATGATAAAATTTAAAACTTTTTTATAAGTAGCATCTTCCATAATTAACACTCTTGCACAATTTATCTGTAAATTAACATAAAGAACATAAATATTGCATAATAATAATAATAATAATCGTAGTAATAATAATAATAATAATAATAATAATAATAATAATAAATAATTATGCATGAAGTAATAAACAAATAAATACTCACAATATCTCTTTCAGAGGCACCACTAAGATTTAAACTTTCAACTTGTCTTACACATTCGTTGAATTTTCTTACTGTTTTCTCAATTGTTTGAACTCGCATTTGGATGGATCTTTTATTAAGAAAGTCCCAGCTCTGATGCTTTACACTATTATTTTTCTTTAACTCGAGTCCAAAAACAATCATAAGAATGATGTGCACCTGTAATTAGATCTTAAGAAATTTCTATATACATTTGACATAAGAAAATTTCTTCTTCAACACTATATCTAGAAGCTCTAAAAGTCATTTTGTTGTTTTTGAAAAATGTATTGAGATGATTTAAGTGTGTTATAAAAAGGTAGAATAAGTTTGTATGTATAAAGAAGGATGAGACATATTTATATACTAAAATGGAGATAAAAATAAAAATATTAAATAAATATGGATGAATAAAATAGACCATTGGATGGATTATATCTTTATTTCAACCATTTGATTAATTTTTGTAACTTATCTTTATCTGAACTGTAGGATGAATTTTATCCTAATATTATTCGTTGGATGGATTTCATCATTATCTGAACCATAGGATGGATTTCATCCTCATCTCCACCGTCAGATTTACTTTTTTTAACTTATTTTTATATGAATCGTATGATGGATTTCATCATAATCTCCATCGACCGATTAAAATTATTTAACTTATCCTTATCTTAACTATAGGATGTATTTTATTGTAATAGTAACCGTAGGATGGATTTCATCCTATTATCAATTGTTAGATGGATTTCATCATCATTTCCACCATTGGATTAATTTTATTTTCTTATCCTTATATGAACTGTATGATAGATTTTATCCATATAATAACCGTTGGATGAATTTCATCATTATATAAACCGTAAGATGGATTTCATTCTATTCTCAACTTTTAAAATAAATATTTTTTTATTATCCCCATCTTACTCGTAGGATAGATGTCATCCAAATTTGAACCATCGAATTAAAATGTATCTTAACATTAATTTTTATCTATAAATAACATCCTTTATTATGTAAAAAACATCATACTATCATCACCAATAAAAAATTTCTCTCTCTTTTCAAATTAGCCATACACAAAAAATTTTCAAGGAATTTCAATAATCCAGGTCCATCAAATTTTCAATCTTCATCATCAAATGATGAAGAGACTAACCGATTGATGGAGGAGTGGGAAGCCTCATACGCTATTTTTCAGCAAACAATTAATAATAATATGTAATAACTCTAGTTTTTTAAATTATTTTAATATTTAACAGGATATGAAGTGTTAATAAAATTTAAAACTATATTTGATTATTTTATTATTTTATGAATAATTATTATTATTTTATGTTTAATTATAATTTTCTACGTAAATATGTATATCGAAGTTTATTATTTTGGATAATATTATTTTAATAATGTTTAATTTAGTGCATTAATATTTTAATAAATTACATTATTGTATTGTATTTTATGTGTTATTGTATATATATATGCACATATATATATTAGGGTTTATCATTAATATTATACATGTATATTAATTATTATTGTGTGTTATATATACATATATGTGTGTGTGTGTGTATATATATATATATATATGAATAATATATATGTGTGGTGTGTGAATTTAGTGTAATATTATAATATATTATAAAATAAATATTATTAAATTATATCGTATAGTTTTATGTACATACTTTTACAGAAAGAAAAAAACAAAACGCAAGCTTTTTTTTTCTTCTTCTTCCCCACAACCCCTACCCTCACTGTGCCTCTTGGTGCAGCACACAGGACCGCCTCTCGCCACTGCCAACCTCCTCCCCCTTCTTCCCTCTCCCTCCCCGACGTGGTTTGATTGTCAAAAGCCCACCGGATCGCTTGAAATTTACAGCGGCAGCGTGTGGAGCTTTTTGCTGTCGATCGCTTTTTCGGCCACCATTCTTCGCATTTTTGGTGCCGTTCGACTCCCAGAGCTCCGGTGAACTCGATTCTAGCCTTGGTTTGAGCTCTAACTCCTCCATTTTTGTTGTTTCTCACTTTCTTTAATTTGGCCATTTTTGGATTTTGATTTTTTTTTCGAAAATTTTTGGTTGATTCATAGAAAATGCCTTCACAAAAGTTGTTCCCTCTAGCTTAAGCTACATCCCTGAATTTTTGTGTGATTTTTGGGAATTATTTTGATTTTGTGAATTTTTGAATATTTTATTATGATTTTATTAATTTTCGTAAATTAATTATATAAAATATGAAATTGGGATTTTTGGTGTTATTGGTAATTATTATTAATTTTAGACTTGAGTTTATTATTTTGTGAATTTTGTGTAATTTTTTTTATAATTATTTTTAGTTTATGTCAATTTTGAAAATATAGGTTAAATATATATTTTGTAAGAAATAGTTGGCTAATTATATGTTTTTGTTGATATTATGAAGAAATATGTTGATAAAATAATTTTTGTGTATTTATATAATTTTTATTGAATTTTTTAGTATTATTAGTATTTTATGTGTATTTTTAAATATTAGGGTTAATTTGATAATTTGGTGGTAATTTTAGTTAAATATTATGTTTGATTGGTTTTAATATTATTTGAGGTATAAAAATGATTTTTACAAATTATTTACTAATTTTAACTAATTAATACTAATTTTTGAAAATTATTTTCAAATAATATATAATATACTATTTTTGTAATAAAATGGATTTTTAGTAATTTTTAATTTGTATTTAGACTAATTAGGCTATTTGAATTAGTAAAGTGACTTTTTATTAAATTATATTGAGTTATCGAGAAAAATGGATTTTTAATTATATTATATTATTATTTAGGGTTTTAAGTAATTATTAGGAAAATAATTATTTTTGGTGTTTTAATGTAAAATATGCTATATTTTGATATTTGAAGGACATTTATGGTATTTATTGATTTTTAAATATATTTTATTGTATTATTGAATTTATCGTGAATTGTGGATCTCGGTTGAAAAATTTTTGTAGTTCGAGATCCCAATAAAGGGTTATTTGAATTCTGGAATTAGAAGTGTATTTTTCTTGTAGAACCAGCTCTACTTTTTAGTAGAGAGATTTTTATTTTACAGAAGAGGTTCTGTCAAATTTTTGATAGAATTTTCGTAAAACGTGACATCAGGTCTAATTCCTATTCTGTATCTGTTTGTGTTTAGAAATTCTAGATTGAATCTCTAGAAGCCTAAGTTAGAGTTATTCTGATTCGTGATCATTTTTATTGTTCAATTACGTCGAGACCGAGACCTAGCGGACCAGACCTATTGGACTAGTCTCGTGGAGCGCATCCTTGTGAGTTATTATTATATATATACATTGTTTTAGGTTGCATGTTTTAGAATTATATGTTTTAAATGTAAAGTTTGGCATAATTATTTTATTAAATGCTTGAGTATATTTTAGATATATTTTTAGTATATTCTAGGTATATGTCATGTTTTACTTTTGATTTATATTTAAATTATTTTCAAGAATATTATTGGTTTATTTTGAGTATATTCCATGATTTATTTGAGTTTATTTTACATATATATATTTGAAATATAATTAGTTTATTTTAGATATATTTTTGGTATATATATATGGTTTATTTGATTATTATGAATGACTTTATGCATTATGTGTTTATTTGAATGTATGTTTAATTTTAAATGTAGGATATCGATAGAACGTGCTTCCTAGTGGGCAGAACTAGGACCGAGTAAGTATCGGTGCGATAGATTGTAGGTTGAATTACTAGCTTATTTGTGGATTATGACTTTATTGATTTGATTGATGTGTGATGTGATTGTTGGAGCTCGGTTGACCAAGTGTCTCCGGGCCAATCACACTAACAGTCAGATTGCTGGAACTTGATCGATTTAGTGTCTCGGGGTCAGTCTACTGTCCAGTTGGATTAAGTGAATTTACTTAGAATTAAGTGAGCCAGTATGGCTAGAGTGCTTTTAATTGCTAATTGAGGTTGCGATCACTTAGGGTTCTATTTGATCCTTCATAAATTGATGTTTTCAGTATTATATATAAGAGATTTTTAGCATCTGTATGTACATGCCTGTATATATATTTATTATATATATGATTGTCTGCATTTGACATTTAGTAATACGTGCATATATATTATAATAATTCACTCAGTGAGGTCTAACTCCTTTTCATTGATATTTTTCAGGAGAGTCTTCTTCATCAGACCTCAGCAGTAGGCCTATTCGTCAGATTTCTTTCGTCCTGGTTCTATTATGTAAATCTTTTACCTAGTTTTTTATTGTACTCTAGAAACTGCAGTAGTTGTATTTATATTAGTTGGAAGTTGTACACTGTATTATGTATGTTGGTTTTAATTCAGAGAGGCACGTCTCTAAATTTTGTATTAAAATATTTTAGTTTATGATATATGGAGATTATTTTTGTCATAATTATTGAGATTTAAATTCTGATGCACTTTTAATTATTTTTTAATTTATTTATTGTTTGTTTTTATTATATTCAAGGCTTGCTACGAGTTCCGAATTCGAAAGAATTTTCGTTCCCTAGCACCGATCATGATCCATGGTTTAGGTCATGACATAATAACACGTTAATTGCTTATTATCTCAATCAACAAAATAACCAAGTTATCCATGGTGGGTCAGTTCCCAGCCATATTGTTATCAATTGCGATTGTGAAGTTGTAGATCAAAATTTGTTTAATGATTATTTTGTAAACAATCCACACTATAATGATGATCTTTTTTGTCATTGATATCGAATGTCTTAGAATTTATTCCTTCGTATTGTTGATGTAGTCAAAGGGCATGAAAATTTTTTTGAACAACGGTGTGATGCACTTGGACAACTTGGATTGTAATCTATATAAAAATTAACAGCCATGTTTCAAATGTTGGCATATGGTCTCCCAACATATGCTATAGATGAATACGTGAAAATTGGGGAGTCAACAACAATTATTAATATGAAGAAATTTTGTCTTGCTATGGTATAAATTTTTTTAGAACGATATCTCAGAGCACCTACCGCTAATGATGTTGCTAAACTACTTCATATTGGTCAACAACGTGGATTTTCGGGAATGCTAGGGAGTTTAGATTGTATACATTGGAAGTGGAAAAATTGTCTAATAGGATGGGCTAGACAATATACAAGACATAGTGAATCACCGACTATTATTCTGGAAGCTGTAGTTGATTATGATCTATGGCTATGACATGCCTATTTTGGCATGTTGGATACCAATAATGACATTAATGTGTTAGAATCATCTCATTTAATGTCTAATATTGCTCAAGGTATAGCTCCTCCTACTCATTATTTTATTCAAGGAAAAGAATAAAATATGAGTTATTATTTAGCTGATGGTATATATCCAAAATGGTCCACTATTGTGCAAACAATTCATGAGCTATGAGGTCTAAAGAAACAATATTTTGCAATGAAGCAAGAGGCATGTAGGAAAGATGTTGAGTGTCCTTTTAGAGTGTTACAATCACGTTTTTCAATTGTTGCTAGTCCAACACGTTTTTGGAGGAAAAATGTGCTACATGATATAATGACTACATGCATTATCATGCATAACATGATAATTGAAGATGAACAAAATCTTAATGCCATAATTGAAGAAGCCTTAGAATCACTAGCACTAACAATTGAAATAGTCTTGAATGAAAACATTTGATTTCAATAAATTCTTGCTCGACATAAACAAATTAAGGACAAAGAAGCTCATGTTGCACTTCACAATGCATTAATAGAACATTTGTGGGAGGAAAATAGTAATTCACAAAACTGAATGCATTATAATGTTTATTTTATGTAATTGAAATGTTTTATGTGTTTTAATAAAATAAATTTATTTAAGATACAAAATTTTAGCGGCACTTATATCACAATTTGAATTAAGATAATTAATTATTAAACTAAATTATGATTATAATAAATATAATATTTAATTATAGATTATTTATAAATAACTATTAAAAACATTCTATTTGGATGAATATGTAAAAAATAAAAAGTATGGATGCAATTTGTAAAAATAATAAAATATAAAAAATAAAAAATAATAAGATATATAAAAAAATATTCAGAAAATATTTCTTTTAATATAAAAATTAATATTATGAGTTGAAAATAAAATACTTTAGATACATGAATTTGCTGTTTTGAATTATAGATGACCTCAAGCAAGCAACAACTAATTTTAAATTGTGCTATATCAAGTGCTTCTTTCTCTGCATTATTGATATAGAGAAGGAATAAGATAGCGATAGTGCTCTCGTCTGAGCTTTCTGCAGTGCTCTCATCTGAGCTTCCTATTGTGCTTCCTGAGCTTTCTACAGTTCTCCCGTCTGAGTTTTGTTCTACAATGTTCTTGCCTGTGATCGAATAGCACGTTTCTTCAATTTTAAGTTGAGATCTACTTTCTGTCTCACTAAATTCTTGATACAGCTTCTTCATTAACCTGGGCAAGTGACAACTTTCCATAACTTTTCTGACTTACAAACGGTGAGTACTTTTCCCCTAGATGTCGATCCTCTCTTGGAACTGTCAAGGATTAGGGAACCCTCTCACAAAATGTTTCCTTTGCCGTTTAATCCACAACTTCAAAATGCAACTTTTTTTTCTTATTGAAACCAAACAGTCCAAATCTTACCTTGAAATCTTACGATCCAAGTTCAACTTTAGCAATGGGGCTTATGTTGCTCCTGAAGGAAGATCTGGAGGTCTCAGCCTTTGGTGGAACGATGAGTGGGGAGTACAAATTCAAGGAATGTCAAAGTTTTATATAGATGCCCTTGTCACTACAAACGTAACGTGGCATTTCACAGGAATCTATGGGGCTCCAAGGAAAGAACAAAGGTCTGAGGTATAAAATGAAATTAGACAATTAGACTTACATATGGAGGTGCCTTATGTTTCAATCGATGACTTTAATGCCTGTTTATACTCTTATGAGAAAAAGGGAGGGGTTTTCCTAACTCAATCCCAACTTAATTCCTTCAATGACCTTATTATGGACTGTCAGCTCTTATATCTAGGATTCAAAGGGGATATGTTTACCTGGCATAATAAACAGATAGGGGAGAACAACATTCGTACTAGACTTGACCGAGCTCTTTGTAATCCAGAATGGAGATTGAAATTTGAATTTGTGCATGTTCTTCATGAATCTTTATTAGGGTCAGATCATTGTCCTTTAGTGCTTATGCTGGATTAAAAATTAAGTATAATGAGGAAATGTTTCAAATATGAGTCAAAATAGGACTTGGACTCGGAATGGCATGATGTTATCAAGCAATGTTGGGAAGCAGAGGTCTCTTATCTCCATTATAGAAGCAAAATTTAAAAGGTTAAGACATGAGTTAAGCAAATGGTCAAAAGAAAAAAGAGGTAATTATCTGCAAAAGCTTAACGTTCTAAAATAACAACTGGATTCTCTTATGACGAGGGAGTTTGGTAGTGAGCAGAAAGATGAGGAGCTCCGATTGAGGTCTGAAATTAATCGTCTATATAAGCAATAAGAAATCAATTGGGCTTAGAGAGCTCACATTCGATGGTTATGTGTTGGCGATAGGAATACTAAATATTTCCACTCGTCAGTGGTTCAAAAAAGACACAGGAACTAAATTTCTAAGATACTCAGCTCTTCTGGACAGTGGTTGACTGAGGATCATCAAATTAAAAAAGATGCTATCTCTTTCTTCAGAAATCTTTACGGTCAGGAATATGTGCTTTCAACAAGAAGATAGATTTTTGCTATTCCAAGTTTGGTGACGGAGAGGATGAATCAAGACTTAATCAGAGATGTCAGTAGAGAAGAAATTAAAGCAGCAATTTTTTCTTTTGGGAAGTTAAAGGCCCCAGGTCCCGATGGATTCCTAGGAGTTTTCTTTCAGAACCATTGGGAAGTAGTGGAAGCTGATGTGATGCAATTGGTTCAGAATTTCTTCTCCTCTTCCTCTTTGCCTCCAAACATCAATAAAACTACAATAGCTTTGGTCCCAAAATCTAAGAATCTAAAGAAATTTGATGATTTTTTACCTATCAGCTGTTGTAATTTTCCTTACAAGATCATTCAAAAATCTTGGCAAATAGGCTAAAAATAGTGCTTCCTCATCTAATAACAGAGAACCAATCAACATTTGTAGCAGGAAGAAGCATACAAGATAATAGAGTGGTCACTCATAAGGTCATGCATGCCCTTAAGAATAAGTTCAAAGGGAGGAAAGGTTGTTTTGCTCTTAAACTTAACTTTGCCAAGGCTTTCGATAATGTTTAGTGGAGTTTTCTAAAACTTGTCATGCAGGAATTTGAGTTCCATACTAAATGGATTAATTGGATTTAGGAATGTATCTCCATTGTTATGTACTTAATTTCTTTCAATGGTAGTCTCTCGAGCTATTTTTCTCCTCATTGTAGTCTCCGTCAAGGTGATCTGCTCTCCCCTATCTATTTATAATTGCAACTAATGCCCTATCCTATTCTCTTTACCAAGGAAAATCACATGGTAGAATTAATGGTATTAAGCTCTTAAGGTACAATCCTGTTCTAACCCATTCATTTTTTTGCAGATGATGCCATTATGTTTGGTAAGGCAACCATGGAAGTGTCAGCAACATTTAAAAGTATCCTCTCAGATTTTTTTGAAGAGTTGGGCTCATGGATTTAGATAACGGTATCATGATCCATTTCGGTATCGGTAATAATATAACGGTATCAGACTGAATCGGATAAATTTGAACTGTATCATTTGGCGTTGCTGTGAATAATGCAAATAATCAATAAAATATACCATATTATTAAAAAATGCAAAATAAACTTTTACATCTAATATAATAAGTTAAGAATTACTTAAACAATATATAATTGCACTAAAAAATATACATTTGAAAAAAATATATATAATATAAAAATTATTATTTATTGTAATAAAAAATTGAAATAATCGAGTACTTTAAAGTTTTAATATGTATGTAATTTTATTATATTAATATGATATTATTACAAACTTTTTGACAAATACAATAATAATAGAAATCACCACAAAAAAAAGTGGCGTGAAGGATCTTGACTACTAGGCCCAACATTATAATCAGTAACATTTTGATTGTTCATTTGAGATGAGAATAAGTTAAAAAATGAACTCCTTTCGTTGAATGTAGTAGAATGACTTTGAAATTCAGGCAAATTATTTGGGGAATTTTGAGAAGTATTCACCTGATTCTCAAATCTACTTGGATAACTTTGGTGTTGGTCTTACTAATTCCAATTATCAGAGGGCATTCCATAATATCGTATAGGATCAAATGGATTCATGTAATGACTAAACTCATAGTCTTGATTTGTAGTAGTCGAAGTAGAACTACTTTCACCTTTACTGATTTCGTATCCAAATTCATGTTGTCTGGGTACAAAATTGGATGGAATATTTGCAGAACCATATGGATAAAAAAATGAAGGAATATCATTTGAATAATTGGAGTCTTCATAATATCCATGGCTTGTTCCAATTGGCCTATGATATCCATCTCCACCACCATCATTATCACCACTACAACCATGACCACCGTCGTCGCCATCATCATCATCACCACCACCACCATCACCACCACCACCACCACCATCACCAGTACCATCATCTTTATCACTTTCACCACTATCGCCTAAAGGAGAATCAACACTATATCTGAATGGAGGAGTCACACCTAATTCCTGCTCAGTTAAATCAATTATAGGATCTTGTTTACTATCTTCATCATTCAACCAATTAAGATCCTGTCCATCAAGTAAAGGAGCTTTTGATTCTTCCAACCATGGATATAAAGGGTCATGCTCATAAAAAATATAATCCAAGTTGACAGGATTAAATGCTTCCTCTAATTCTTTTTGTGACTTTCGCATTGTATTTTGCAATTTTAACTTCATATTGTAGTGTACATAGACTAGATAGTGTAGTTTTTTGTACTTCAATCTACTTCTAGTCTTTGTATGAATCAAGCTAAAAGTGCTCCAATTCCTTTCATAATTTGTTGTTGATGTTGTTTGACTTAAGACTTTCACAATAATTTTTTGAAGTTCTGGTGTTGACTCTCCAAAATGAATCCACCACTCAGCTACATTATCTAACAATATTCAACTAGTTAAATCTTTTTTATTAATTAATTAATATAAATTATAAATGAAGATAAAAAATACCTGGGGGAAAATTCTTGCTTGCTTTTTGAGCAAGTGTTTGTCCAAAAGATTGTCCCTTTTCTTGAAAAGTAAATATCTGCACAACAGTAAAAAAGATAATGGACATATAATATAACTGTAATTATCAATATATAAAAAAAAGTTATTTCAAATGCAATAAAAAATGTTACTTGTAAAAGGGCTTGAATTTGCGCTTCTTCATTTGGTTTAATCATTTTAATAACATTTCGAACTCCTCACATAACTTCAATATCTGATGGAATGTCATACTTATCTCCATATTGATATTGTGGGTTGAAATAATAACCTATAATAAGTACATCATTATACATATTAATACCTTGCAAATAGATTAATAATGTATTCATTAACAATTATAAATAACATACCCGCAGCATGCAAATCATGATACAATTGGAAATTCCATCTTCTATCAATAATTGACCAATAATGCTTATGATATTGATAATTTTCTTTAATGGCCATCTTGCATCTGTCCATTGCATCATAAAAAATCCCATTGTTGGTTTATCATCCCCATCAACTAGCCTTAATATCTTCAGAAGAGGCTCTTGAACTTTAAGCAATTCATTTGCATTTTGCCAAAAATGTCTTCCTTCACTTGTTGTTGCTAATATAGTTTTCCTAACTTCAATAACTAGTGGATCTGTCATTCTTCCATATCTAGAATTCACCCATGTAGGTAAGTTAAACATATTCCTCAAATTATTGCGTTGACAGATAATACTCTCCAACGCAATAAAATTGGTAGCAAATCTAGTAATGCCAGGGCGAAGCAACTCTTTACCATCTGTAAATTTTTTCATATAATTTGTCACCCAATTATAATTATAAATAAATTGGGTGATTTTCTTCCCCTTTGCAATACAGTGACATTCTTAACTTCTCTTCTCAATATCTTCTAAAATGAGATCAATGCAATGAGCATTACAAGTAGTCCAATATAGATTCTGATACTTGTTCATGAGCATTTTTTTCGCTGACTTAATTGCAACATCATTATCTGTAACAATTTGTATAACCTTTTCAACTCCAACTTCTTCGACAACCTTTGACATCAATAGAAAGTAATAATGTCCATCTTTCTTCTCAACATCATATGCATTCACTGACTTATGAAAAATCATGCTATGATTTGAGTAAACAAGAAAATTAATAATGGACATTTTTATTGGGTATGTCCATGCATCACATAATATAGACACACCCCTTTCCTTCCAAATCCCTGCAAAAGATGCAATATATTCTTTCATTAATTGATACTCCTTTGGTAACCATACCTCTACATGCTTATAAGCTGTTGGAGGTGGAATGTTCGGTCAAACTTCTGAAGCAACTCTAAGTAAAGGTTATGTCCAAAGTGATTCGGCTACTGCAAATGGTAGTCTATTGTGAACCACAAATCGACCAAAGGCATTCATCAATTTTTCTTGAACCAAGGAGATTTTAATTTGGTCTGTTTCTTTGTTTCCCTTTCAATCTCTAAATCCACTTCAACAGCTCGCAATCTTTCAGCTGGTGTTGATAACTGGGGAGGAGCAAATATAGAAGATTATGGATTATTGCATCTTCGATTTTGTGTATCCTGAGTGTTTCTAACACTGAAAGAGCGACTCATCATTCGCTTTCTTTGTTGACTACCACTGGATCCACTTGTATCATAGTGAACACCTGTAGTCCTTTTGAATCAATTTCAATTTATTGAAGGCTTTGTTGCCTAGTATATTGCATTATTGCATCTTCCTCCTCTTTATCATCACTATCGTTATATTGTCTACTTACATGCATTTGTACAATTCTTCCTCAAGTTGATGTTTAACAGTATTTTTTTATTTTTGCTTGGTTTGCCATTCTAAAATAAGTTTTTTCATATCATCTCTCACAGCACGTGACACTTTTGGACATGCTGCAATGTCACCTTCAATTCCTACTAAATGTTGTTTAAATCTTGTTATTCCATTAGTAACCACACGTCCACAAAAATTACAAGTCATTTTAGATCTATTATTATTAATAGGCGTAGCAAATTTCCATCTAATATCATCACTGGGCTTGCCATCTTTTCCTTTCTTTCCCATTAATAAATCTACATACAGAAAAAAAAATTCAGTGTCAGGTCAATCTAAACAAGAATATATATATACTCACACATACAAATTTAATATATATACACAAATTTAATTATATAACTAGACAAACATAATTAAAAAATTAAACATGTTATTTATAAATATAAATATATAGTGTGTCAATATATATATATATATATATATATCACATACATGCACAAATGTAATGATATACAGAAATTTAATATATATACACAAATTTAATTATATAACTAAACAAATATAATTATAAAACTTATATAATTACAAATATAAATACACATTATATATATATACACTCACACAAAAAAAAAAGTAATTATATACAGAAATTTAATATATATACATAAATTTAATTATATAACTAAATAAATATAATTATAAAAGTTATGTAATTACAAATATAAATATAGATATTATATATATATATATATATATATATATATATATATATATATATATATATATACTCGCTCTCACACACACACACAAATTTAATATATATACCCAACTTTAATTACATAACTAAACAAACATAATTATAAAACTTATGTAATTACAAATATAAACACATTATATATATATATACTCGCTCTCTCTCACACACACACACAAAAATTTAATATATATACACAACTTTAATTATATAACTAAACAAACATAATTATAAAACTTATGTAATTACAAATATAAATACACATTATACATATATATATATATATATATATATATATATATATATATACACTCACAAAAAAAAAGTAATTATATATAGAAATTTAATATATATACACAAATTTAATTATATAACTAAATAAGCATAATGATAAAAGTTATGTAATTACAAATATAAATACACAATGTATCTATATACACACAAATGTAATTATATACATAAACAAATTTAAGTATATAACTAAACAAATATAATTATAAAAGTTATGTAATTACAAATCCATGATACATATACATACCTTGGAGAACCGATAAAGTCTGTGTGATATTAAGAAAACAATTCTTCTTCTAGTGGATGGAAATTTGTGTGTTTCGCAGCTTTCGCTCACAGACTGATACTATTTATAGATATATTTTGTATTGTTTTGACCTAGTGGAACATTATTGGCAGAGCATTGAATTATTTTGGCTTATGAGTGCTAGTGGAACATGCATAGCATTGTATTATTTTGGCCTGTCCAATGCCAGTGGAACATTATCGCATTATCACGTAGCAGAGATTCTCTGCAAGTTTGTACGCTAATATTTGGTTTGTTTCAATTATTTGCTTTTTCTTATCTTTAAAGTGTGGCAGTAAATAATTGTCTGCTTTTCATACTTTTATCGGTGGCAATTTACTTTTAAATAAAATGTTCCGTGAAAATTTACAAATATAATAATAATAATAATAATATAAAATTAAATAATAAAAAATTTAAAAATTAAAAAATAATAATAAAAAAAATAAACAAATGGTATGTTATATGACAATTTACAAATATTATTATTATTATTATTATTATTATTATTATTATTATTATATAAAAATAAACAAATAAACAAATAAAAAATACAAAAAAGTTTTCCATATAGATATAATAAATATTACCAATATTGCTATTATCAGAGAAAAATTTTGCTATTACCAATATTACTATTCATAAAAAAAATTTTTGTGCTCAAAATTTTGTTTTTCTTTTAGCCATTTTATCATAAGAGCGATACAAACATGCTCATTTATTTTATTTGCTTCGGTTTAGTGTGTTATTCAAAATTTTACGTGATGAGTCATATTACTGTATGTTATTTTATATTAAAAAATTACTGTTTATATAATTAGATTTTTTTTTCAGAATTTATTTATTTTTTAGGCACTTTATCATTAGGACGACGGGAGTATTTATGTATATTTTGTTAGTTAAAATTTAATATATTAGTAAAATTTTTATGCATTTACATATTTTTAAATATTTTATTATTATTTTTACTATTCAGCCCAATGGCATTTGAGCCCATTCAATTAAAAATTTCATTAATAAATTTTTTATTTTTATTTTATTTTAATAATACTAATAATGATTATTATATCAATATTAAAAATAATATCATAATTTAAATAATATTATATTAAAATATTTTAATTGGCATAGTTGTTTTTTAATTAAAAATAAATTGATCAATATTTTAATTGGCTTATGTAATATTTTATTAAAAAATACTTACCATTAAGTTTTTATTATATTAATTATGTAATCATAATAATAATAATTATTATTAAATTTATTAATTAAATTCATCATTTTATTATTTCATAATTGTATATTATTTATAAATATATATAATATCTCATTTATTAATATTATAAGATATATATTTTTTAACTAATAAATATTATAATTATCAACACACTTAATTATTTTAATATATAAAATATATATTGGATTATTTTCTGTCGTTATTTACATGAAAAATTCATGATTAAATAATTTTTTTTTGATAAAATAATAATTCTGGCCTGACCCAATTTTATCTTCTGACCCAAGCAGCAACTGCTTCTTCTTCTTCTTCTTCTTCTTCTTCTGCTACTTCTGCTTCTCCGTCTCTACCTACATCTCGATCCGATAAATAACGCCTGTTATAGCCGATTTGGTGAGTGTTACGGCCGGCTCACCCTCAAAATCTACCATGAAAGATTTAACTAAATCAATCCAGTAAAAATTCGTAACGCCACCTCAAATTTTCGGTACAAAACGACCGATATTGTACGTATCGGCCCTTTTTTAATACACTGGTCGGGCTTAAGGTTGAACTTCCATAAATCTAAATTGTTTTTCAGTAAGAATGTTAAAGAGGCTTTTAGAACTCAAATCTGTATGCACTTTCAAGTTGCCCAGTCAAATAATGCCTTAAAGTATCTTGGTATTCCTATGGATTGGGCTAAAACAAGAAATGAGCTGTGCAATTTCCTCATCGAAAAAGCTAAAACCAAGGTGCAATCTTGGCGGTGTAAATTTCTTTCACAAGCGAGAACAAAGGTACTTATTTATCAGTCATCCAGACTTTTCCTGCTTATTATATCAGTGTTGCGCATCCCTGTTGGTGTTGTCTTTGCTAATTCGCAATTTCTGGTGGAGTCAGAATTTTTCTGATAAGAAATATCATTGGGTTAGGTGGTTAGAGATGACTAAAGCAAAATAAGTGGGAGGCTTGGATTTTAAGGAACTCTTGTTGTTTAATAAGGCTTTGCTCGAGAAGTTTTACTGAAAGCTAATACAAAATCCAAACTCCTTAAGTACAAGAGTTCTTAAAGGGAGTTATTTCGCTTTCATAGATTTTTTGAATGCTAAGCAAGGTGTTAAACCATCCTAGCTTTGGTGCAGTCTCACATATGGTAGAGATGCTATTAAGGAAGGCTTTAGATGAAATGTGTGCTCAGGGAAAAATATGAATATTTGGGTGGATCCTTGGGTTCCTCTATTCAATAATTATAAAATTTGATCCCTTAAGCCCACTAATTATACTGTGTATCTTGTGAAAGACCTTATAAATAGACAACTTAATCAATGGAATATGACAATTTTGAGGAATCTGTTTAGTAAAGTAGAAAGCAAGGCTATTGGATGTATTCCTATACAAATCTCAAGAGCAAACTCTCAAGATAAGTTTATCTGGCATCATGAATCGTTCGGTGTTTATACTGTAAAGTCAGTATATTAAGTCCTCAAGTAACAGGAATTATTAATTGAAAGCAATAATAGGCATTTGTTAAGGTTTAACAATAACCGGTGGTAGTGTGTTTGGTCTCTCCAAGTGCCTCCAAAGATAAAAGTCTTCATTTGGCGTTGCATGCGGAATGCGATTCCAACTGGTGAGGGTCTGTCCATAAAAGGATCAAATATCAATCCTATCTATCGTAGATGTAATCAAAATCTTAAAACTCTAGAGCACCTGTTATTTTTATGTGATCATTCAAAGTTAGTTTGGTTTTCCAGTCCAATTGGCTATATGCCCAACCTGATTGGGTTTAGTAGCTTTGGGAGCTGGTGGATAAGAACTTATCGAATGCTAAAGGAAAATGGGCATGTTGATTTGATTAATCTGGTTTCGGAGATTTACTGGTACATTTAGAAAGCTTGGAATAATGTAATCTTCAACAACAAGCGTAAAGACCCTCAATAAATATGTTTATCAATTCAAAGATGGTTGTCATTGACATTAATTTTAGACCAAAAGGTTAGCCAACACCAGGCTTCTCAGAACCTTCCCTCTACTTGGTCACCTCCTGCTCATGGCACTTTAAAAGTAAACTATGATGCTTCGTTCATCTCCAATTCACATCAATGCAAGCTAGCGTTCATTTATAGAGACTTGAGTGGTAGTGTTAACCATATTTTCACTCAAATGGGTCATAACCATTCAAATTTCTAGGCTGAACTTATGTCAATTCAAGCTGCTATAAAGTTTATTCTTAACTTATGGAATCAACAATTTATTTTGGAATCAGATTGCCTTATAGCTGTGAATGTCATCCGCTCTCAAGATCCTCCTCCATGGGAAGTTGAAGCCATTGTTCAAGATATTAGATTGGTCTTATCTAACTGTCCAAATATTAGAGTTAATTTCATTCCCAGGTCTACAAATAAAGTTGCAGATTGGTTATCTAAAAAGCAGGATAGTCTAATGATGTTGGATAATGGTTTCAATGTCCATTCTTAATTACAATCTCTTATCATAAGAGATTTGGACTTTATGTTTTCTACTTAATTAATGAATGTTTAGTTATTAAAAAAAAAGATATAGAAAAGGATGGTATTCCTATTGATCCTCGTAAAATACTTCATTGTGCAGAAAAATGCTTGAGGAACTGTATCTTCAAATCTCCTAAATCCTTTGAACAATACTATTGTAACATTAGTTGTTCAATAGATACTTGCACCACTCATGGTGATGGTATAATAATTTTTTTGTTTATTTGTTTTTATTCATCATATATCGAAAAAAGAAAATTATTTAATTTCTAACATTTTGATTATCTTTTTTCCTTCCTGTTGCTAATTATTGTGTTTTTAATTCGACAGATGCCGATAAAATGGAGAGTTGTGTGGATTATTGTTCTCACAATATTTGCAAAAAATGAAGCTGTGAAGAATATGGGTGCAAATGTAGTGATTTATTTTCTTAATCTTTTTATCAGCAACAAAATTTTCATGCAGATAAAAATTAAGCAAGTGTTGTTATCATAGTAATTAAACAGAATAAATTGTTTATGCTTAATGCATGAAAACAAGTCTAATTGTGCAATTGTCATTTCTTATTTGCATAAGAAAATAAAATTCTTCAATGATGAATAATTATAATGATGCCATTGAATTAAGTTCAAGGGTAGTTATGGATATTGCATATTTAATCAGAATAAAAAAAAGTTCAAAAAAAATTATTTTGTTAATTAATAATTATAAAATATTACATTGCACACATGTGTTATCATATATAAATTTAAATTTGAGTTAAATATTTTTTTTGGACAAGGAGGGGGGGACCCAAAAAAAAACACAACAAACTAATCTCTAATGGACCTAAGCCAAACAACGCTGATCATATAATCTCTCAAAAGAGCAGCAACAACAACTAAACATCTGTCCAAAAAATGAACTCCCCTGTGATACTGTAAAGCCAAGTTAGTTAGTCCATCAACAATCCGATTACCTTCGGGAAACGTATGATGAATAGAAACCATCCAATCATGAGACAGAAAATCA
Source organism: Mallotus nudiflorus (assembly GCA_947683625.1). NCBI lineage: Eukaryota > Viridiplantae > Streptophyta > Magnoliopsida > Malpighiales > Euphorbiaceae > Mallotus > Mallotus nudiflorus. Next base: position 116,069 of record CANTUR010000516.1, on the reverse strand, counting down.
TGGCAAGCTTAAACTAGGTTAAAGAAATGATTATAACACTCTTCAGCTGAAGACAACCAACGAGCCACTAGCATTGAATCAATCTCTAAGACAACTTGTTTATAGCCCTTCTCCTAAGTATAACACAGACCTTCATAGACAACCCAACACTTTGCCATAATGCCATCATAATTGCCTATATTAACCAGAAAGCCTCCCAGTCATTTGCCGACATTATCTCTAATAATTCCACCACCCCTGTAAATCATGGGTTGCCTTTACTACAACCATCAATGTTGAGCTTAATCCACTCACTAGCAGGAGGTATCCAATTGATAAGCACATCCCTCCTCATACCACTAGAGCCCAGCATGGACCATTATTGATTAGCAATAGCCTGATTAATTTCCACAATTAAAGAATACACATTCCTAACCTTTTAAAACAAAGGCAAATCCTTAGCCTTAAAAATCCTTTCATTGCACTAGGACCATAACTTCCAAGCTGAAATCGCTAATAATTCCCTCCAATTCCTTGTCAATGAAAAGCTAAATTTTCCTGAAATACAATTTTGAAACCAACATGCCTTAAGAAGATTTATAAGGCAATTAAATTGTGACACCTTCAAGATCTCAAACCACAACTGCTTAGCAAATCAAAAAGTTCGTAGCACATGATTCATGTTCTCAATTACATCAGGGCACCACTAATAAAAAGCACAGTTAGTGAAAGCACGTCTACATCTCTCTTCATTAGTCATCAGTCTATTATTACCAGCTAGCCAAAGAAAGACTTTAATATGCTAAGAAACTTGGATATTCCATTACCTTTTCCAAAGCAATTGGGAAGAAGAAGTATCAGATGCGCACAGAGCTGTATAGACTGAATTGATAATAAATCTTCCAGTAGAAGAAAAACTCCAATAAAAATTACTTGGAACTTAGCTCAAAGCATTGATGAAGAAAGTAACTTGGCTTCTATATCTTTAGTTAAATATTATTTTGCAATAGTAAATTAAGTTATTGCATTGACTTTATCGCTTATAAGAGAAAAAATGGAACGATGTGGATATAGTAAAAAAAAAAATAATAATTTCCTTTCAAAAAATAAAATTAAATATAAAAAATTAATTTATATATAACTAATGATGAATCTATGACCCTTAATCCACATTAAGAAAGTCCATCACTACAGTGATGAATTTTGCGGCACAAATCCATCACAAATTTAGTAATGTTGTAGAATTAAGATTGAATTGCTTAGTTTGTTATAGAACTAAACTTGAATTTAGTAGTATTTAATTAGAAGAAAAATATTTTATAGTAGAATGATTTTAAGAGAATTTAGAGAGAGTTTGGAGAGAATTTGGAGAACAATAATATTGAAAGAATTTGGAGAATAATCTATCTTTTCTCTATCTTCTCATTAATGAATTTCAATCTCTTTATATAAAGATTTTCTTTTCCCTATTTGAGAACTATTCTCTCACAAGAAATATATTGTTCATTTACAAGCAATATATTGTTCATTTACAAGCAATATATTGTTCATTCACATTCATAATACTCTCCCTTGAATAACAATATTTTGTAACTGTCTCGTTAAAACCTTGCTAAATAAAACCCAGTGGGAAAAATTTTAGCTTAAGAAAAAAGAGTACAGGGCATGATTTTCTCCCGCTCAAGTTGATAAGTATAATCTTCCTTCACATAGTATGCAGATGTCGCATTCCAATATCGTGAACGTGTTTTCTAAAGATTGTAGTTGGAAGCGCCTTTGTGAAAAGATCAATTGAATTCTTGTTAGACTGAATATACTTGATATCTATATGATTGTCTTTTATTAGCTCGTGAGTGTATGAAAAGAATCTTGGAGGTATATGTTTGGTTCTATCACTTTTGATATATCCTTCCCTTAACTGTGCAATGCATGCTGCATTATCTTTATACAAAATTGTTGGACTTTTATTGACTGAAAAAATATAAGATTCTTCAATATGATGTGTCATTGATCTAATCCACACACACTCTCTACTTGCTTCATGTAGTGAAATAATCTCAGAATGATTTGAAGAAGTAGCGACAAGCGCGGGAACGCCAAGAAATTGCAGTTCCATTATTTGTGAACACATAGCCTGTTTGACGATTTCGCTTTATAAGGATCAGATAAATACCCTGCATCTAAATAACCAATCAATTCTTATTTTGAATTGTTAGAATAAAATAAACCCAAATCAACATTTCCTCGAAGGTATCAAAGTATATGTTTGATCCCTTTCCAATGCTTTTTTTGTTGGATCTGAATTGAACTTTGCTAATAAATTAACTGCAAAAGAAATGTCAGGTCTAGTATAATTAGCAAGATACATTAGAGCTCCAATGATACTGAGATATGAAAATTCAAAATCAAGAATTTCTTCTTTTGCTTCACAGGATCGAAATGGATTAGTCTCAATAATGAATGATTTGACGACCATTTGAGTACTTAAAGGATTTGCTTTATCCATATTAAAGAGTTTCAAGATCTTTTATGCGTAATTTAATTGATGCATGAATATCCCATTGTGCATTTGCTCAATTTGTAAACCAAGGCAATACTTGGTTTTTCCAAAATCTTTCATTTCAAATTCTTCCTTTAAGTATACTGTTGCTTCATGGATCTCATTTTCTATTCCAATGATATTTAAATCATCAACATATACAGCTATAATCATAAATCCAGATATTATTTTCTTAATAAAAATGCATGGGCAGATAATATTACTCACATATCCTTTATTAATCAAATAATCACTTAAACGATTATACCACATGCGTTCAGACTGTTTTAACCCATATAAAGATCTCTGGAGATTGATCGAATACATTTCTTCGGGTTTTGTACTTAATGCTTCAGACATTTTAAATCCTTCAGGGATTTTCATATAAATGTCATTATCAAGTGATTCGTACAAATAAGCAGTTACAACATCCAAAAGACGCATTTCTAATTGTTTAGAAACTATTAGGCTAATCAGATACCTGAACGTAATTGTATCCATAATAAGAGAATACGTTTCATCATAATCAATTTCCGGCCTTTATGAAAAACCTTGAGCTACAAGTCTAGCTTTGTACCTTATTATTTCATTTTTCTCATTTCTCTTTCGTACAATGACCCACTTGTATCCTAAAGGTTTCACAGATTTAGGTATAGGAATAATTGGCCCAAAAATATTTTGCTTGTTTAGTAAGTCTAATTCAGCTTGCATAACATCTTTCCATTTTATCCAGTCATGCCTATTTTGACATTCCATGACTGATTTTGGTTCAGGATCATCTTTGTCATTTATGATTTCACATGCAACAGTATATGAAAATATTTCATCAATACTTTTCATCTCATTTCTATTCAACAGTTTTCTTGTATTGGTATAATTTATCAAGATTTCTTGATTAATATCATTTATACCTTCCATTTGGGGACTTTCTTTATTTTTAATTTCTTCAGGGATATTTTCTTCGCTATTAATATGATTATCTACTCCCTTTCTCTTTTGAGGATTTTTATCCTTAGAACCAATCGGTCTTCTATGCTTTTGGCGTGTTTTAGACTCATGAGTGTCTTTACTCTAAAGTTTTATTTTTAGAATTTCAATACGAGCAGGAGCATTGGCTACTGGTATATATGATTTAGTCACTCTTTTTGTATCAGTAAATGCATCTGGCAATTGATTTTCAATTGCTTGTAAGTGCACAATCTTTTGCACTTCTAATTCACATTATTTTGTATGAGGATCCAGATATAATAATGATGGTTCATTCCATGAAATATCCCTTTTCCCTTTTTTCTCCTTTTTTCCTAATATTGGGAAAATAACCTCATTAAATTGGCAATCAACAAAACGTGCTGTAAAAACATCACCAGTTAAAAGTTCAAGATATCTAACAATTGAGGGTGTTTCAAACCCAACATAAATTCCCAATCTTTGTTGAGGACACATTTTTGTGCACTGAGGTGGCGCAATGGGTACATATATTGCACAACCAAAAATTCTGAGATGGGAAATATTTGGCTCTTGACCAAATGCCAATTGTAATAGGGAGTATTTATGATATGCACAAGGTCTGATGCGAATTAATAAAGCAACATGTAGGATTGCATGACCCCAAACTGAAATGGGAAGGTTTGTTCTCATTATTAATGGTCTAGCAATAAGCTAAAGGCTTTTAATTAATGATTCAGCTAAACCATTTTGAGTATGTACATGGGCAACAAGATGCTCAACAATGATCCCAGTAGACATACAATAATCATTGAATGCTTGAGATGTAAATTCACCAACATTATCAAGTCTTACCATTTTGATTGTATAATCAGGGAATCGTGCTCGTAATTTAATAATTTCAGCTAGCAACCTTGCAAATGCAACATTATGAGTTGACAATAGACGAACATGTGACCATCTACTAGATGCATCAATTAATACCATAAAATATCTTAATGGTCCACATGGTGGATGAATTGACCCACATATATGTAATATCCCATGTTTTTAAATATTTTTACACTGTACCGGGATATGCAGTGTTAATAAATTTTGAATATATATATGATATTTTTACGAGTTAATATGTATTTAAAACCTATTTTTAAATACTGTGTTTTATTTACAGTGTTTTACGTAAAATTTTCCCGGGACTTACATTTTCGGGGAAATTTTCACGTAAACTATTTATTATTAATTATTTTAAATGTATTTTCGGACTTGCATGAACTCATGCGTATTTTTAAATGACTAAATAAAGCCTATGTGTGTATAGTTATTTAATTAGGGTTTAGTATTACCCTAATATTATATTAATTATTTATTAGTTTTATTGTTATTTAATTATTTTTATTTAGTATAAATTATTAAAATATTAAATTTTATGTGTGTGGTGTATATTTAATGTGTATAATATAATATTATTTTATTATATAGTGTAAAGTATATATATATACATATATACATTAAAAATCAAAAGGATTGCCAAATTACCGTTTAGCCCCTCCCTCTCCTTCTTCTCACCCGATCGTCTACCTTCACTGCGCCTCCCATTCCAGCACGCCGGACCGCCCCTCGCCACCACCAGCTGCCGCCAACCTCCTTCCCCTTCCTTCCTTTTCCTCTCTGACGTGACCAGGCCGTCGGAAGCCCGCTGGAACGCCCGGAATCCGCCATGGCAACAAATTGAGCTTCTCGCCGTCGACGACGATTCCGACCACCATTTCGTGCACCGCCGGTCTTCATCGACTCCTTGAGCTCCGGTGATTCCAATTCTAAGCTCCTTTCGGCCTGAAATCAAGTGGATTTTGAGGTTTGAGCTAAAACTCAATTCGGTCACATTAGGGTTTCTGATTTTTTTTGAGCTTCGAATTGATTGATCATGAAAACTCCTTTCACAAATGTTGTTCCTAGTAGCTCAATCTACATGTATGAATTTTTGTAGAATTTTTGGAGATTGTTTGGATTTTGGGTATTTTTGAATATTTAATATTATTTTCTAATTTTCAGAAATTAATTATTTAAATTATGAAATTGGAGTTTATGGTTAAATTAGGTGTTGAAATGAATTATAGGAATTTATTTGGAATTTTTATGAATTTCTAAGTATTTATTTTGAATTATTGAAGTTTATGTGATTTTGGAAAATTAGGGTTAAATGTATTTTTATTTGAATTTAATTGGTTAATTGAGTTTAATTATTGATATTATTGATAAATATGTTGAGAAAATTAATTTTGGATAATTGTATAATTTTTGGTGAATTTTTGAAGTAATTTAAGTATATTTATATATATAGGGGTATTTTGGTAATTTTACCCTAAATTGGCTAAAAATGTAATTTAATTGGTTTTAATAGTTATTTAAGGTATAAAAATAATTTCTACAAATTATTTAGTATTTTTAACTAATTAAAACTATTTTTCGTGAATTATTTTCAATTATATATATAATATACGATTTTTCTAATAAAATGAGTTTTTATCGGTTTTTACTGTGTTTTAAGGTTAATTATGTAATTTCTACTTATAAAATGAATTTCTATGCTGTAAGGATATTTTTGGTATTTTCGGAATTATTCTGTGTTTGTGGACCCCGGTCGGTGGACTGTAGTTTGGAGTCTGACCGTGGGATTTTGATTGTGCCTTGTGTAGTTTTTCGAAGTGTATTTCTTTGCAGGGTCGGCTCTACTTTTTTGAGTAGAGAGATGTCCATTTTACAAGGGAGGTTCTGCCGAATTTTTGGTAGAATTCTCGTAAAACGTGATATCCAGTCGAACCCTAATTCTGTTTCTGTGTTTAATACTCTAGATCAAATTCTAGGATTTCTATTAGGTTTATTCTGATGTCTATTATTTATTGCTTATTTAGTTGCACCGAGACCGAGGGCTAGTGGACTAGGCCCGTCGGACCCGTCTCGTGGAGCGCACTAGGTGAGTTACTATACTATATATATATGCTTAGGATGCATGATTTAGAAATGCATGTTTTATGTTGATTAAATATGCATAAATAATTTGATTTTTGGTATATTTATATTAAGTTTATATTAAGTATATTTTTGGTTTATTTTTGGTATATAATAAATTATATACATGTTTTGTTAATAAAATATATTTAAAATATTTTTAAATATATTTTTAGTTTAATTTATGATTTGACTGAATTTATTTGACGTATATATACTCAAAATATACCTGGTTTACTTTTGGTATATTTATGGTATATATATGGGTTATATTGTTATTCCATTTACATTCATGCATCATTTACTTTTGTGAATGAATGTTTTATATTTAATGATGAAGGATATCAATAGAACGTGCTACCTAGTGGGCAGCACTAGGACCGAGTACGTACCGGTACGCCTATAGCTTTAGGCTATATTACTAACTATTTGTGGATATTGATTTGATATGATTATTGATATGTGTGAGATGCGGTCTGGGGTGTGATTGCTGGAGCTCGGTTGACCAAGTGTCTCGGGGCCAATCACACTGGCAGTCAGACTGCTGGAGCTCGGTTGACTTAGTGTCTCGGGGCCAGTCTACTGTCTAAACGGACTAAGTGGATATCTTTGGATTAAGTGAGCCTGTGTGGCTAGAGTGTTGTCTAATACTGTCTGAGGTTTTCGATATCATAGGGTTCTATGTGATCCTTCATAAAAGATGGTTTTCAATAAAATAATATATAAAAATGATTTTTCTCTGCATCTGTGTGAAATTTGCATGTATATATTTACATATTATATATATACTGTTGACTGTATGCATTATCACTTAGTGTGTATGTATATATATTATAGTAATTCACTCAGTGAGGTCTGACTCCCCTCCGTTGACTATTTTTCAAGAGAGTCAACTTCTTCAGACCTCAGTAGCAGATCGATACGCCGGATTTCTTCCGCCCCGGCTTCTTTGTATAAATTATTTACTTGAGTCTTATTTTATAATCTAGATACTGCAGTAGTTGTGAATTAAAGTATTGGATTTCATGTATTATATTGAAACTAGATTTGTACTGGAAGATTTTATATATATGCGATGAGATGAGATTTGATTTAAATCCAGTGGTGAAAATGTTATCATTACATTTATGATTTTTATTTCCGCTGCATATAATATGGTTATTGTTATTATTGCATGATTTATTTTATTTTTAGGCTTGCTACGGGTTCCGGATTCGAAAGAATTTTCGTTCCCTAGTGCCGGTCATGGCCCCTGTTTTGGGTCGTGACAAAGTTGGTATCAAAGCGGAGTTTTATGTCAGGGCTTAGTTTTGTGAGCTGTGGTCCTAGTTTTCAAAGTTGTGTTTTCTGTTGGACTACTGCAGTGTATTAGGTTCGAGTATGTCTTGATGAGTATTCCTTGTTGTAGTTTTCAGCGTTATTCCTCCGTTGTCTGTTTTGTCTGAATCTTTCCATTTGTCTTTTCAGAATGAGGAGGCGAGCGCATGTCGCTCCACCGGTCGTTGAGGCCGAGGATGATGAGTCTTTTCAGGATGAGGTTTTTACCTCCTGAGCAGCCAGTTAGACGTAGAGGTCGTGGCAGAGGGTAGACCTCGAGGAGCGGTAGGTCGCCGTAGGCAGAGAGAGTTACAGGACGAGGAGCCTATAGAGCCTGAGTTTTGATGTTCCTGTTCCTCCAGTTGTTCAACCTGCCTATCAGCAGGGTATGTCTGACCCTGAGGCAGCTTTGTTCTATGCCAGAGTTGGTAGGATTGCTTTTGATGGTACTTCTGATTCGTTAGACTTTCTACACGCAATTGAGACTAGGACTCGGACTGCTCATACCGAGTACCAGCGGATTATGATCGTTGAGTTATTTGTCGAGGGACCAGCCTTAGATTGGTTCATTCAGATGATTCAGCCTTACATGATGATGATGACATGGGCTCAGTTTCGAGAGCGGTTTATGAGGAGATTCTGTCCAGAGCCTCTTCGTTTGAGCTATCGTCTTCGTCTGACCAGTATTTCTCATGGAGATCGATCTGTAGAGGAGTATACCCGAGAGTTTCTTCGTTTGGGTAGATATGCTGAGGATCTGATGCGAGATCAGTATTTTGCAGTCACTACGTATGTCACTGGTTTGGGTTCAGCTTTTGCTGGTATGCCTACAACAGGCCTTACTCTGGAGTCTGTGATTGAGTTAGCCAAGGAGATTGAGCTGAGATTAGTTAGGCAGGGAGCGATGCCTGATTATTACCAGCTAGGAGTTCAGTCGAGTGGATTGCAGGCTACTCTATACTCTAGTTTTCATGTTGGTTCGAGTAGTCAGCAGCGAGGTTCGACTCAGTAGAGTCAGAGACAGCTAGCAGCGAGTGCATCGGAGTAGTAGACATGGCCGTGGAGGTCAGCGTAGATCGTTCAGATTTGGGTCAGGTGCTTCGAGCAGCAGCAGTGGTCGTAGTTCTGGATCAGCGGCCAGTGTTTGTCAGACTTGTGGTAGAGTCCATCAGGGATCGTGTTATCTAACACCACTGACATGCTTCAGATGCGGGCAGACAGGACATTTTGCCAGATTGTGTCCTTATTCTGGGTATCAGCAGTAGCAGATTTCGCGATTCCCACAGCAGTCGATTGCTTAGTGCAGCACCCGTGCCATTTCAGTTACCACCAGCCTAGCATCAGAGTTTCACTCAGTTTGTTCCACAGCAGAGTCGTGGTAGAGGTACTAGAGGAGGTGCCAGAGGTGTTGGCCAGGCTTCTACTAGTCAGTAGGAGGGTCGAGGTCAAGCCAGAGTTTTTCATCTCACTCAGTAGGATGCTCAGGCATCTAATGCACTCGTGGCAGGTATTGTTTCTGTTTGTTACCTGGATGCATGGGTTTTGTTTGATCCGGGTGCCACGCATTCATTTGTTTCTCCTGTTTTTGCTTCTAAATCTTGTTGGCAAGCTTCGAGGATGGCTTTTCCTTTGTCTGTTGCCACTCCTCTGAGCGATTCTTTAGACACCGATATTGTTCTTTCTGGTTGTCCCGTTCTCGTGGGAGATAGAGAATTACCCGCTGATTTGATTTTGTTGGATGTGATGTAGTTTGATGTTATTTTGGGAATGGATTGGTTATCTCAGCACTATGCCGTGGTAGATTGCAAGAATAAAGAGGCGACTTTCAGAATTCCTGGTGAAGAAGATTTTAAGTTTGTTGGTGATAAGAGTTCAGCACCTCAGAATCTTATTTCTGCTATTACAGCTAGGAAGTTGTTGAAGAAAGGATGCCAGGGATATTTGGCATTGGTCAGGGATACTTCAGTGGAGAAGTTATCACTCACAGATGTTCCTGTTGCTTGTGAGTTTCCTGATGTTTTTCCCGAGGAGTTGCCAGGTTTACCACCTCACAGAGAGATTGAGTTCTGTATAGATGTGGTTCCAGGTACTACTCCTATATCTATGCCACCCTATCGAATAGCTCCTGCAGAGTTGAAAGAGTTGAAGGAGCAGTTGCAAGAGTTGTTGGATAAAGGTTTTATCAGACCTAGTGTTTCCCCTTGGGGTGCACCAGTCCTGTTTGTGAAGAAGAAGGATGGTACCCTGAGACTGTGCATTGACTACAGAGAGCTGAATAAGGTGACAGTAAAGAACAAGTATCCTCTCCCGAGGATAGATGATTTATTTGACCCGCTACAGGGTGCACAGTTCTTTTCTAAGGTTGACTTGAGGTCGGGTTATCATCAGCTGCGTATCAGTGAATCTGATATTCCTAAGACAGCATTCCGCATTAGATATGGCCATTATGAGTTTCTGGTGATGTCTTTTGGTTTGACTAATGCACCAGCAGCTTTTATGGGCCCTGATGAACAGGGTATTCAGACCATATGTGGATCAGTTTATGGTAGTCTTCATTGATGATATACTGGTTTATTCGAGGAGTAATGGAAGAGCATGTGTATCACTTGAAGATTGTACTGCAGACACTGAGAGATCATCAGCTTTATGCTAAATTCTCGAAGTGTGATTTCTGGATGGAGAGTGTTTCTTTTCTTGGACACGTAGTGTCTAAAGAAGGTATTCAGGTTGATCCACAGAAGATTGAGGTAGTATCTGAATGGCCTAGACCTACTTCTGTTACAGAGATTCAGAGTTTTCTGGGTTTAGCCGGGTATTATAGGCGGTTTGTGTAGGATTTTTCTAGAATAGCAGCCCCTATGACTCACTTGACTCTGAAGAATGTTAGGTTTGAGTGGTCAGAAGCTTGTGAGGATAGTTTCTAGTTGTTGAAGGAGAAGTTGACCACAGCGCCAGTATTAGCTTTGCCTAATAGTGTGGATAAGTTCACAGTTTACTGTGATGCCTTGTCACGACCCAAAACAAGGGCCATGACCGGCGCTAGGGAACGGGAATTCTTTTGAATCCGGAACCCGTAGCAAGCCTAAAAATAAAATAAATCATGCAAGAATAACAATAACCATATAATATGCAGCAGAAATAAAAATCATAAATATAATAATAACATTTTCACTACTGGATTTAAATCAAATCTCATCACATATATATAAATCTCTTTAATACAAATCCAGTTTCAATATAATACATCTCTTTAAATAAAATACATGAAATCCAATACTTTAATTCACAACTACTACAGTATCTAGATTATAAAATAAGACTCAAGTAAATGATTTACATAAAGAAGCCGGGGGCGGAAGAAATCCGGCGTATCGACCTGCTACTGAGGTCTGAAGATATTGACTCTCCTGAAAAATAGTCAACGGAGGGGAGTCAGACCTCACTGAGTGAATTACTATAATATATATACATACACACTAAGTGACAATGCATATAATCAACAGTATATATATATCTAATATATATACAGGCAATTTCACACAGATGCAGAAAATCATTTTATATATTTTATTGAAAATCCCAGTTTATGAAGGATCACATAGAATCCTAGAATATCGCAACCTCGGAAATAGTGTTAGACAACACTTTAGCCACACAGGCTTACTCATTCCAAATATATCCACTTAATCCATTTAGACAATAGACTGGCCCCGAGACACTAAGTCAACCGAGCTCCAGCAGTCTGACTGCCAGTGTGATTGGCCCCGAGACACTTGGTCAACCGAGCTCCAGCAATCACACCCAAACCACATCTCACACATATCAAATAATCATATCAAACCAATATCCACAAATAGTTAGTAACATAGCCTAAAGCTATAGGCGTACCGGTACGTACTCGGTCCTAGTGCTGCCCACTAGGTAGCACATTCTATTGATATCCTTCATCATTAATAATATAAATCATTCATTCAAAATAAATGATGCATGAATTTAAATGAAATAGCAATATAAACCATATATATACCGGAAATATACCAAAAGTAAACCAGGTATATTTCGAGTATATATACGTCAAATGAATTCAATCGAATTATAAATTAAGCTAGAAATATATTTAAAAACATTTAAAATATATTTTATTTACAAAACATGCATACAATTTAATATATACCAAAAATAAACCGAAAATATACTTAATATAAACTTAAGAAATAATCAAATTATTTATGCATATTTAATCAACATAAAACATGCATTTCTAAATCATGCATCCTAAGACATATATATATAATATAGTAACTCACCTAATGCGCTCCATGAGACAGGTCTGACGGGCCTGGTCCACTAGCCCTCGGTCTCGGCGCAACTAAACAAGCAATAAATAATAGACATCAGAATAAACCCTAACAGAAATCCTAGAATTCAATCTAGAGTATTAAACACAGAATCAGAAATTATGGGTTCGACTGGACATCACGTTTTACGAGAATCCTACCGAAAATCTGGCAGAACCTCCCCTGTAAAACGGACATCTCTCTACTCAAAAGAGTAGAGCCGACCCTGCAAGGAAATACACTTCGAAAAACTACACAAGGCACAATCAAAATCCCACGGTCGGACTCCAAACTACAGTCCACCGACCGGGATCCACAAACACAGAATAATTCCAGATATGCCAAAAATATCCTTAAAATCTAGAAATACATCTCATAGGTTGAAATTACATAATTAACCTTTAAACACAGTAAAAACCGATAAAAACTCATTTTATTAGTAAAACCGTATATTATATATATAATTGAAAATAATTCACGAAAAATAGTTTTAATTAGTTAAAAATACTAAATAATTTGTAGAAATCATTTTTATACCTTAAATAATTATTAAAACCAATTAAATTACATTTTTAGACAATTTAGGATAAAATTACCAAAATACCCCTATATATATAAATATACTTAAATTACTTCAAAAATTCACCAAAAATTATACAATTATCCAAAATTAATTTTCCCAACATATTTATCAATAATATGAATAATTAAACTCAATTAACCAATTAAATTCAAATAAAAACACATTTAACCCTAATTTCTCAAAATCACATAAACTTCAATAATTCAAAATAAATACTTAGAAATTCATAAACTTTCCAAATAAATTCCTATAATTAATTTCAACACCTAATTTAACCATAAACTCCAATTTCATAATTTAAATAATTAATTTCCGAAAATTAGAAAATAATATTAAAATATTCAAAAATACCAAAAAATCCAAAAAATCTCCAAAAATTCTACAAAAATTCATACATGTAGATTGAGCTACTAAGAAAAACATTTGTGAAGGTATTTTTCATGAATCAACCAATTCGAAGCTCAAAAAAATCAAAAACCCCTAATAGGCTGAAATTGAAAATTCGAAATCTAAGCAAATCTAAACCATTTTAGCTCAAACCAAAGCTAGAATCACACTCACCAGAGCTCAAGGAGAAGAAAGAGACCAGCGTGTCGAAAACGGTGGCCAAAAATGGGAGAAACGGCAAAGGGACAATTTTCGGCCAAAAATGGAAAATGGAGCTGCCGGCGCCGGGGAAGGGAGCTGCTGGCGGCGGGGGACGACTGGGAATGGCTGGTGGCAAGCCGGGAGGCACACCGATGGTAGGGTGACCGGAGTTGCAGCGGTGAGGGGTGAGGTGGGTGGTGGGTCGAGCGCGGGAGAGAAGGAAAGAAGAAGAAGAAGAAGAAAAAAGAAAAAGAAAGAAAGAAAAGAAAAAGAAAAAGAAAAGAAAAAAAAGAAAAGAAAAAAAAAAGAAAAAGAAAATAAAATAATTAAATAATAATAAAATAATTATAATAATAATAAATAAAATAATTAAATAACAATAAATAAATAAATAAATAATAAAATATTAGGGTAATATATATTCAACCCTAATTAAATAAATATTCACACACATAGTCTTTATTTAGTATTTTAAAAATACGTATGAGTTCATGCAAGTCCGAAAATACATTTAAAATAATTAATAATATATTGTTTACGTGAAAATTTTCCCGAAAATGCAAGTCCCGGGAAAATTTTACGTAAAACACTGAAAATAATACACAGTAATTAAAATAGATTTTAAATACATATTAACTCGTAAAAATATCATATAATATACAGAAATTATTAACACTGCATATCCCGGTACAATGTAAAAATATTTTAAAAACACGGGATATTACATGCCTCTAGAATTGGTCTTGGTTGTGTGTTGATGCAGAATGGAAGGGTGATAGCCTATGCTTCGAGGCAGTTGAAGAAACATGAGCAGAACTATCCTACACATGATCTTGAGATGGCTGTAGTGATCTTTGCTTTGAAGATTTGGAAACATTATCTGTACGGGGTGACTTATGAGATATTTACTGATCACAAGAGCCTTAAGTACATTTTCTAGCAGAGAGATTTGAATTTGAGGCAGAGAAGATGGTTGGAACTTTTGAAGGATTATGATTGCGAGATCTTGTATCATCCGGATAAAGCTAATGTTGTAGCAGATGCCTTGAGTAGGAAGTCCTCAGGTAGTCTTGCTCACATCGGTGTTGAGAGGAGACCATTGATCCAAGAATTACATCTGTTGGTGGATCAAGGTCTGATGATGAAGATTAGTAGATCAGGTGGACTGCTAGCTCAGTTTAAAGTACGATATGTACTGAGGGATAGGATTAAAGCAGCTCAGAGCCGAGATCCTATTCTAGAAGAGCTTGCAGAGAATGTCAGAGCAGGGAAGTTCACTGATTTCACACTCGATGATGATGGTGTGTTATGGATCAGTGGTAGATTGTGTGTTCCTGATGGGGATGACTTGAGAGAGGAGATTTTAGAGGAAGCACATTCTACAGCCTATAACGTACATCCAGGTGTTACTAAGATGTACCATAGTATCAGAGATCTATACTGGTGGGATGGATTGAAGAAGGATGTCGCTAATTATGTTGCGAAGTGCTTGACGTGTCAGCAAGTGAAAGCCGAACATCAGAAGCCTTCTGGGAAGCTTCAGCCTCTTCCTATTCCCGAGTGGAAGTGGGAAAGGATAGCTATGGATTTTGTGGTAGGTTTACCTCGTTCAAAGGATGGATACAATTCCATCTGGGTGATTGTAGACAGGTTGACGAAGTCCTCACATTTCTTGCCTGTGAAAGCCACATATTCAGTTGCTAGATTGGCGAAGTTGTACGTGAAGCATATTGTATGCCTTCATGGAGTACCTGTGTCCATTGTGTCAGATAGAGGTTCGGTGTTTACTTCTCATTTTTGGCAGAAGTTGCAGGAAGCGATGGGCACTAGGTTGGATTTCAGTACTGGTTTTCATCCTCAGACAGATGGTCAGTCTGAGAGGACGATCCAGACACTGGAAGATATGTTGAGGATGTGTGTCTTGGATTTGGGAGGTAGTTGGGATGATTATTTGCCACTCGTTGAGTTTGCATATAATAACAGCTACCATAGCAGTATTGGTATGGCACCGTATGAGGCGTTATATGGAAGGAAGTGTAGATCCCCGTTGAGTTGGGATGAGATTGGTGAGAGAGTTTTGACTGGACCTGAGATGGTTCAGGATGCTACAGAGAAAGTCACCGTGATCAAATGAAGATTAGAGACCGTAGTTAGCAGACAGAAGAGTTATACAGATCCTAGGCGCAGAGATGTGGAGTTTCAGGTTGGAGATTTTGTTTTTCTGAAGGTATCTCCAATGAAGGGTGTAATGAGATTTGGCAGGAAGGGTAAGTTAGCACCGAGATACATTGGACCGTTTGAGATTCTGGAGAGAGTTGGCATTGTTGCATATCGGTTGGATTTGCCTCCGAGTATGTCACAGGTGCATCCAGTATTTCATATCTCGATGTTGAGGAAGTATATCTCAGACCCTTCACACGTGTTGCAACCTGACAGTGTAGAAGTGAGTGAAGATTTGACGTTTGTGGAAGAACCTGTGGCGATCGTTGATTTTCAAGTTCGACAGTTGTGATCGAAGTAGATTCTGATGGTCAAGGTTCTATGGCGTAGCAACAGAGTCGAGGAGCATACGTGGGAGACTGAAGCTGAGATGCGAGCTTCTTACCCGTATCTCTTTCCTTCCTGATCCTGTAATCTTTTCTTTTTGGAATTCGGGGACGAATTCTTGTAAGGGGGAAGACTGTAATATCCCGTGTTTTTAAATATTTTTACACTGTACCGGGATATGCAGTGTTAATAAATTTTGAATATTTATATGATATTTTTACAAGTTAATATGTATTTAAAACCTATTTTTAAATACTGTGTTTTATTTACAGTGCTTTACGTAAAATTTTCCCGGGACTTATATTTTTGGGGAAATTTTCACGTAAACAATTTATTATTAATTATTTTAAATGTATTTTCGAACTTGCATGAACTCATGCGTATTTTTAAATGACTAAATAAAGCCTATGTGTGCATAGTTATTTAGTTAGGGTTTAGTATTACCCTAATATTATATTAATTATTTATTAGTTTTATTGTTATTTAATTATTTTTATTTAGTATAAATTATTAAAATATTAAATTTTATGTGTGTGGTGTATATTTAATGTGTATAATATAATATTATTTTATTATATAGTGTAAAGTATATATATATACATATATACATTAAAAATCAAAAGGATTGCCAAATTACCGTTTAGCCCCTCCCTCTCCTTCTTCTCTCCCGATCGTCTACCTTCACTGCGCCTCCCGTTCCAGCATGCCGGACCGCCCCTCGCCGCCACCAGCTGCCGCCAACCTCCTTCCCCTTCCTTCCTTTTCCTCTCCGATGTGACCAGGCCGTCGGAAGCCCGCTGGAACGCCCGGAATCCGCCATGGCAGCAAGTTGAGCTTCTCGTCGGCGACGACGATTCGGGCCACCATTTCATGCACCGCCGGTCTTCATCGACTCCTTGAGCTCCGGTGATTCCAATTCTAAGCTCCTTTTGGCCTGAAATCAAGTGGATTTTGAGGTTTGAGCTAAAACTCAATTCGGTCACATTAGGGTTTTCCATTTTTTTTGAGCTTAGAATTGATTGATTCATGAAAACTCCCTTCAAAAATGTTGTTCCTAGTAGCTCAATCTACATGTATGAATTTTTGTAGAATTTTTGGAGATTTTTTGGATTTTGGGTATTTTTGAATATTTAATATTATTTTCTAATTTTCGGAAATTAATTATTTAAATTATGAAATTGGAGTTTATGGTTAAATTAGGTGTTGAAATGAATTATAGGAATTTATTTGGAATTTTTATGAATTTCTAAGTATTTATTTTGAATTATTGAAGTTTATGTGATTTTGGAAAATTAGGGTTAAATGTGTTTTATTTGAATTTAATTGGTTAATTGAGTTTAATTATTGATATTATTGATAAATATGTTGAGAAAATTAATTTTGGATAATTTTATAATTTTTGGTGAATTTTTGAAGTAATTTAAGTATATTTATATATATAGGGGTATTTGGTAATTTTACCCTAAATTGGCTAAAAATGTAATTTAATTGGTTTTAATAGTTATTTAAGGTATAAAAATGATTTCTACAAATTATTTAGTATTTTTAACTAATTAAAACTATTTTTCGTGAATTATTTTCAATTATATATATAATATACGATTTTTCTAATAAAATGAGTTTTTATCGGTTTTTACTGTGTTTTAAGGTTAATTATGTAATTTCTACTTATAAAATGAATTTCTATGCTGTAAGGATATTTTTGGTATTTTTGAAATTATTCTGTGTTTGTGGACCCCGGTCGGTGGACTGTAGTTTGGAGTCCAACCGTGGGATTTTGATTGTGCCTTGTGTAGTTTTTTGAAGTGTATTTCTTTGTAGGATCAGCTCTACTCTTTTGAGTAGAGAGATGTCCATTTTACAGGGGAGGTTCTGCCGAATTTTCGGTAGAATTCTCGTAAAATGTGATATCCAGTCGAACCCTAATTCTGTTTCTGTGTTTAATACTCTAGATCGAATTCTAGGATTTCTATTAGGTTTATTCTGATGTCTATTATTTATTGCTTGTTTAGTTGCGCCGAGACCGAGGGCTAGTGGACCAGGCCTGTCGACCCGTCTCGTGGAGCGCACTAGGTGAGTTACTATACTATATATATATGCTTAGGATGCATGATTTAGAAATGCATGTTTTATGTTGATTAAATATGCATAAATAATTTGATTTTTGGTATATTTATATTAAGTTTATATTAAGTATATTTTTGGTTTATTTTTGGTATATAATAAATTATATACATGTTTTGTTAATAAAATATATTTAAAATATTTTTAAATATATTTTTAGTTTAATTTATGATTTGACTGGATTTATTTGACGTATATATACTCGAAATATACCTGGTTTACTTTTGGTATATTTCTAGTATATATATGGGTTATATTGTTATTCCATTTACATTCATGCATCATTTACTTTTGTGAATGAATGTTTTATATTTAATGATGAAGGATATCAATAGAACATGCTACCTAGTGGGCAACACTAGGACCGAGTACGTACCGGTACGCCTATAGCTTTAGGCTATATTACTAACTATTTGTGGATATTGATTTGATATGATTATTGATATGTGTGAGATGTGGTTTGGTGTGATTGCTGGAGCTCGGTTGACCAAGTGTCTCGGGGCCAATCACACTGGCAGTCAGACTGTTGGAGCTCGGTTGACTTAGTGTCTCGGGGCCAGTCTACTGTCTAAATGGACTAAGTGGATATCTTTGGATTAAGTGAGCCTGTGTGGCTAGAGTGTTATCTAACACTGTCTGAGGTTTTCGATATCATAGGGTTCTATGTGATCCTTCATAAAAGATGGTTTTCAATAAAATATATATAAAAATGATTTTTCTGCATCTGTGTGAAATTTGCATGTATATATTTACATATTATATATATACTGTTGACTGTATGCATTATCACTTAGTGTGTATGTATATATATTATAGTAATTCACTCAGTGAGGTCTGACTCCCCTCCGTTGACTATTTTTCAGGAGAGTCAACTTCTTCAGACCTCAGTAGCAGATCGATACGCCGATTTCTTCCGCCCCGACTTCTTTGTGTAAATTATTTACTTGAGTCTTATTTTATAATCTAGATACTGCAGTAGTTGTGAATTAAAGTATTGGATTTCATGTATTATATTGAAACTGGATTTGTATTGGAAGATTTTATATATATGCGATGAGATGAGATTTGATTTAAATCAGTGGTGAAAATGTTATCATTATATTTATGATTTTTATTTCCGCTGCATATAATATGGTTATTGTTATTATTGCATGATTTATTTTATTTTTAGGCTTGCTACGGGTTCTGGATTCGAAAGAATTCCCGTTCCCTAGTGCCGGTCATGGCCCCTGTTTTGGGTCGTGACAATATATCACCTTGAATTCTTTCAAGAAACATAGGTGATTCATTCTAAATTTTAGATGGTGAAGGCCTCAAGATTAATTTTCCGAGAGAACAAGTTGTACATGACATTTCGTTGGATTAAGGAATTCTTTGCCCCTTCAATGGATGCCCATGTGAATTCTCAATTGTCCTTCGCATCATTACTGATCTAGGATGACCTAATCTATCATGCCATAAATTTATTGTTGAAGGATCATAAGATTTTTCTTTTACTGCCATATGTGATTCAATTACATGTATATACATGTAATGCAATCCAATAGGGAGTTTTGACAGTCTTTTCAATACTTGTATTTTTCCTTATTTGTAGGAAACTATATTTAAATATTTGTTACCATTTATAGTAATGGATTGGGTATCACACCATTTCGATATATGTCATCAAAACTCAACAAATTTCTTATTGATTTTGGTGAAAACAAAGCTTTATCAATTATAAATTTTATTCTATTTGGTAACATAAATTTATCTTTGCCAATTCCTTCAATCAGATCTATAGTACCTAATATTATTTTTACAATTGCCTTTGTGGGCTTTATTTCAGAGAAATAATCTCTATTTTTCAAGATTGTATGTGTAGTACCACTATCCGGTATGCAGAGATCTCCAATATTATCTTTATATTGAGTACAGTCTATATTAAACTTTAAAATAGATAAACACATAATTAATCAATTAAGGTAAAAACATAAAATAATTTTAAAGTAGGACATTTTATTAATTTGAAAATAACATACACAACAATAACATATTCTTTAGAATTGAAAAATAAAATAGGTAATAACAACATACTTAAAATTATAGTTGCCTCAATTTCCATTGTCAGTAAATCATCAGTAAAATCAAAACATCTATATGACTTGTATCATTAATAAGAGTATGATGCTCATTGAAGTTTATTTCCTTTTCTTTCTCTTTTAATGATGCCTTATAAAGTTGGCAAAGATGTGGTGGTGTACGACAAACTCGTGCCTAGTGTCCTTTACTACCACATCTGAAACACACAGTTTCAGACTTATGTTGGGACCTTTCTTGAACACCACTGATGACTGATTTTAACTTCTTTTGAGGTTGAGTCTGAGTTTGTTGTGGAGTATTATTATATTTATTTCCACAACCACGGCCAAAGAATTGACCTTTTCCACGTCCATGACCTCTACCTCTTTCACGTCCATGGCTATTGTAATTTTTATGTTTGGAAAAATTTGTAGCATTTGCTTCTGGAAATGCTACTAAGCCAGTGGGACGGGACTGATGATTTTTCATCAAGAGTTCATTATTTTTCTCAGCTACCAGTAGGCATGAAATTAGTTCAGAATATTTTTTAAATCTCTACATCCTATATTGTTGTCACGACCCAAAACAGGGGTCATGACCTGCACTAGGGAACGGGAATTCTTTCGAATCCGGAACCCGTAGCAAGCCTAAAAATAAAAAAACATGCAATAATAATAATAACAATATCAAATGCAGCGGAAATGAAAATCATAAATATCACAATATTATTTTCACCAACTGAATTTAAATCAAATCTCATCTCATATATATAAATCTTTTAATACAAATCCAGTTTCAAATATAATACAATATCTCACATAAATAAAATACATAAAATCCCACCAAATTAATTCACAACTACTGCAGTGTCTAGATTATATAAAAATAAGACTCAAGTAAGTAGTTTACACAAAGAAGCCGGGGCGGAAGAAATCCGGCGTACAGGCCTGCTACTGAGGTCTGAAGATGTTGACTCTCCTGAAAAATAGTCAACGGAGGGGAGTCAGACCTCACTGAGTGAATTACTATAATATATATACATACACACTAAATGATAATGCATACAGTCAACAGTATATATCTAAGATATATATATACAGGCAATTACACACAGATGCAATAAAATCATTTTATATATATTTTTTATTGAAAATCATCTTTTATGAAGGATCACATAGAACCCTAGAATATCGCAACCTCGAAAACAGTGTTAGACAACACTCTAGCCATATAGGCTCACTTATTCCAAAATATTCACTTATTCCATTTGGACAGTAGACTGGCCCCGAGACACTAAGTCAACCGAGCTCCAGCAGTCTGACTGTCAGTGTGATTGGCCCCGAGACACTTGGTCAACCGAGCTCCAGCAATCACACCCAAACCATATCTCACACATATCAATAATCACATTCAATCAATATCCACAAATAAGTTAGTAATATAGCCTAAATACTATAGGCGTACCGGTACGTACTCGGTCCTAGTGCTGCCCACTAGGTAGCACGTTTTATCGATATCCTTCATTAATAAATATAAAACATTCATTCACAAAAATAAATGATGCATGAAGTTCAATAAAATATCAACATAAACCATATATATACTAGAAATATACCAAAAGTAAATCAGGTATATTTCGAGTATATATACGTCAAATAAATCCAATCAAATCATAAATTAAACTAAAAATATATTTAAAAACATTTTTAAATATAGTTATTAACAAAACATGCATATAATTTAATATATACCAAAAATAAACCAAAAATATACTTAAATACAAATCATATTATCTATGCATTTTAATCAAAATAAAACATATATTTCTAAATCATTCATGCTAAAGCATATATATATAGTATAGTAACTCACCCTAGTGCACTCCACGAGACGGGTCCGACGGGCCTGGTCCACTAGCCTTCGGTCTTGGCGCAACTAAACAAACAATAAATAACCGACATTAGAATAAACCTAACAGAAATCCTAGAATTCAATCTAGAGTATTAAACACAGAATTAATATTAAGGTTCGATCGAATATCACGTTTTACGAGAATTCTACCGAAAATTTGGCAGAACCTCCCTTGTAAAATGAACATCTCTCTACTCAAAATAAAATGAACATCTCTCTACTCAAAAGAGTAGAGCCAACCTTGCAAAGAAATACACTTCGAAAATAAACACCACATCTCATTCACAACCCCTCGGTCGGACTTCAGACTACAATCTACCGACCAGGGTCCACAAACACAGAACAATTCAGGAAATACCAAAAATATCCTTATAACATAGAAATTCATTTTATAAGTAGAAATTACATAATTAACCTTAAAACACTGTAAAAAACTAATAAAAACTCATTTTATTAGTAAAACCGTATAGTATATATATAATTGAAAAATAATTCACGAAAAATAGTTTTAATTAGTTAAAAATACTAAATAATTTGTAGAAATCATTTTTATACCTTAAATAACTATTAAAACCAATTAAATTATATTTTTAGCCAATTTTGTGTAAAATTACCAAAATACCCATATATATATAAATATACTATAATTACTTCAAAAATTCACCAAAAATTATAAAATTATCCAAAATTAATTTTCTCAACATATTTATCAATAATATCAATAATTAAACTTAATTATCCAATTAATTCAATTAAAAAACATAATTAACCCTAATTTCCCAAATTACATAAACTTCAATAATTCAAAATAAATACATAGAAATTCATAAAAATTCCAAATAAATTTCTATAATCCATTTTAACACCTATATTTATCATAAAACACAATTTCATAATTTAAATAATTAATTTCCGAAAATTAGAAAATAATATTAAAATATTCAAAAATACCCAAAAATCCAAAAAATCTCCAAAAATTCCACAAAAATTCACACATGAAGATTAAGCTACTAGGATCAACATTTGTGAAGAGAGTTTTCATGAATCAATCAATTCGAAGTTCAAAAAAAATTAAAAACCCTAATATGGCCGAATTGGAAAATTCGAAACCTAAGCAAATCTAGACCATTTAAGCTCAAACCAAAGCTAGAATCACACTCACCGCAGCTCAAGGAGAAGAAAGAGACTGACGGTGTCAAAAACGGTGACCAAAATCATCATCGACGACGAGGAGAAGAAATTTCGGCCAAAAGAAGAAAAGAGGCTGCCGGCGCCGGGGAAGGAGGCTGCTGGCGGCGGGGAACGGCTGGGGACAACGGTGGCAAGCCGGGAGGCACACTGACGGTAGGGGGATCGGCGTGACAGACGGTGGTTGGTGGTGAGGGGGGTGGTCGGGCGCGGGGAAGGAGAAGGAAGAAGAAGAAGAAAAAAGAAAAGAAAAGAAAAGAAAAAGAAAAAGAAAAAGAAAAAAAGAAAAATAATAAAAATAATAATTTTAATAAAGATATTTAAAAAAATCACACCCACACATATAATTTAATATTTTAATAATTTAATAACAAATAAAAATAATTAAATAATAATAAATTAATAGACAAATAATAAAATATTAGGGTAATATATATTAAACCCTAATTAAATAAATATTGCACACATACATGGTGTTTAGTAATTTAAAAATACGTATGAGTTCATGCAAGTCCAAAAATATATTTAAAATAATTAATAATAAATTATTTACGTGAAAATTTTCCCGAAAATGCATGTCCCCGGGAAAATTTTACGTAAAGCACTGTAAATAATACACAATAATTAAAATAGGTTTTAAATACATATCAACTCGTAAAAATATCGTAATGTATATACAAAAATTATTAACACTGTATATCCCGGTACAGTGTAAAAATATTTAAAAACATGGGATATTACAGTCTTCCCCCCTTACAAGAATTCGTCCCTGAATTCCATAAAACAGGATCAAGAAGGAAAGAGATACGGGTAAGAAGCTCGCATCTCAGCTTCAGTCTCCCACGTATGCTCCTCAACTCTATCGCTACGCCATAGAACCTTGACCATCGGAATCTGCTTCGAACGCAACTGTCGAACTTGATAATCTACGATCGCCATAGGTTCTTCCACAAACGTCAAATCTTCACTCACTTCTACACTGTCAGGCTGCAACACGTGTGAAGGGTCTGAGATATACTTCCTCAACATCGAGATATGAAATGCTGGATGCACTTGTGATATACTCGGAGGCAAATCCAATCGATATGCAACAATGCCAAACTCTCTCCAGAATCTCAAACGGTCCAATATATCTCGGTGCTAACTTACCCTTCCTACCAAATCTCATCATCACACCCTTCATCGGAGATACCCTTCAGAAAAATAAAATCTCCAACCTGAAACTCCACATCTCTGCGCCTAGGATCCGCATAACTCTTTTGTCTGCTAACTGCGGTCTCTAATATGCGCTTGATCCCAACGACTTTCTCTGCAGCATCCTGAACCATCTCAGGCCTAGTCAAAGCTCTCTCACCAATCTCATCCCAACACAAAGGGATCTACACTTCCTTTCATACAACGCCTCATACGGTGCCATACCAATACTGCTATGGTAGATGTTATTATATGCAAATTCAACGAGCGACAAATGATCATCCCAGCTACCTCCCAAATCCAAGACACACATCCTTAACATATCTTCCAGTGTCTGGATCGTCCTCTCAGACTGACCATCTGTCTGAGGATGGAAAGCAGTACTGAAGTCCAACCTAGTGCCTATCGCTTCTTGTAACTTCTGCCAAAAAATGAGAAGTAAACACCGAACCTCTATCCTGACACAATGGACACAGGTACTCCATGAAGGCATACGATATGCTTCACATACAACTTCGCCAATCTAGCAACTGAATATGTGGCTTTCATAGGCAAGAAATGTGCAAACTTCATCAATTTGTCTACAATCACCTAGATGAATCGTATCCATTCCTTCGAACGAGGTAAACCGACCATAAAATCCATAGCTATCTTTTCCCACTTCCACTCGGGAATAGGAAGTGGCTGAAGCTTCCCAGAAGGCTTCTGATGTTCGGCTTTCACTTGCTGACACGTCAAGCACTTCGCAAACATAATCAGTGACATCCTTCTTCAATCCATCCCATCAGTATAGATCTCTGATACTGTGGTACATCTTAGTAACACCTGGATGAATGCTGTAAGCTATAGAATGTGCTTCCTCTAAAATCTCCTCTCTCAAGTCATCCACATCCGGAACACATAATCTACCATTGATCCACAACACACGATCATCATCGAGTGTGAAATCAGTGAACTTCCCTGCTCTGACATTCTCTGCAAGCTCTTCTAGAATAGGATCTCGGCTCTGAGCTGCTTTAATCCTATCCCTCAGTACAGATCGTACTTTAAACTGAGCTAGCAGTCCACCTGATCTACAAATCTTCATCATCAGACCTTGATCCACCAACAGATGCAACTCTTGGATCAATGGTCTCCTCTCAATACTGATGTGAGCAAGACTGCCTGAGGACTTCCTACTCAAGGCATCTGCTACCACATTAGCTTTACCCGGATGATATAAGATCTCGCAATCATAGTCCTTCAACAGTTCCAACCATCTCCTCTGCCTCAAATTCAGATCTCACTGTTGGAAAATGTACTTAAGGCTCTTGTGATCAGTAAATATCTCATAAGTCACCCCGTACAGATAATGTCTCCAGATCTTCAAAGCAAAGATCATTGCAACCATCTCAAGGTCATGTGTAGGATAGTTCTGCTCATGCTTCTTTAACTGCCTCAAAGCATAGGCTATCACCCTTCCATTCTGCATCAGCACACAACCAAGATCAATTCTAGAGGCATCACAGTAAACTGTGAACTTATCCACACTATTAGGCAAAGCTAATACCGGCACTGTGGTCAACTTCTCCTTCAATAACTGAAAACTATTCTCACAAGCTTCTGACCACTCGAATCTAACATTCTTCTGAGTCAAGCGAGTCATAGGGGCTGCAATTCTAGAAAAATCTTGCACAAACCACCTATAATACCCGGCTAAACCCAGAAAACTTCGAATCTCTGTAACAGAAGTAGGTCTAAGCCACTCAGATACTGCCTCAATCTTCTGTGGATCAACCTGAATACCTTCTTTAGACACTACGTGTCCAAGAAAAGAAACACTCTCCATCCAGAAATCACACTTCGAGAATTTAGCATAAAGCTGATGATCTCTCAGTGTCTGTAGTACAATCCTCAAGTGATATACATGCTCCTCCATACTCCTAGAATATACCAGTATATCATTATGAAGACTACCATAAACTGATCCATATATGGCCTGAATACCCTATTCATCAAGTCCATAAAAGCTGCTGGTGCATTAGTCAAACCAAAAGACATCACCAGAAACTCATAATGGCCATATCGTGAGCGAAATGCCGTCTTAGGAATATCAGATTCACTGATCTGCAACTGATGATAACCCGACCTCAAGTCAATCTTAGAAAAGAACTGTGCACCCTGTAGCTGATCAAATAAATCATCTATCCTCGGGAGAGGATACTTGTTTCTTTACTGTCACCTTATTCAACTCTCTGTAGTCAATGCACAGTCTCAGGGTACCATCCTTCTTCTTCACAAATAGGACTGGTGCACCCCAAGGAGAAACACTAGGTCTGATGAAACCTTTATCCAACAACTCTTGTAACTACTCCTTTAACTTTCTCAACTCTGCAGGAGCCATACGATAGGGTGGCATAGATATAGGAGTAGTACCTGGTACCACATCTATACAGAATTCAATCTCTCTATGAGGTGGTAAACTTGGCAACTCATCGGGAAAAACATCAGGAAACTCACAAGCAACAGGAACATCTGTGAGTGATAACTTCTCCACTGAAGTATCCCTGACCAATGCCAAATATCCCTGACAACCTTTCCTTAATAACTTCCTAGCCGTAATAGCAGAAATAGGATTCTGAGGTGCTAAACTCCTATCACCCACAAACTTAAACTCTGCTTCATCAGGAATTCTGAAAGTCACCTCTTTATTCCTGTAATCTACCACGACATAGTGCTGAGATAACTAATCCATTCCTAAAATAACATCAAACTCCATCACATCCAATAAAATCAAATCAACGGGTAATTCTGTATCTCCCACGAGAACTGGACAACCAGAAAGAATAATATCGGTGTCCAAGGAATCGCTCAGAGGAGTGGCAACAGACAAAGGAAAAGCCATCCTCGAAGGCTTGCCAATAAGATTTAGAAGCAAAAATAGGAGAAACAAACGAATGCGTGGCACCCGAATCAAACAAAACCCAAGCATCCAGGTAACAAACAGAAACAATACCTGCCACGACTGCATTAGATGCCTGAGCATCCTGCTGAGTAAGATGAAAGACTCTGGCCTGACCTCGACCTCCCTGCTGACTGGTAGAAGACTGGCCAACACCTTTAGCACCTCCTCTAGTACCTCTACCATGACTCTGCTGTGGAACAAACTGAGTGGAACTCTGATGCTGGGCTGGTGGTAACTGAAATGGCACCTCGAAGCTTGCCAACAAGATTTAGAAGCAAAAATAGGAGAAACAAATGAATGCGTGGCACCCGAATCAAACAAAACCCAAGCATCCAGGTAACAAACAGAAACAATACCTGCCACGACTGCATTAGATGCTTGAGCATCCTGCTGAGTAAGATGAAAGACTCTGGCCTGACCTCGACCTCCCTGCTGACTGGTAGGAAGACTGGCCAACACCTTTGGCACCTCCTCTAGTACCTCTACCATGACTCTACTGTGGAACAAACTGAGTGGAACTCTGATGCTAGGGCTGGTGGTAACTGAAATGGCACGGGTGCAGCACTAGCAATCGACTGCTGTGGGAATCGTGGAATCTGCGGCTGCTGATACCAGGAATAAGGACACGATCTGGCAAAATGTCCTGTCTGCCCGCATCTGAAGCATGTTAGCGATGTCAGATAACACGGTCCCCTGATGGACTCTATCGCAAGTCTGACAAACACTGGCTGCTGATCCAGAACTGCGACCACTGCTACTGCTCAAGCACCTGATCCAAACCTGAATGATCTACATTGACCTCCACGGCCATGTCTATTGCTCCGATGCACTCGCTGCTGCTGCTGTCTCTGACTCTACTGAGTCGGACCTCGCTGCTGACTACTCGAACCAACATGAAAACTCGAATATGGAGTAGCCTGCAATCCACTCGACTTGAACTCCTAGCTGGTAGTAATCAAGCATCGCTCCCTGCCTAACTAGTCTCAACTCAATCTCCTTAGCCAACTCAATCACAGACTCCAGAGTAAGGCCTGTTGTAGGTATAACCAGCAAAAGTTGAACCCAAACCAGTAACGTACGTAGTAACCATGAAATACTGATCTCGCATCAGATCCTCTGCATATCTACCCAGATGAAGAAACTCTCGGGTATACTCCTCTACAGATCGATCTCCACGAGAAATACTGGTCAAAACGAAGATGATAGCTCAAACGAAGAGGCTCTGGACAGAATCTCCTTATAAATCGCTCTTGAAACTGAGCCCATATCATCGTCATCATGTAAGGCTGAATCATCTGAATGAACCAATCTAAGGCTGGTTCCTCGACAGATAACTCAACGATCATAATCCGCTAGTACTCGGTATGAGCAGTCCGAGTCCTAGTCTCAATCGCATGCAGAAAATCTAATGGATCAGAAGTACCATCAAAAGCAATCCTGCCCACTCGGGCATAGAACAAAGCTGCCTCAGGGTCAGACATACCCTGTTGATAGGGCAGGCTGAACAGGTTGAACAACTGGAGGAACAGTGAACATCAAATTCAGGCTCTACAGGCTCCTCGTCCTGTAACTCTCTCTACCTACGGTGACCTGCCGCTCCTCGAGGTCTACCTTTGCCATGACCTCTACGTCTAATTGGCTGCTCATGAGGTAAAACCTCATCCTGAAAAGACTCATCATCCTCGGCCTCAACGACCGGTGGAGCGACACGCGCTTGCCTCCTCATACTGAAAACGACAAATGGAAAGATTCAGATGAAACAGACAATGAAGGAATAACGCTGAAACTAAGCAAGGAATACTTATCAAGACATACTCGAACACCTAATACACTGCAGTAGTTTAACAGAAAAACACAACTTTGAAAACTAGGGCCATAACTCACACAACTAAGCCCTGACACAGAACTCCGCTCTGATACCAACTTTGTCACGACCCAAAACAGGGGCCATGACCGGCGCTAGGGAACGAGAATTCTTTCGAATCCGGAACCCATAGCAAGCCTAAAAATAAAAATAAACATGCAATAATAATAATAACAATATCAAATGCAGCGGAAATGAAAATCATAAATATCACAATATTATTTTTTACCAACTGGATTTAATCAAATCTCATCTCATATATATAAATCTTTTAATACAAATCCAGTTTCAAATATAATACACTATCTCACATAAATAAAATACATAAAATCCCACTAAATTAATTTACAACTACTGCAGTGTCTAGATTATATAAAAATAAGACTCAAGTAAGCAGTTTACATAAAGAAGTCGGGGGCAAAAGAAATCTGGCGTACAGGCCTGCTACTGAGGTCTGAAGATGTTGACTCTCCTGAAAAATAGTCAACGGAGGGGAGTCAGACCTCACTGAGTGAATTACTATAATATATATACATACACACTAAATGATAATGCATACAGTCAACAATATTTATCTAATATATATATACAGGCACAATTACACACAGATGCAATAAAATCATTTTATATATATTTTTTTTATTGAAAATCATCTTTTGTGAAGGATCACATAGAACCCTAAAATATCGTAACCTCGAAAACAGTGTTAGACAACACTCTAGCCATACAGGCTCACTTATTCCAAAATATTCACTTACTCCATTTGGACAGTAGACTGGCCCCGAGACATTAAGTCAACCGAGCTCCAGCAGTCTGACTATCAGTGTGATTGGCCCCGAGACACTTGGTCAACCGAGCTCCAGCAATCACACCCAAACCATATCTCACACATATCAATAATCACATTCAATCAATATCCACAAATAAGTTAGTAATATAGCCTAAATACTATAGGCGTACCGGTACGTACTCGGTCCTAGTGCTGCCCATTAGGTAGCACATTCTATCGATATCCTTCATTAATAAATATAAAACATTCATTCACAAAAATAAATGATGCATGAAGTTCAATAAAATATCAACATAAACCATATATATACTAGAAATATACCAAAAGTAAATCAGGTATATTTTGAGTATATATACGTCAAATAAATCCAATCAAATCATAAATTAAACTAGAAATATATTTAAAAATATTTTTAAATATAGTTATTAACAAAACAAGCATATAATTTAATATATACCAAAAATAAACCAAAAATATACTTAAATACAAATCATATTATCTATGCATTTTATACAAAATAAAACATATATTTCTAAATCATGCATCGTAAAACATATATATATAGTATAGTAACTCACCCTAGTGCGCTCCACGAGACGGGTCCGTCGGGCCTGGTCCACTAGCCCTCGGTCTCGGCGTAACTAAACAAACAATAAATAACTGACATTAGAATAAACCTATTAGAAATCCTAGAATTCGATCTAGAGTATTAAACACAAAATTAATATTAGGGTTTGACCGGATATCACGTTTTACGAGAATTTTATCGAAAATTTGACAGAACCTCCCTTGTAAAATGGACATCTCTCTACTCAAAAGAGTAGAGCCGACCCTGCAAAGAAATACACTTCGAAAATAAACACCACATCTCATTCACAACCCCTCGGTCGGACTCCAGACTACAATCTACCGACCGGGGTCCACAAACACAGAATAATTCAGGAAATACCAAAAATATTCTTATAACATAGAAATTCATTTTATAAGTAGAAATTACATAATTAACCTTAAAACACTGTAAAAACTAATAAAAACTCATTTTATTAGTAAAATCGTATATTATATATATAATTGAAAATAATTCACGAAAAATAGTTTTAATTAGTTAAAAATACTAAATAATTTGTAGAAATCATTTTCATACCTTAAATAACTATTAAAACCAATTAAATTATATTTTTAGCCAATTTTGTGTAAAATTACCAAAATACCCATATATATATAAATATACTATAATTACTTCAAAAATTCACCAAAAATTATTCAATTATCCAAAATTAATTTTCTCAACATATTTATCAATAATATCAATAATTAAACTTAATTATCCAATTAATTCAATTAAAAACATAATTAACCCTAATTTCCCAAATTACATAAACTTCAATAATTCAAAATAAATACATAGAAATTCATAAAAATTCCAAATAAATTTCTATAATCCATTTTAACACCTATATTTATCATAAAACACAATTTCATAATTTAAATAATTAATTTCCGAAAATTAGAAAATAATATTAAAATATTCAAAAATACCCAAAAATCCAAAAAATCTCCAAAAATTCCACAAAAATTCACACATGAAGATTAAGCTACTAGGATCAACATTTGTGAAGGGAGTTTTCATGAATCAATCAGTTCGGAGTTCAAAAAAATCAAAAACCCTAATATGGCCGAATTGGAAAATTCAAAACCTAAGCAAATCTAGACCATTTAAGCTCAAACCAAAGCTATAAGCACACTCACCGGAGCTCAAGGAGAATAAAGAGACCGGCGGTGTCGAAAACGGTGGCCGGAATCATCATCGACGGCGAGGAGAAGAAATTTCGGCCAAAAGAAGAAAAGAGGCTACCGGCGCCGGGGAAGGAGGTTGCTGGCGGCGGGGAACGGCTGGGGACGACGGTGGCAAGCCGGGAGGCATACTGATGGTAGGGGATCGGCGTGATAGACGGTGGTTGGTGGTGAGGGGGTGGTCGGGCGCGGGGAAGGAGAAGGAAGAAGAAGAAGAAAAAAAGAAAAGAAAAGAAAAGAAAAAGAAAAGAAAAAGAAAAAGAAAAAAAGAAAAAAAATAAAAATAATAATTTTAATAAATTATTTAAAAAAAATCACACCTACACATATAATTTAATATTTTAATAATTTAATAAAAAATAAAAATAATTAAATAACAATAAATTAATAGACAAATAATAAAATATTAGGGTAATATATATTAAACCCTAATTAAATAAATATCGCACACATACATGATGTTTAGTAATTTAAAAATACATATGAATTCATGCAAGTCCGAAAATATATTTAAAATAATTAATAATAAATTATTTACGTGAAAATTTTCCCGAAAATGCAAGTCCCGGGAAAATTTTACGTAAAGCACTGTAAATAATACACAATAATTAAAATAGGTTTTAAATACATATCAACTCGTAAAAATATCGTAATGTATATACAAAAATTATTAACACTGTATATCCCGGTACAGTGTAAAAATATTTAAAAACACGGGATATTACATTGTTGTTGCAGTGTAACATTTGATGCATGAAATGTGGAGTAAGTTTTCTCCAACATATCCTCATCTGTAACTGTCTGTCCACAAAATTTTAATTGTGATACTATTCTGAACATTGCAAAATTATAGTCACTCACTTTTTTGAAATCTTGAAAGCGTAAATCTCTTCATTCATCAGTGACTACTGGTAGTATTACATCTCTTTGATGATCATATATGTCTTTTAGATCCTTTCAAAGAACACTTGGATCTTTGACGGTCAAATATTCACATTTTAATCCTTCATCAAAATGATGACGGAGAAAAATTATAGACTTGGCTTTATCTTGCAATGAGGTGTTATTATTTTCTTTTATGGTATCAATTAACCCCATTGATTAAAGATGCATTTCTACATCTAGAATCCAAGACATGTAATTTTTTCCCGTGATGTCAAGAGCAACGAACTTAAGCTTTGCTAGATTTGTCATTATGATAACTAATAAAAAAATATAGCTCAATTAGAATTCATAAATTTGATGACTATTAAAAAAAATAAAACATAATCAGAATTTACTAATTAATTATATCATGAATGAATATTGCAAGAAATAATAGCAGTACAAAAAATGATGCAATAATACTTAAAATTATATTAAATAGAAAATCATCTTCTATATGAATTATTCCAAATCATGTTTACAATTTAAAGTAAAGAGAGAAAAAGAAAATGTATGAATTTGTGTAAATAAAAAAAATTTATAGTTTGTCTATTTATAATGAAAAATATAGTCGTTTATTACCGTTATGTTATCGTTGGTAATAAAAATATAGTCGCTAGAATTTTTTTTAATATAATATATTGAGAAATAAATTATATAAAGTAAAATTAATAAATAATGTTGATATGATTATCTATAGTAAGTGAGTTAACATAACGATATGTATAAATATGGGACAAAACCGCCCATTAATATAAAATGGGGTATAACATTCCATTAACATAAATAATAAAAAAATATAAATATGCATAAATATAAATTGGTAGGAGGCATAACCATCCATAAGGTTAGAACCATTTCTAGCAATATTTGCATCAATGGTGTAGTTAGTAAAATAAAATAAAAATAACAATTAATATAAAGTTAGATTGAAGAAATAAATATAAATATGAATAAATATAAATTAGTAGGAGGTATAACCATCCATGATAATATATAATCAAATAATATATTCATAACTATTAAATATTAAAAAATATGTACCTTATTATTTTGATCGAGAGCTTTTCGTGCTGATAACGTATTGTAGAATTAAGATTGAATTGCTTAGTTTGTTATAGAACTAAACTTGAATTTAGTAGTATTTAATTAGAAGAAAAATATTTTATAGTAGAATGATTTTAAGAGAATTTAGAGAGAGTTTGAAGAGAATTTGGAGAACTATAATATTGAAAGAATTTAGAGAATAATCTATCTTTTCTCTATTTTCTTATTAATGAATTTCAATCTCTTTATATAGAGATTTTTTTTTCACTATTTGAGAATTATTCTCTCACAAGTAATATATTCTTCATTCACAATTGTTTTGTTTGTTATAAAACTAAATTTGAATTTAGTAGTATTTAATTAAAAGAAAACTATTTTATAGTAAAATGATTTTAAGAGAATTTAAAGAGAGTTTGAAAAACTATAATATTGAAAGAATTTAGAGAATAATATATCTTTTTCTATCCATATCTCATTAATGAATTTTAATCTCTTTATATGAAGATTTTCTTTTCACTATTTAATAACTATTATTTCACAATCAATATATTGTTATTCACATTCATAATAAGTAACAAATTGACAAAAGTATACTTAATAATTGACATTATATTGTTTGATTTTTCGGAATTTCTACTTTATCCTAGAAAATAGTATTAAAAGAAAATTTAAAGTCCTATATAGAATATTTGTCGTGCTGTAAAAGTATATTCTACGACCAATTTACCTATCAATTGAAATGATATTTACTTTTCACCGATATTGAAGATGTACTCTAATTTATAATAATTTAGTATATTTACAAATAAATTGTACAATTTTTTTTTAAGAAAAATCAAATTCTATATATATATTTTTATTTGAAACCTTTAGTAGCTTTTGGATGTAAGAATTCTAACCATTAAAGTTAGGGCTGTGTAAATCAAATCACAAAAGGTTTAAAACTCTCTTAGCATCTATTTTTTTTATATATAAAATTTAAATATGAGACATTAAAAAAAGAGAACTGTCTTCTTATCAACTGAATCAACCATCGTTCAGGTTTTGAAATATTCTTTAGGTTAGCATAGATAAAAACTACACAATCTATCTAGATTTGAAAAGCAGAATTTTGCCACATTTAGCTTCCAATTACTGCAGACAGATTGCTAGCTAAACTTTATGGATTTTCCTAGCATAAGAAACTAAGAAAGCCATTAAATAGTAGCAACTTAGCTGGTGGGGTTATGTTCAACTAGTTAGAACTTAGAACCAGTAGAGAAATCTTAAAAAAAGATAAAAAAAAAAAAGCCCTAAAATGGAAAGGAAAGGGCTAAAGGCATCTACTAGTGTTGCAGGAGTAATGATAATTGTATTACTATTCTTAGGGCAAGCAAGAGCTGAAGAATTTAAAAAGTGCTATATTGAGTGCTTCATCAGCTGTGTGATTGGTTCGGATGAGAGTGTTCCTGCTAGTTCCAAGATAATCACTTGTGGTGGAAAGTGTTTAAAGGAATGTCTTGCAGATTCTCCTTCCCTTGAGCACCACTACTGTAACCTTGGCTGTTCAGTCGACACTTGCACCCACCATCTTAAGGGTATACTTCCTTTTCTCTTTTCTCATTATATATACGCACGCGTGCGCAGGTGGATGCGTTCTTAAATTAATTTAATTCTATAACTCAGAAGATGTTGATTAATTAAGGTTTTTAATTTGGCAGATGCAAAGAGCATGGAAAGCTGTGTGGATCATTGTTGGAGCGATGTTTGTAAAATAATGAGAAAATGAAGAAGAAGAGTATGAGATGTAGAATTATATGATTGAGAAGCATGATTTATGAAAAAAAAAATGTTATCTTTATTTGCAGAATTGAATAAATTACATGCATGAACTCAATGAAATTGTTATTTAAGATTGTCCTGATTATCTATTTCTTGTATATACAATATGTATATAATCAATCTCAGTCCATATTTCACAAACGAAAATTGAGAATAAATTACCAACTTTCCCATCCACAGAGTGTGCCTGAGAGGTAACAATCACTTGAATAGTGAGGCCCCGCGCATATAGCTTATTTCTTTTTATTCCTCCATCAAAAAATTTGGGAGTTTTTTTTCATTCTTTACGGGTTTATCTAATTTGATTTCAATCAGTTAGAACCTTTGTGGCCACCGGATACTGAAGTTAATTATACTAAAAAAAATAGTTTAAAATAAATATTGTATGTATTTATTTATATATATATATTTATTTCTTTTAGTAGCAGAATGCAATATTCACTTGAAAGCCTAAAAAATATAATACTTATTAGACATGCATTTCCATAAGGACAAATTCAAACAATAAAATTTGAAATCAATTCAAGAACAAATTAATATGGGATGAAATTTTTAAAAATATTTTCTTACTTTTATATGTTTTGAGAGAAATTATCAGCTGATAGATTTTTTACAACATAAATGGATTTCTCCTAAATATATATAAACTAAACTAAAACCTTTTGGCCTGTAGGTTAATTTGATTTCAATGCCACTGTAAATAAAACATTCATTAATCTTCATTTTATTTCGATAAACTTTTAATTGATCTTCTGTTTGCACTTCTCGAAACAGGAACCTACAAAGTCCCCAACTTGTTGCAAGGCCTCATCGCTCTTCAGTTGTCTCTCATCTGCCGCATTCAATTTATATATATATATATATATATATATATATAAAATTGTACATATTAGAATATCATAAATTTATAACTCATTTGATTAAAAAATGAACATAAAAGCAGTAAAATTCTTCCAAAAACTAATTAATTTAATATAACTGTGTACGTTATGGTTCAATCTCGAATCCCTACTAACTAATCTCAATGATTATCGGTAATTTAAATTTAACACATCATTTTTTTTGGGTATATTACAGTTATTTGTAATACATAATAAGAGAACATTGTTTAAAAACACTAAAAAAAATAGTGGATATGTGTTAATCATTTAATGATAAATGTATGCCAGCCTAAGATGTATGAATGAATGAATCTTCATTCATGTTTCACTAACATGGAATTCTATATATAAAAGTGATATTATGAAAAGAAAGGGAAAAGATGTAAGGATTTCGATTGATACCATGGAAATTACTGAAGATGTCAAAATTTGCACAGGCTACAGTACAATTGGAAACATCATCAGAGGTTGGTGTTTTGGCCAAGCATATGATCATACATTTAACCATGCATATAGGTAAGCGACGAACTGGTACATGGCAATGCTCTGCACACTTAATACTGCAAAGTAAGTGTTTTTTGTAGTGATGATCATCATGGGATGGTAGCGGTGATGGAGGACCTTGTGCTATAACTAGCACAACCATAAGAACTGCCATCATAAAAAAAACAACTCCTTTCAACCCTCTTGCCATTGTTCCTAGTATTCTCTGGCTAGAATTTGTTTATTCGACAATCTATTTCTCTTGCCTAACTAGCTAGCTATGTTATTCTTGTTTGCAGTTTAAACCCATATTTATAATGTGTGAAATTATTATTTTTTAAAAATTATTTAAGATTCAATAGATAGTAGTTACGTATATCTTTATTATTAATCATAAAAATAATAAATTTTCGTTAATATTAGTAGATAGTAATTATAGAGACTCAAATTTGAAACTATTATAATTTTCATAGGTAAAAATATAAACTAGGTAATTAGATTACTTTAACTGATTGGTATGAAATTACATTTTTTTAATATTTAACAGTCACAAAAACTATTTCAAAATTTAAACTGAATCATCAGACAACCAATATGTATATATGAGTATCTGCCATTTTGACCATGTATGGAAGGATGAGGACCACTAACACCTAAATTGATGGCTAATTGTATATACTTAAACATAATAAATTCACATAATTTCCTAAAAATAGTTGAGTAATTTAATAACTTGTTGTATAAGGAGTCCTTGACCAGATTTACTTGTAGGTTTATGCCAGGAAGCATATAACCACTTCCTATATTAGGACATAAATTCTTGCATGTGAGAAAGAACAAAAAAAAAAAAAAAAAAAAAAAAACAAATTGTGACCATATTGATATTAATTAAGCATGTTTATAACACACCTACCCATATGCACGGGGTATTATTGTCAAGACATGGTTCAAAAGATGCAAATCCATTCTAAACTATTTGTGAAAAATCAACTTATCAACAAATGATAAAACTCTAATTTGGCTTAAGTTTAAAACTTCTATTTTCTGACAATTTGGTCCCTTTTCTCACAATCACAACAATGAAAGAACTAATTAATTAAGGAATTCGATACCTAAATTTTCTGGATATAAGGAACTTGATAATATTGTCGAGGGAGAGATCGACAAGAAAAAAAATAGATTATTTTTTTTTCTTTTCACCAGTTATTATCAGATTTAGGTTTAATTAGCCAACTTGTACAACTTGTGAATCAATTGGACATTTCTTGAATAGTTGGGTGGCGAATATGAGTCATTTACCTTCTCTTAATTGGTTCAGATTTGAGTTTTATCCATTCTAATGTGTATGTTATGTTTTTTAAAAAAAAAAAAAAAATTTAATAATCTAAAACACACATATATAACATAGTGATATCATACGCCATCCGATAAAACCATAGCTAATTTTGTTAGACACGAAATGGTTACACATATATATTCTAAATTAGCGATGTGAAATTTAAGATCAGAGCTAAATCATCATAAATTTAAGTTCTAAAAGGAAATACACAAGACAATATTTCTCTATTTTTGATATATATGGTACTTTAAGATTGCAACAGCTCTTTAGTCAACACTCAGATTCCACTAATTAAGAAAGTTTACGATTTTGTTCTGTGTTTAGACAAAAGTTTCTAAAACTGCATGATTAGTGACTCTTTCATGATTCAGCTTCCACTGGAGTTTTAGACTTAATTATGGATACCATGAACAATCATATAAATACCATGTACCAAGAACTCTAGTTTAGTGTTAAGAAGAGGTAGTAAATAATCTTGGTTAATACAGAGGTTTTGAGAAGAAAAAAAAATTAGCAAGGATAATTAAGAAAATGGAGAGAAAGGCTATATTGTCATGTCTTCTGATGTTTTTGGTCATTGGGATGCTTTCGGGGAAATCCAGTGCTAACTTCAAGAGTTGCTTGAAGAATTGTTTGATTGAATGTGCTATTCCACCATGGTCACCCACTTGCCCTCCTATGTGCCTTGCCAAATGCATCATCCACCCATCTGCCACAGGCACTGAAAGCACCCACCAGTATTGCACCTTTGGCTGTGCTACCTCCAACTCCAAATGCTCCAAGCTCATCTCCAAAGAGAATTATCGTAAGCATCTCCCTCCTTCAAAATAATAATAATAATAATATAATAATAACAGCAATCAGTCTAATAATTAAAATTAGTATCTCAGTAATCGAGAGCAAGCAAGAAACTGAAGTTCCGAATTCTGATAATCAATTTAATTTTTATTGCATAGAATAAGCAATGGATTTGTTCATTTTGGACGTTAATTGTTACAGTTTTATATATTTAATTAAATACTATAATAAGCCGAAAGAACTTATATAATTTTGGTTGTTCATGTTTTGCAGGTTTAGACGAAGTAGAAAAATGTGTTGATGGCTGCTCACAGACTTGCATGGTTAATTATGGACCTGCAAACTAATTATGTGAAGATGGCTTCTAATCAGTAGATTTGATTCAAGATTAATTGTGCCTCTCATAAAGAAGATGAATTCTTAGTTTAGAGGAATTGATTAAAAAAAAAAAGTGTACCTCTTTGAGTAAAACCCATTTATAAATGCATGTCCTTAAAATGAAATCTAATTATTGATTGCTTAGCCATATAGCATTGTTAATGTTCCTCTTATAACCCATCATCATCTTGCCAGTTTGATCTTTTATAAGTAGCATTCGTAATTTATATTATACAAATGTGCATGAACATCTTTATTTTTTATCAGCGTTTGTTTGGTGCAAAATTTATAAGTTAATATATTCTACAAAAATCCTTCAGAGTCCATTTAGTATATAATTAATGATTTTTAACATATTATTAAATAATACATGTATATTTGTAAGTATTATTTGTTTTTTTCTCAAAACTGATGTACTGTATTATAATTTTTGTTTACTTAAATAAT
Source organism: Mallotus nudiflorus (assembly GCA_947683625.1). NCBI lineage: Eukaryota > Viridiplantae > Streptophyta > Magnoliopsida > Malpighiales > Euphorbiaceae > Mallotus > Mallotus nudiflorus. The sequence goes on along the minus strand of CANTUR010000516.1, from coordinate 76,237 downwards.
TTTTTTGGAGGATTAATTAATTAAACATTTATAAAACAAAATAATATAATATGCTAAATAATATTTATGATTAATATATGTAATAATATACTTTATTTGATAAAAAAAATAAATGAACTTCATAAAAAATATATAGTATATAAAATCTAGTTATTTTTTGTTTGTAAATTAATAAATTATTTATTGATTAACATCTTTTTCAATTAATATTTTTTTTATTCTAAAATTATTAATTTATAGTGTTAATACTGTCACTGTGTTACGTGTGCTTGCGGCTGTACTTCTGATTTCTGAAATTCCACTTATGAAGGTGCATTTTGAAATTGAAGGGTTTGATCATCTGGTAGTGTTGATAGATTAATTTAAGGCTGATAATTTGGAAATCAAGAGATCTTGGATTAATTTTAACCCCCTAATTTTGCACTATAATCTCTAATATATCCATTATATATACATAGTCATAGTCTACTAAGGAAATTTTGTTATCTATTTCTTCGTTTAGACAATTTTAATAGTCTGAAATTGCATGATTAGTGACTCTAAAGATTCTACTTCCACTAAAGGATAGACTTTACTTAATTATGCACACCCACACCAGCTATATAAACACCAATAGAAACCCAAGTTTAGTGTCAGTCAGCAGCAATTAAGCATCCTTATAGATAGCTCATACAGATTTTGAGAATAATTAGTGAGGATTATTTTCTTTTTTTAAGAAAATGGAGAGAAAATGGAGAGAAAAGCTTTGTCATGTCTCTTAATGTGTGTGGTCATAGGGATGGTTGCAGGGCAGTCAAATGCTCTTCTTGGGGGTTTCAAGCATTGCTTGAAGGATTGTTTGATTGGATGTGCTATTCCACCATGGTCATTCACTTGCCCTGCTATGTGCCTTGCTAAATGCATCATCCACCAATTTGCAACAGCCACTGAAAGCACCCACCAGTATTGCACTTTTGGGTGTGCGACCTCTAACTCCACATGCACCAAGCTCATCTCCAAAGACAATTATCGTAATTATCTCTCGTCCTGATATCAATCTAATATATATTTTTTTGGGTTAATTTTGAACTTCAATATTATTGGGCCTTTCTTTTGTTTGGCAATTTCTAAAATTTTTGTCTGTTTATGTTTTGCAGGTTTGGATGAAGTGGAAGAATGTGTAAATGGTTGTTCACAATCTTGCGTCAATTAGGGCTTGCAAATTGACGAATATGATTTTTAAGTAATTGAATTGATTCAAGAAGGTGTTGTTCAGCAATCTTAATTTGGTGGAATAGATGAATAAATGAGTGTTATAGATAAATAAGTGAGTAAAATTCTTCAAATAAATGGAGTTACGGATTGCTTAGCTATAATTTCATTATAATTCAACATCTCTTCATTACTATGGTCCTTTATTAGTAGCATTCATAGTTTATATTATAGCATTCATACTATGATCCTTTATTGGCTCACTAGAAGGGTAGAATTTTATCTCAAGCTGGGCACTTGGCTGTTATAAAATCAAATTATTACATTTATGCCTCCTTATTATGCGTCCATTTCTCGTATTCCTAAGGGTGTTGCGTGCCAGCTTGATACTTTGATAAATGATTTTTTTTTTGGGTTCTATGAACAAGAAATATCATCGGGTCAAATGAAAGTTTGTGACTTAGTTAAAGAAAGATGGTGGTTTGGATATTTTAAATATAGCAGTGCATAATAGAGCTCTTTTGTTTAAATGGTTGTGGCGTTTGCAGGATGGGGGTTCTGCTTTATGGGCCCAAATAAGTATTTTGTGGATCGAATTGACAATACATTTTTCTCCTTTGCTAAACATTATTCCATAGTTTGGCAAGATATTTCTAAAAGTATTTTGGTAGATGATAATTTTACAAGTGTCTTACTACATTACATTTCCTTTGAAGTTGGTGATGGGACTTCAATTCTCTTTTGGCATGATCAACGGGTTGGAAATGGTTGTTTGAAGGATTTTTTTCCTTCTCTTTTTGTGATTTCATCACAGCCTTTGGGATTTGTTGGTGATTATGGTGTATGGCAAGAAGGAAGTTAGTGTTGGAGGTTGTGTTGGTGTCGAGATCTCAGTAATGCTAAGCTTGATCAGTTACAAATTATACTCTTTTCTGTTGGTAGAATTATAATTTCATTGATTCATGTTGATAGAGTTGTTTGCCAGACTTCTTCGAATAGATGCTTTTTTGTTCACAGTTTGTATAATGAGGTGTTGTATAATATTGCAGGTCATGATCATATCATTATGCCTGATGTGTGGCTCAATCTTTCTCCAATAAAAACTAAATTATTTATGTGGTTTGCCATGCTTGACAAATTGCCAACAAGAGATCATCTTTTCTCTATTGGCTTATGCTTTTTGGCTTTGAATAAATGCACTTTTTGTGGTCATTTTGGTGAAACTTTTGATCATTTATTAATTTTGTGCAATAAGTGTTAGCGACTGTGGACTTTCTTTTGTAAATGGTGGGGTGTTGAGGTTGCTGTAAGCACCTAATTTCAGGATATAATTATGCACAATTGCGACGTAAGCCCTTATGATGAAATTCATTTAAAAATTGAACTTGGTTGTCGATTTTCTGGACTTTAAAGACTAAATTGCAATATTTTTTAGGGTTAGATTACAAATAAGTCAATTTTCAGGGGTCTTTTGGTGATTAAAAGTTAAAAAAGGGGGGAGTTGGCATTTAATATTGATCGACATTACACAATGCCGATCGGCATTACACAATGCCGATCGACATTACACAATGTCGATCGGCATTGCAAAATTTTGACTCGTAAAAGTTGATTTTTTCACATATTTTATCGACTTTTTAGTGTTTTGATTGGTTGAAATTTCAATTTTATCTTTATTATTATCTGAAGAAAATTTCAACACATTCAAAATGCTTTAAAAATCAAAATTTTTATCAGGTTGTTTTTAAGAGATGAGTTTGTTCCTCCTTTGGAGGAAATCAGTACGTGCAGACTCTACTTTAAAAAGCGAAGTTTGTAGTGCGGGAGGACTTTTTTTTGCCTAAGGATTTTTTTTGGAGGCACATAGAGACACAATAAGAAAAAAAAAATAGAGAGACTGCAAGCACAAAAAACCCTAATTTTGGTTACTGAAGTTTTCGAAAGTAATAAAATCTCAGTCCAGAATCAACAATACTTTAATTTCAACGGTGATAATCCAATCTGAGGGGCTCAAAAAGGGCATTTGCATAGCATCTAAATCTTCAGTGTTATTTTCTATTTCATTTTTTACTCTTTTCTATTATTTTCAGTTTATGATTTTTCTTTTATTTTTTTGATTATTTGATTTCACTACTAATTTGATTACTTGTTTTTTTTTTTGTTTTGATATGTGCATGTGGATTGAGGAGGATACTGCCTATATTTAAATTGAGCAGAAGGTCCATGAAATGCCATGGAAGAACCTATGTTGTTTTCCAATAGAATTTAGGATTTTTTTTTTATTTTTTCATTTTTGGTGTTCTGTGTAGTTATTTTAATTTCTGGGTGTATAATCATTTAATTTTAATTTTGTACGTAGTTTGTAATAGCCCCAACAGTGGAAATAGTAAACATTTAATTTTTTGTACTTTAAAATTAATTAGTAATTAGGTTCAATTGAGTAAAAAGTCAATTAAAATCAATGGTGGCAGTAACTTAAATTAGGGTTTGCATGTAATTAATTTAGGATTTTTTAGAAAATCACTGTAATGTTTATTTGATCTATTTTTTGTGTTTTATTTGTTTTGGGCTTGTTTTTTATGTTTTTATTCTTTAGGGCCCCAAGCCCACGTTTAGGTCTAACCCACTTAATAAATAGGCTTAAAAATGGTTTAGGTTTTTTAAATAATTAAAATCAATTTAGGCCCATTAGGTTAATTAGATTTTAAACCCGCTTAGTTAATTAAAATTGTTTAGACTTAGTTCAGTCCACTTAATTTCATTTCTTTTAAAATAAATAGAACCAGACCCATATTTCACTTAAAATAAAATCAATTTAGACTTAGACCCACTAATTTAATTTTCCTTTAAAATTGAATAGACTTAAGCCCATATCTTAGAAAGACTAAAAATAGATCTAGACTCACTAATTAATAAAATGTAGACCCACCTATAGTCCATTTTTCATTTATAAATAATATGTAGACTTGGCTAATTTATAAAATAAAATTAACATAGTTTAGACATAGGGACATTGCCTTTTTGATGCATTTTTACTTGTAATTTTATTGACCTGTTGCCTTTTAGGTTAAATGGATGTTAATTAGAGTTTAATAAAATTGCATGTAATTAGAGGATGAAATAATCATTTATAAAATTATTCTAAAAGAACATGAGACTAAGAGAAGTTATTATTCCGTATTTAGAATCTCCTGGTTGTGGTGCTAGCTTTCTTTTAGGGAATCGAGTATCACTTTTTCGATTTGTCCCAGTTATTACTCTGGGTGGCGACTTCTCATCTCCACGCCATATCTTTGTGATAGTGGTTAGTGTGTTCTCTAAGGCCTTGAGCCTAAACAATGTCGTGGTTGCTAAAATCTTAGACGCACACTAAACCCCGCCGTCTACAGTTGCAATGCCTTTTTCTTTGTTATTATGGTTTCAATAGTGGAAAGGTTTGGTTCAAGGTTATGAGCAATATCGATTTTGGCTTTGTCTTTTCTATGCAATCTCATGGACTCTTTGGTCTCATCGTAATGAAATAATTTTTGAAAATGTTTCATTTTCATCATATTGTTTATAGAAGTTTATGTTTTTCAGAGTTGCTTCATAGTATAGTGTTCTATCTCTTTATGGTTTTGTCTTCGCTTCAGATCTACTTTAGACTTTTCATCACATTATGATGTTGTTTAATTCTCATCGAAAATGGATTTTGCTTTGGTGTTTTTGTTGGTTCTAATGGGTCTTGGCTTTTTGTGTTGCTGCAAAATCATGTTGGGTCTCTAGTTAGATTTTCTTGAAGTGTTAGGCTAATCTTTTAACAAAATGAATAACAACATTAGAGAAATGATTTACAAGTTGGAAACATTCTTCTAATACTAAACCACTATAAGACAAGTCATATTCACCTTGCAACCCAAACACAACCTGTTGAGCATCTGTCTCCATGATGACATTATTAAGATGGTGAGCATGAAACCAATAGAGAGCTTCTCAGAAAGAAAGAGTTGTTGCTTCCTTTGGATAGAAATTGCCATTCATCACCTGAATTCTAGCACCACATAAGGTACTAGCTGAATCCCTCAAAACACACCCATGCCTAATCATATGATTACGTGAATCAACAACAACATCTATGTTTAACTTCAGTAAGCCTTGATCCAAATTCTGCCAGACTGCATCCCCTTCTTCCTAAACATTAGCTACGGAAAAATCATCAATACCTAAACATTAAACTACTTGCCATCGAGATAAAAAATGATTGGCCCGATTAATAATTTACTGTGGGGATAGTTTAATATTTTTTCAAACACAACTGCTCATATTATCCCAAATCGTCCAACACAAAACAATAAAAAAAAGCTTGATAATCTAAAATGAGCTTAGTGAAAACCTCAAAAAAGGAATCAATTAACTCGAGCTAATAAAAAACTATAACAGTCACCGAGAAAAACCTTCAATAGTCCTTCACATGATTACATCTAAAGATAGCATGCCAAACTGGTTTTGCAACCATCATACAAACTGGATAGTCAACATCAAGAGGAATATAACAAGATTGAAGCAAAACCTTAGTAGGAAAATAATGGGAAGCACATTACCAAAGAAAATTTTTAATTTTAGGAGGAACATAAAGCTTTTAAATAGCATTCCACCTTTAGAAACAAACCCTCTAATCTTACCACAAATAGTGCGATAGTTGTCCTTTACCATAAATAAACCATTTCTGCTGAAGGTCCAAAACCAAGAATCCTCAACGTTCCACACACTCCTAGGAAGTCTAAGGACGTCATAAGCATCACAATCATTAAAAACATCTGAAATTAGATTATGATCCCATCAATTAATGCCTTCACAAAATAAACTATCAACAATAGCAAACTCAAGACCTTCCACCACCGGAGTTGTAATCATCCCATTATCATAATTCAACAATCAAGGATCCTTCCAAATAGAGACTGATTTATCATGCCTAATTCTCAATCTAGCACCCTTAGTAACTATAAAACAAGCCTCTGAAATACCTCTACATAAATAACTTGGATTATTCTCAAGTTTAGCTTGCAAAAAAGAAAAGTTTGGAAAGTTCTTAGATTTTAGAAGTTTTGCAACCATGGAATCTAGAGTTGAAATTAGATGCCATGCTTGTTTACTCAACATTGCCAAATTGAAATCCCTAAGCTTCTTGAAACCCATATCCCCAAATTGCTTTGGAAAACACACCTTATCCTAAAATTTCCATCGAATTCCAAACTTCGAACTTGGCTTTAAACCCCACCAAAAGCTATTCATAATCCTTTCAATTTCAATACACAAATTAGAAGGAATAAAGAACACATTCATTAAATAATTCAAAATGGCTTGGATCACATTTTTTAAAAGAATTTCTTTTCTTGCTCTTGACAAGAACTTTCCTTTCCAAGAATTGAGTTTACTATAAATTCTATCTTTAATGAAACCCATCACTTCTTGCTTGTTACGTCTAATCTTAAAGGGGAGACCCAAATAAAAACCAGAAACCAAAGCCTCTTACACCTCTAAAATCCCTACCAACTCATGTCGAACTGATTGTTGAACATTTTCACTAAAAAGGAGTATAAACTTTTGTTTATTTATTACTTGACCTGATGTAGTATAGTAATCCTGAAGAATACGTTACACTTCCATTCCCTCTTGTGTAGATGCTTTAAAAAATAGGTAACAATCATTTGCAAAGAACAAATGATTGATAATTGGAGCACCTTTAGCAATTTAACACCCATGCATTCTCCTTGAAATCTCAGATTTTCAAATAAGAGCACTTAAGCCTTCCATACAAATGATAAAAAAGAAAGGAGATAAATGATCTCCTTGCCTTAACCATTTATGTGAAGTAAAAGGAACTGACTCAAAACCATTAAGCAAGATACTATATTCTATAAATGACACACACTCCATAATCAAATCAACCTACTTAACATCAAATCCAAATTGAAGAAGCATGAACCTAAAAAACTCCCACTCTATTCTATCATATGCCTTTGACATATCAAGTTTCAAGGAAACATATCCATCTTTCCCCTTCCTTTTGCCTTTCATAAATTAATTTAGCTCAAACGCCATAACAATATTTTCAGTAATTGAACAACCTTCAACAAAAGCGCACTGATTAGAAGAAATGAGCTTAGGTAAGAGCACTTTCAAACAGTTAGTTAATATTTTGGCAACCACCTTGTGATAACATTACAAAGCGATATTGGCATGAGATTTCTTATATCCTACGAATTCTTCTTATTTGGAATAAGAATTATATTAGTGTAGTTCACTCCATACTGTAATTTCCCCGTCCTCCAAAACTCATTACAGAAATGAAAGAGATCAATTGACATTATATCCGAATACTTCTAAAAGAAAGTGAGATTCAACCCATTTGGCCCTGGCGATTTATCTCTTTGTATACTGAACACAACTCTATGCACCTCTTCTAAGGATAATGATTCAAGAAGCAACTCATTATCAACATTCATGACTACAAAAGGAATACCATCAACAAAATAATCATAAGTGCAACTAGTGGAGGTGAATAACCCATGAAAGTAGTGACACACAATTTATTAAATCTCCTCTTGGGCATACGCCAGTAACCTGCAGCATCCTTCAGCTGAGAAATAGAATTCTGCCATTTTTAGCCTAAAGCAGAGAGGTGAAAAAATCGTGTATTACTATCACCTTCTTGAAGCCACCTTTGTTTTGATCTCTGCTTCTAAAAAAGCTCTTGATCAGCTAAAATTTATAATAGTTTGCTTAAGCATCAAAAAAATTTTGAACCCCATATAGATCTTGATAACTCCTAAACTTTTGAATATTGATAGCACAAATATCAAGTTGTTTCCTAAAATTTACTCAAGAGCTCTTGGACCATGCCAATAAATCAACACTACACTTCGATAATTTGGCCAATAAATCAGAAGATTGACTCCCTTCCCAACACTGTTGAATCACCCTACAATAACCTTTGTCTTGAAGCCAAATATTTTCAAAACGAAACAGATTAAACTTAGTCATAGAGGTATGAGGATGTAGAAGTAATAACAGTGGCTAGTGGTTTGATGAATTAATGTCCAAGACTCGAACCTCTACTTGAGCAAATAGATGCATTCATTAAGAGTTTGACATACAACAATCTAATTTTTCCTCTATCCATCCATTATCACCCCGAGACCTCTCCTATGTAAACAAATTACCTCGCTGAGGAATATCCATGATGTCATAATCCAAAATAGCACTTTAAAAACCATCTAATAACCATTGTGGTTGGGGACGACCACCTATCTTCTCACATTGTTGTAACACCTCATTATAGTCTCCAATCATAAGCCAAGGAAGAACAAAAGTAGATGCAAGCTCTCTTATTAACTCCCAATAAGACTGTCTATGATTGCATTGAGGAATCCCATAATGCCTAGTAAAGTGCCACAAACCTAACTAATCATCCAATATCTCTGAATCAATAAAGTTAGGACTATAATCTAGAATCTGCAACTTAATCAATTCCACCCAAAAGAGGGTCAAGCCACTACTCTTGCCTCTACTATTTACAATAAACACATTATAAAAACCCAACAAAGACTTAATCTCATTTACTTTAACACTACAGGCCACAGTCTTACATAAAAAGAGGACCTTGGGCTTAGACTTACCCATTAGATTCTTAATGAACCGAACTATACATGAATTAGCTAGCCCACGACAATTACAGGCTAAGACATTCATTGGTGTAGGCGGTCAAGTCCCGCATATGGTCCAAAAACAGGTAAAACATCTGCTGTCTCAATATCTTTATGGACTTGGTCCAGTTGAGAAGTAACCTGAACTAGGCCCTGTTGTTCTCCATGCTGAGAACCCACATCAAGCTTCTGACGTCAATGTTTTGATTCAATTATCACAAGTTCGGAGCTTTCGTCTGTTTGCATGGAATCTTCACCACGTCCATCAACCAACTCATTGCTAACAAAACGCACCTGATGAGAAACTGATTTCCTAGAAAATTGGAGACACATTCCTTCCTTCCCTCCGCTAACCCCACAAACTACTCCTTTACCAGACCCCAATTTTGAACATGGAGCGCCTTCAGTTTCGAGATTTTTGGAACTCACTCTGCCACCCATATCTGCACTTGGCATGTTCCTCTTCTCCGGTACATCTTCACCGTCATCTTCCCTAAGCCACCGTTCGGCTGTGCTTTGAGTCCGCCGAAGTGAAGCATGAAGCCAGGCCCCAAAACGTTTAGTTTCCAGCAAAGTTGGATTTCGAAAAACAAAATCGCATAATCTTTCCGAGTGTCTGATCTTCCCATAAACAAAATAGAGAGTAGGCAACCTTTCGTACTTGAACTCAATCCAACCCCATTCAAACCCTTCAAGCTTGATTCTCATCTTTGATTTCAATGGTTTCTACACATCCAATCTCACACGGATACGAAGATAATTTCGCCAAATGCTATTGAAATTATTTTCATCAGAGCCAAGGAATTCACCCACATAATCCCCTATACGTTCTAGCACCTTTTTAGATCGAATACCCACAGGAAGCCTAATAATCTGAAGCCACATATCAGAAAAGAAAATTTCCACCTCCTCCAATGCAAAAGACCAATCATAATGAACTAAAATCAACATGCTCTGATCAAATGACCAGGTACCTTGAGAAAGCACCCGTTCGAAGTCGACGTCATGATAGAATTGAAAGGAAAAGAGCTGATTACCCAAATCCTTAATGCACACAACTCGTACCGGTCTCTACAAAGTAGCAAGCGTAGTCTTCATATCATTGAAATTAACAGATTTGTCTGTCAAGAATTTTCCAATTAGACACAGATGCTTAGATGTAACCACAACAGGGGCTTCTTGCTCTGAAATCACAAGGCCTGCGTCACCTTCATCTCCAACACCGTCGTCATCAATGCACAAATTATCATATTCCTGAATCAAATTCGTTCTTCCAACCCCACTACTAGTAGTAGTCATTGTTGTAAAGATACAGAGGCCAAAAGAATACAAGACAAACTATCGCTTTACTTAAAAGAAAAAAACAACACTTGCAGTAAAGCAAGACTTCAAACCTTGTCAACTAGACGAGACTATCTCTGTAAAATTTTTACGCTTGTATTGTTTTGATTAAATGGCCAAACGAGAAGCTATTGTATAATTAGTTGGCTTATAAATTTGTTCCTGAGTATCAGAAAATAAATTGGTCTTTGTTTTTTTTCTTTTCCAATCAATTCAAATACACAAATCATAATATATTTCTTGCCTTAATATATAATAAGGGTCATGTCATGACTGATAGATAGTATGGATAAAAATGAGGAGAGATTCAAAGGTTCAAAATATTCATTGAATGAAGCAACCACAACCAGAAACAAGACTTAATACACTGCACTATATATATATATGGTAGTCAAAAAGAAAAACTCATCAATTAATTAGTGCAGTTTTGATATGTAAGGTAGGTTGCAACAGCTCTTTCCTCTAAATTGCTCATAGCCAGCCAAGGAATTTGTTGTCTTTTTTTCTCTGTATTTTGGGTAATGTTTATCTAAAATGGCATGATTAACATTTTGTATTTGTTCTATTTCCATTTGAGCATAGCTTTACTTACTTGTATGCGTGGATGCTCATGGTATATCAACTATATAAACACCGCAGAAGGGCCTAATTTCAGTGCCAAGAAGCGGTAGCATAGTAGTGTCTCGATTAACAAAGAATAAAAATGGAGAGAAAAGCATTGTCATTCCTTTTGATGTTTGTGGTGATAGAGATGCTTGCAGGGCAGTCCAATGCCTTCTTCAAGGATTTCAAGATTTGCATGAGCACTTGTTTAATTGACTATGCTATTCCACCATGGCTGACTGCTTGCCCATTTCGATGCCTCGCTAAGTGCATTGTGCACCAAGTTGCACAATGCAATACTGAAAGCACCCATCAGTTTTGTACTTTTGGCTGTGCTACTTCCAAGTGCTCCAACCTCATCTCCAAAGACAACTATCGTAAATATAATCTCTTTCTTTGATCACTAAATTAGTAATTCATATTAAATATAACTTTATTTTTTCTGCTTTCAAATGCATGACCTGCGGGCTATACATTTCTTGCAGTAGATCATGAATTTTTTTATGACATTTTAACGTACATATAAATGAAAATAATGGGCTAATGATACATTTTTCTATTTTTCTTTCTTTCTTTAAAGGTTTGGACGAAGTAGAAGGCTGTGTGGATGGATGCTCGCAAGCATGCGTGGCCAATTATGGCCCTGCAAACTGATGAAGAGAGCTTGGATTTGATTAAGTGGGTTGAAGATTGGTGTTCCTGGAATTGAAGACTGTTTAATTTGGAAGAATCAGCGGAATTAAATAATGAGTGTGTTGATCCTTTTGAAATTTAATTATAGGTTGCTTTGATATACCCCGCATATTAGTTAGTGGAGGGCAATTTTTATATGAAAAGAAATTATGTATAACTAACCTGAATAAATAGACAATGAGTAACAATTTAAAAGTTAAAAGGAATTGAATAGAAAAAAAAAAGTGTCCTTTTAACACTGTTGTCTTTTTTTTTTTTTTTTTTTATGAAACTACTCGTGTTTTTTATTGTTAGAGTGACGCCAAACTTCTTGTAAAATTGTAAAGGTAAAAAACTCGATTTTGTTTTTATTTCAAATAAAAAAGTTGTAAGCCTTAAAAAAATTTGTAAGTTAAGATATATATATATATATATATATATATATATATATATATATATATATATATATATATATATATACACTTATGTTTGTAAAGACCAAAGGAAATTCATTAAATTTACAGGTGGACAATGTGAGTTTAAGTGGGGGTAACAAATTTAAATAATAATAATATAAAACTGATATGAACCAATTATAAAAGGACAAGTGAGGGCAATTGTCTCCACTAACCTTTAACTAAATTTGTTACTAATACTACACCATATGCAATTTTTTTTTTAAAAGATATTACATCAGCGGCTAAGTATCGATCCCACCACTTAGTTTGGTGGTAATGAGGAGTAAACTCATGACTTTAGGTTATAGGTTTGATTTTTAGGAGCAACGCTCTTAAAAAAAATGATTTAAAATCACCCGTTTAGAGTTGTCTTTTTCCAACTACGGTATTGACCCCCTTTAGAGGTGGAGGATTTATATTGTCCTTCTCTTTCTATCTCCAAAAATGGTCATTCAAAAAAAAAAAAGAAGTTAAAGTGTCAAAAGTTGTACTACTTTATATTAATTCAAAATTTTGTGTTAGTTACACCATGGTATCCAAACTTTTTACTAATTCCCATTAAAATATCCAAATTTTTATTTTGTCACTTAAAACGTTTCAATATTTGTTATTAATCCCATAAAATTACCCAATGACACATTCCGATTGCTAGTGATGACGTGAATGTTGACATGGATGTTGACATGTTATCTAACAAAAAGCAATGGCCATGTCAGTTTAGGTTAATTACATCCATGGTAATAAAATATCTAATTTTTATTTAGTCACTTAAAACTTTTCAATGTTTCTCATGAATTCCACAAAACTACCTAATGACACATTATGATCGTTTGTGATGATGTGAATGCTGACGTGTCAAAGTTTTTAATAACTCAAAATTTGACAAAAAAATAAATAATAATGGTCACGTCAGCTGAATGTTAGATGAAGTGGCCCACTACTACTCTCTCATTGCAAAGCTTCTCAAAGAAACTTTAAGGCCATCATAATTTGCAGCTCACTTTTATCTTTCATACATTCTATCAAACATCATATGAGAATCCTCAAACACCAATAATTACTATGCATACTTTTCTCATTTTTCTTATCCATTCTAAATTTACAGCTTCTTAATATATACTTTAGGTCTCATCAATAAAAATGTTGATTGCTAAGCTATAATTTCATTATAATCCAACATCTCTTCATTACTATGATCCTTTATTAGTAGCTGTCACGACCCAAAACAGGGGCCATGACCGGCGCTAGGGAATGGGAATTCTTTCGAATCCGGAACCCGTAGCAAGCCTAAAAATAAAATAAACATGCATAATCATAACAATATAATATGCAGCGGAAATAAAAATCATAATATCATAGTATTATTCACATCAACTGGATTTAAATCAAATCTCATCCCATAGATATATAATCTTTTTAATACAAATCCAGTTTCAATATAATACATCTCTTTAAAATAAAATACATGAAATCCAATACTTTAATTCACAACTACTGCAGTGTCCAGATAAAATAAATAAGACTCAAGTAGATAATTTACATAAAGAAGCCGGGGCGGAAGAAATCCGACGTATCGACCTGCTACTGAGGTCTGAAGAAGTTGACTCTCCTGAAAAATAGTCAACGGAGGGGAGTCAGACCTCACTGAGTGAATTACTATAATATATATACATACACTCTAAATGACAATGCATACCGTCAATAATACATTTCTAATATGTATATATATAGGCAAATTCATACAGATGTAGAAAAATCATTTTTTATATATTTTATTGAAAAACCCCAGTTTATGAAGGATCATATAGAACCCTAGAATAACGCAACCTCAGAAAATAATGTTAAACAACACTCTAGCCATACAGGTTCACTTATTCCAAGTATATCCACTTAATCCATTTGGACAGTAGACTGGCCCCGAGACACTAAGTCAACCGAGCTCCAGCAGTCTGACTGCCAGTGTGATTGGCCCCGAGACACTTGGTCAACCGAGCTCCAGCAATCACACCTTCAAACCACATCTCACATATCAAAAAATCATATCAAATCAATATCCACAATTAGTTAGCAATATAGCCTAAATGCTATAGGCGTACCGGTATGTACTCGGTCATAGTGCTGCCCACTAGGTAGCACGTTCTATTGATATCCTTCATCATTAATAATGTAAAACATTCATTCACAAAAATAAATGATGCATGAATGTAAATGAAATAACAATATAACCCATATATATACCAGAAATATACCAAAAGTAAACCAGGTATATTTCGAGTATATATACGTCAAATAAATCCAGTCAAATTATAACTTAAGCTCGAAATATATTTAAAAACATTTTAAATATATTTTATTTACAAAACATGCATATAATTTAATATATACCAAAAATATACTTAATGTAAACTTAAGAAATAATCAAATTATTTATGTATATTTAATCAACATAAAACATGCATTTCTAAATCATGCATCCTAAGCATATATATATAGTATAGTAACTCACCTAATGCGCTCCACGAGACAGGTCCGACGGGCCTGATCCACTAGCCCTCGGTCTCGGTGTAACTAAACAAGCAATAAATAATCGACATCAGAATAAACCTCACAAAAATCCTAGAATTCAATCTAGAGTATTAAAATACGAAAACAGAATTAGGGTTCGACTGGATATCACGTTTTACGAGAATTCTATCAAAAATTCGGCAGAACCTCCCCTGTAAAACGGACATCTCTCTACTCAAAAGAGTAGAGCCGACCCTGCAAAGAAATACACTTCGAAAACTACACAAGGCACAACCAAAATCCTACGGTCGGACTCCAAACTACAGTCCACCGACCGGGGTCCACAAACATAGAATAATTCCAGATATACCAAAAATATCCTTATATCATAGAAATACATTTCATAGGTAGAAATTACATAATTAACCTTAAAACACTGTAAAAACCGATAAAAACTCATTTTATTAGAAAAACCGTATATTATATATATAATTGAAAATAATTCACGAAAAATAGTTTTAATTAGTTAAAAATATCAAATATTTTGTAGAAATCATTTTTATACCTTAAATAACTATTAAAACCAATTAAATTACATTTTTAGCCAATTTAGGGTAAAATTACCAAAATACCCCTATATATATAAATATACTTAAATTACTTCAAAAATTCACCAAAAATTATAAAATTATCCAAAATTAATTTTCTCAACATATTTATCAATAATATCAATAATTAAACTCAATTAACCAATTAAATTCAATTTAAAACACAATTAACCCTAATTTCTCAAAATCACATAAACTTCAATAATTCAAAATAAATACTTAGAAATTCATAAAAATTCCAAATAAATTCCTATAATTCATTTCAACACCTAATTCAACCATAAACTCCAATTTCATAATTTAAATAATTAATTTCCGAAAATTAGAAAATAATATTAAAATATTCAAAAATACCCAAAAATCCAAAAAATCTCCAAAAATTCTACAAAAATTCATACATGTAGATTGAGCTACTAGGAACAACATTTGTGAAGGGAGTTTTCATGAATCATCCAATTCGAAGCTCAAAAAAAATCAAAAACCCTAATAGGCCGAAATTGAAAATTCGAAACCTAAGCAATTCTAGACCATTTTAGCTCAAACCAAAGCTAGAATCACACTCATCGGAGCTCAAGGAGAAGAAAGATACCGGTGGTGTCGAAAATGGTGGCCGGAATCGGCGTGATCGACGATGGATCGACTTTCGGCTTCTCCTGCCAAAAATGGCTTCCAGGCGCCGAAAATGGCTACCACAGGCGGCGAGGAAGGCTGGGGAAGGTGGTGGCACACCGGACGGCACACCCACGGTGAAGAAATGGCAGTAGCAGTGACCGGACGGTGAAGGGAGCGGTCGGGAGGAAGAAGAAGCTCACGGGGGCAGTTTTGTAATTTTCCAAACTTTTGTAATTTTGACAATTTTTAATGTATATATGTATATATATATACTTTACACTATATATTAAAATAATATTAAATTACACACATCAAATATACACCACACACATAAAAATTTAATATTTTAATAATTTATACTAAATAAAAATAATTAAATAACAATAAAACTAATAAATAATTAATATCATATTAGGGTAATATTAAACCCTAATTAAATAAATATACACACACAGGCTTTATTTAATAATTTAAAAATATGCATGAGTTCATGCAAGTCCGAAAATACATTTAAAACAATTAATAATACATTGTTTACGTGAAAATTTCCCCGAAAATGCAAGTCCCGGGAAAATTTTACGTAAAACACTGAAAATAATACACAGTAATTAAAATAGATTTTAAATACATATTAACTCGTAAAAATATCATATAATATACATAAATTATTAACACTGCATATCCCGGTACAGTGTAAAAATATTTTAAAAAAAACACGGGATATTACAGTCTTCCCCCCTTACAGGAATTTGTCCCCGAATTCCAGAAAACAAGATCAAGAAGGAAAGAGATACGGGTAAGAAGCTCGCATCTCAGCTTCAGTCTCCCACGTATGCTCCTCGACTCTGTCACTACCCACAGAACCTTGACCATCGGAATCTGCTTCGATCGCAACTGTCGAACTTGATAATCAATGATCGCCACAGGTTCTTCCACAAACGTCAAATCTTCACTTACTTCTACACTGTCAGGTTGCAACACGTGTGAAGGGTCTGAGATATACTTCCTCAACATCGAGATATGAAATACTGGATGCACCTATGACATACTCGAAGGCAAATCCAACCGATATGCAACAGTGTCAATTCTCTTCAGAATCTCAAACGGTCCAATGTAACTCGGTGCTAACTTACCCTTTCTACCAAATCTCATCACACCCTTCATCGGAGATACCTTCAGAAAAATAAAATCTCCAACCTGAAACTCCACATCTCTACGCCTAGGGTCCGCATAACTCTTCTGTCTGCTAACTGTGGTCTCTAATCTTCGCTTAATCATGACGACTTTCTCTGCAGCATCCTGAACCATCTCTGGTCCAGTCAAAGCTCTCTCACCAATCTCATCCCAACTCAACGGGGATCTACACTTCCTTCCATACAAAGCCTCATACGGTGCCATACCAATACTACTATGGTAGTTGTTATTATATGCAAACTCAACAAGTGACAAATGATCATCCCAGCTACCTCCCAAATCCAGGACACACATCCTCAACATATCTTCTAGTGTCTGGATCGTCCTCTCAGACTGACCATCTGTCTGAGGATGAAAAGCAGTACTGAAATCCAACCTAGTGCCCATCGCTTCCTGCAACTTCTGCCAAAAACGAGAAGTAAACACCGAACCTCTATCTGATACAATGGACACAGGTACTCTATGAAGGCACATAATATGCTTCACATATAACTTCGCCAATCTAGCAACTGAATATGTGGCTTTCACCGGCAAGAAATGTGCAGACTTCATCAACCTGTCTACGATCACCCAGATGGAATCGTATCCATCCTTCGAACGAGGTAAACCGACCACAAAATCCATAGCTATCCTTTCCCACTTCCACTCGGGAATAGGAAGAGGCTGAAGCTTCCCATAAGGCTTATGATGTTCGACTTTCACTTGCTGACACGTCAAGCACTTAGCAACATAATCAGTGACATCCTTCTTCAATCCATCCCACCAGTATAAATCTCTGATACTGTGGTACATCTTAGTAACACCTGGATGAACGCTGTAGGCTGTAGAATGTGCTTCCTCTAAAATCTCCTCTCTCAAATCATCCACGTCAGGAACACATAATCTACCACTGATCCATAACACACCGTCATCATCGAGTGTGAAATCAGTGAACTTCCCTGCCCTGATATTCTCTGCAAGCTCTTCTAGAATAGGATCTCAGCTCTGAGCTGCTTTAATCTTATCCCTCAGTACAGATCGTACTTTAAACTGAGCTAACAGTCCACCTGATCTACTGATCTTCATCATCAGACCTTGATCCACCATCAGATGCAACTCCTGGATCAATGGTCTCCTCTCAACACCGATGTGAGCAAGACTACCTGAGGACTTCCTACTCAAGGCATCTGCTACAACATTAGCTTTACCCGGATGGTAAAGAATCTCGCAATCATAATCCTTCAACAATTCCAACCATCTTCTCTGCCTCAGATTCAAATCTCGCTGCTGGAAAATGTACTTAAGGCTCTTGTGATCAGTAAATATCTCACAAGTCACCCCGTACAAATAATGTCTCCAAATCTTCAAAGCAAAGATCACTGCAGCCATCTCAAGATCATGTGTAGGATAGTTCTGCTCATGCTTCTTCAACTGCCTCGAAGCATAGGTTATCACCCTTCCATTCTGCATCAACACACAACCAAGACCAATTCTAGAGGCATCACAGTAAACTGTGAACTTATCCACACTATTAGGCAAAGCTAATACTGGCGCTGTGGTCAACTTCTCCTTCAATAACTGAAAACTATTCTCACAAGCTTCTGACCACTCGAATCTAACATTCTTCTGAGTTAAGCGAGTCATAGGGGCTGCTATCCTGGAAAAATCTTGCACAAACCGTCTATAATACCCGGCTAAACCCAGAAAACTCCGAATCTCCATAACAGAAGTAGGTCTAGGCCATTCAGATACTGCCTCAATCTTCTGTGGATCAACCTGAATACCTTCTTTAGACACTACGTGTCCAAGAAAAGAAACACTCTCCATCCAAAAATCACACTTCGAGAATTTAGCATAAAGCTGATGATCTCTCAGTGTCTGTAGTACAATCCTTAAGTGATATACATGCTCTTTCATACTCCTCGAATATACCAGTATATCATCAATGAAGACTACTACAAACTGATCCACATACGGTCTGAATACCCTGTTCATCAGGTCCATAAAAGCTGCTGATGCATTAGTCAAACCAAAAGACATCACCAAAAACTCATAATGGCCATATCGAGTGCGGAACACTGTCTTAGGAATATCAGATTCACTAATCCACAACTGATGATAACCCGACCTCAAGTCAACCTTAGAAAAGAACTGTGCACCCTGTAGCTGATCAAACAAGTCATCTATCCTCGGGAGAGGATACTTGTTCTTCACTGTCACCTTATTCAACTCTCTATAGTCAATGCACAGTCTCAGGGTGCCATCCTTCTTCTTCACAAACAGGACTGGTGCACCCCAAGGAGAAACACTAGGTCTGATGAAACCTTTCTCCAACAACTCTTGCAATTGCTCCTTCAGCTCTCTCAACTCTGCAGGAGCCATACGATAGGGTGGCATAGATATAGGAGTAGTACCTGGGACCACATCTATACAGAACTCAATCTCTCTGTGAGGTGGTAAACCTGGTAACTCCTTAGGAAAAACATCAGGAAACTCACAAGCAACAGGAACATCTGTGAGTGACAACTTCTCCACTGACGTATCCCTAACCAATGCCAAAAACCCCTGACAACCTTTCCTCAATAACTTCCTAGCTGTAATAGTAGAAATGAGATTCTGAGGTGCTGAACTCCTATCACCAATAAACTTAAACTCTACTTCACCAGGAATTCTAAAAGTCACCTCCTTATTCCTGCAATCTACCACGGTAAAATGCTGAGATAACCAATCCATTCCCAGAATAACATCAAACTCCATCACATCCAACAATATCAAATCAGCGGGTAATTCTCTATCTCCCATGAGAACTGGACAACCAGAAAGAACAATATCGGCGTCCAAAGAATCACTCAGAGGAGTGGCAACAGACAAAGGAAAAGCCATCCTCGAAGCTTGCCAACAAGATTTAGAAGCAAAAATAGGAGAAACAAACGAATGCGTGGCACCCGGATCAAACAAAACCCAAGCATCCAGGTAACAAACAGAAACAATACCTGCCACGACTGCATTAGATGCCTGAGCATCCTGCTGAGTCAGATGAAAAACTCTGGCCTGACCTTGACCTCCCTGCTAACTGGTAGAAGCCTGGCCAACACCTCTGGCACCTCCTCTAGTACCTCTACCACGACTCTGTTGTGGAACAAACTGAGTGGAACTCTGATGCTGGGCTGGGTGGTAACTGAAATGGCACGGGTGCTGCACTAGCAATCGACTGCTGTGGGAATCGCGGAATCTGCTACTGCTGATACCCGGAATAAGGACACGATCTGGCAAAATGTCTTGTCTGCCCGCATCTGAAACATATTAGCGGTGTCAGATAACACGGTCCCTGATGGACTCTACCACAAGTCTGACAAACACTGGCCGCTGATCCAGAACTACGACCACTGCTGCTGCTCGAAGCACCTAACCCAAATCTGAAAGATCTACGCTGACCTCCACGGCCATGTCTACTGCTCCGATGCACTCGCTGCTGTTGTCTCTGACTCTGCTGAGTCGGACCTCGCTGCTGACTACTCGAACCAACATGAAAACTCGAATATGGAGTAGCCTGCAATCCACTCGACTGAACTCCTAGCTGGTAATAATCAGGCATCGCTCCCTGCCTAACTAATCTCAGCTCAATCTCCTTGGCTAGCTCAATCACAGACTCGAGAGTAAGGCCTGCTATAGGCATACCAACAAAAGCTGAACCCAAACCAGTAACGTATGTAGTAATAACGAAATACTGATCTCGTATCAGATCCTCAGCATATCTACCCAGACGAAGAAACTCTCGGGTATACTCCTCTACAGATCGATCTCCATGAGAAATACTGGTCAGACGGAGATGATAACTCAAACGAAGAGGCTCTGGACAGAATCTCCTCATGAATCACTCTCGAAACTGAGCCCATGTCATCGTCATCATATCGGGCTGGATCATCTGAATGAACCAATCTAGAGCTGGTCCCTCGACAGACAACTCAATGATCATGATCCGCTGGTACTCGGTATGAGCAGTCCGAGTCCTAGTCTCAATCGTATGTAAAAAATCTAACGGATCGGAAGTACCATCAAAAGCAATCCTGCCAACTCGGGCATAGAACAAAGCTGCCTCAGGGTCATACATACCCTGCTGGTAGGCAGGCTGAACAACTGGAGGAACAGGAACATCAAACTCAGGCTCAACAGGCTCCTCGTCCTGTAACTCTCTCTGCCTACGGCGACCTGCCGCTCCTCGAGGTCTACCTCTGCCACGACCTCTACGTCTAATTAGCTGCTCAGAAGGTAAAACCTCATCTTGAAAAGACTCATCATCCTCGGCCTCAACGACCGGTGGAGCGACATGCGCTCGCCTCCTCATACTGAAAAGACAAACGAAAAGATTCAGACAAAATAGACAACAGAGGAATAACGCTGAAAACTACAGCAAGGAATACTTATCAAGACATACTCGAACCTAATACACTGCAGTAGTCCAACAGAAAACACAACTTTAAAACTAGGGCCACAACTCACATAACTAAGCCCTGACATAGAACTCCGCTCTGATACCAACTTTGTCACGACCCAAAACAGGGGCCATGACCGGCGCTAGGGAACGGGAGTTCTTTTGAATTCGGAACCCGTAGCAAGCCTAAAAATAAAATAAACATGCATAATCATAACAATATAATATGCAGCGGAAATAAAAATCATAATATCATAGTATTATTCACATCAACTGGATTTAAATCAAATCTCATCCCATAGATATATAATCTTTTTAATACAAATCCAATTTCAATATAATACATCTCTTTAAAATAAAATACATGAAATCCAATACTTTAATTCACAACTACTGCAGTGTCCAGATAAAATAAATAAGACTCAAGTAGATAATTTACACAAAGAAGCCGGGACGAAAGAAATCCGGCGTATCGACCTGCTACTGAGGTCTGAAGAAGTTGACTCTCCTGAAAAATAGTCAACGGAGGGGAGTCAGACCTCACTGAGTGAATTACTATAATATATATACATACACTCTAAATGACAATGCATACCATCAATAATACATATCTAATATGTATATATACAGGCAAATTCATACAGATGCAGAAAAATCATTTTTTATATATTTTATTGAAAAACCCCAGTTTATGAAGGATCATATAGAACCCTAGAATAACGTAACCTCAGAAAATAGTGTTAAACAACACTCTAGCCATACAGGTTCACTTATTCCAAGTATATCCACTTAATCCATTTGGACAGTAGACTGGCCCCGAGACACTAAGTCAATCGAGCTCCAGCAGTCTGACTGCCAGTATGATTGGCCCCGAGACACTTGGTCAACCGAGCTCCAACAATCACACCTCCAAACCACATCTCACATATCAATAATCATATCAAATCAATATCCACAATTAGTTAGCAATATAGCCTAAATGCTATAGGCGTACCGGTACGTACTCGGTCCTAGTGCTGCCCACTAGGTAGCACGTTCTATTGATATCCTTCATCATTAATAATGTAAAACATTCATTCACAAAAATAAATGATGCATGAATGTAAATGAAATAACAATATAACCCATATATATACCAGAAATATACCAAAAGTAAACCAGGTATATTTCGAGTATATATACGTCAAATAAATCTAGTCAAATTATAACTTAAGCTCGAAATATATTTAAAAACATTTTAAATATATTTTATTTACAAAACATGCATATAATTTAATATATACCAAAAATATACTTAATGTAAACTTAAGAAATAATCAAATTATATATGCATATTTAATCAACATAAAACATGCATTTCTAAATCATGCATCCTAAGCATATATATATAGTATAGTAACTCACCTAATGCGTTCCACGAGACAGGTCCAACGGGCCTGGTCCACTAGCCCTCGGTCTCGGCGCAACTAAACAAGCAATAAATAATCGACATCAGAATAAACCTAACAGAAATCCTAGAATTCAATCTAGAGTATTAAAATATGGAAACAGAATTAGGGTTCGACTGGATATCACGTTTTACGAGAATTCTATCAAAAATTCGGCAGAACCTCCCCTGTAAAACGGACATCTCTCTACTCAAAAGAGTAGAGCCGACCCTGCAAAGAAATACACTTCGAAAACTACACAAGGCACAACCAAAATCCCACGGTCGGACTCCAAACTACAGTCCACCGACCGGGGTCCACAAACATAGAATAATTCCAGATATACCAAAAATATCCTTATATCATAGAAATACATTTCATAGGTAGAAATTACATAATTAACCTTAAAACACTGTAAAAACCGATAAAAACTCATTTTATTAGAAAAACCGTATATTATATATATAATTGAAAATAATTCACGAAAAATAGTTTTAATTAGTTAAAAATACCAAATATTTTGTAGAAATCATTTTTATACCTTAAATAACTATTAAAACCAATTAAATTACATTTTTAGCCAATTTAGGGTAAAATTACCAAAATACCCCTATATATATAAATATACTTAAATTACTTCAAAAATTCACCAAAAATTATGCAATTATCCAAAATTAATTTTCTCAACATATTTATCAATAATATCAATAATTAAACTCAATTAACCAATTAAATTCAATTTAAAACACAATTAACCCTAATTTCTCAAAATCACATAAACTTCAATAATTCAAAATAAATACTTAGAAATTCATAAAAATTCCAAATAAATTCCTATAATTCATTTCAACACCTAATTCAACCATAAACTCCAATTTCATAATTTAAATAATTAATTTCCGAAAATTAGAAAATAATATTAAAATATTCAAAAATACCCAAAAATCCAAAAAATCTCCAAAAATTCTACAAAAATTCATACATGTATATTGAGCTACTAGGAACAACATTTGTGAAGGGAGTTTTCATGAATCATCCAATTCAAAGCTCAAAAAAAATCAAAAATCCTAATAGGCCGAAATTGAAAATTCGAAACCTAAGCAATTCTAGACCATTTTAGCTCAAACCAAAGCTAGAATCACACTCATCGGAGCTCAAGGAGAAGAAAGATACCGGCGGTGTCGAAAACGGTGGCCGGAATCGGCGTGATCGACGATGGATCGACTTTCGGCTTCTCCTGCCAAAAATGGCTTCCAGGCGCCGAAAATGGCTACCACAGGCGGCGAGGAAGGCTGGGGAAGGTGGTGGCACACCGGACGGCACACCCATGGTGAAGAAACGGCAGTAGCAGCGACCGGACGGTGAAGGGAGCGGTCGGGAGGAAGAAGAAGCTCACGGGGGCAGTTTTGTAATTTTCCAAACTTTTGTAATTTTGACAATTTTTAATGTATATATGTATATATATATATTTTACAGTATATATTAAAATAATATTAAATTACACACATCAAATATACACCACACACATAAAAATTTAATATTTTAATAATTTATACTAAATAAAAATAATTAAATAACAATAAAACTAATAAATAATTAATATCATATTAGGGTAATATTAAACCCTAATTAAATAAATATACACACACAGACTTTATTTAATAATTTAAAAATACGCATGAGTTCATGCAAGTCCGAAAATACATTTAAAACAATTAATAATACATTGTTTACGTGAAAATTTCCCCGAAAATGCAAGTCCCGGGAAAATTTTACGTAAAACACTGAAAATAATACACAATAATTAAAATAGGTTTTAAATACATATTAACTCGTAAAAATATCATATAATATACAGAAATTATTAACACTGCATATCCCGGAACAGTGTAAAAATATTTTAAAAAAAACACGGGATATTACAGTAGCATTCATAGTTTATAAAGTATAAAATTATTATTATTAGTATTACTATCAGGAGATTCTTACCTATATCAAGTGCGTTACACATAATGATACAATTGTGACACATCAATCAAGTAATTTATACTTAACTAATAAAAATGAGATATAAATCTTTATATTACAAATTCCATTATTGAGTGTAGTACACCAAGTGTAGATAAGTTTGAACAAGAATCTGACATTATTATTTAGGTTTGGATGCATGAAGAAGAATAGAACTTGCAAATATTGGCCAATTTTATGTTGATTCAAAGGTTGAAGATCTGTGTTATATATAGAGAAATGTTCACTAAGGATTTAATCAAATATGAACAGTCTCTCACATTTGTTAAGCCTTCCATTCACAACTGATACACTGTCAAATCATGCAATGCGTCTTTTTCTTTTTCTCTATTTTCTCTTTGAGCTTTTGAAATGCTTTTAATTAGTTTTTTAGAACTTTTCTTTGGGTGTAATTGGTGAAAAATTAACGTTGAACCAATAAAAATTGATAGTAAAAAAATTAAAGTTCTAAATCATCCCACGATTCGGTACATGTAGGACCATATTTCTAAAATTAATTGGTTTGAATTTTCCTAAAATGAAAATTCCAATAAAACACAATTGTATGATTAACCTTTTGGCTGTATATATGCGGGCACGCCCACAATAAAAGCTATTGTATAATTGATTTGCTTATAAATGGTTTGTGGGTATCAGAAAATTAATTGGTCCTTTTTCTTTTTTTTTTTTTTACAGTGAATTCAAATCCACAAGTCATAATCTATTGCTTGCCTTAATATATAAGTTCTATCATGACTGATAGAAAGTATAGATAAAAATGAGGAGAGATTCAAATGTACAAAATATTCATTATATGAAGCAACCACAACCAAAAACAAGACTCAACACACTGCACTATATATATATATGGTAGTCAAAAAGAAAAATACATCAATTAATTAGTGCAGTTTTGATATATAAGGTAGGTTGCAACAGCTCTTTCCTCTAAATTGCTCATAGCCAACCGAGGAATTTGTTGTCTTTTTTTCTCTGGATTTTGGGTAATGTTTATCTAGAACGGCATGATTAATTTTTTGTATTTATTCTATTTCCATTTGAGCATAGATTTACTTACTTATATGAGTGGATGCTCATGGTATATCTACTATATAAACACAGCAGAAGGGCCTAATTTCAGTGCCCAGAAGAGGTAGAATAGTAGTGTCTTGATTAACAAAGAATAAAAAATGGAGAGAAAAGCATTGTCATTCCTTTTGATGTTTGTGATGATAGGGATGCTTGCAGGGCAGTCCAATGCCTGGTTCAAGGATTTCAAGAATTGCATGAAGCCTTGTTTAATTGACTGTACTATTCCACCATGGGACCCTGCTTGCCCATTTCGATGCCTCGCTAAGTGCATTGTGCACCCAGTTGCACAAAGCACTACTGAAAGCACCCATCAGTTTTGTACTTTTGGCTGTGCTACTTCCAAGTGCTCCAACCTCATCTCCAAAGACAACTATCGTAAATATAATTTCTTTCTTTAATTACTGGATTAGTAGTTCAGTAGTCGATTGCATGTCTCATGGCATATATTAAATATAACTTTATTTTTTCTGCTTGCAAATGCATGACCTGCGAGCTATAGTTTGCTTGCAGTAGATCATGAATTTTTTTAAAACATTTTAATGCACATATAAATGAAAATAATGGGCTAATGATACATTTTGTTTTTCTTTCTTGCTTTCTTTCTTTTTTCAAAAGGTTTGGATGAAGTAGAAGGCTGCGTGGATGGATGCTCACAAGCATGCGTGACCAATTATGGCCCTGCAAACTGACGAAGAGAGCTTCGATTTGATTAAGTGGATTGAAGATTGGTGTTCCTGTTATTCAAGACTGTTTAATTTGGAAGAATTAGTGGAATTAAATAATGAGTGTGTGCCCTCATTTGATCCCTTTGAAATTTAATTATTGGTTGCTTTGATATACCCGCATATATACTACACCAGATACTAAGTTTCAAAAGTTGTACTACTTTATATTAATACAAAATAATTTTCCATATTCTTTTTTATGGTCGTTGTTCGCTCTTAGTGTATTCTACAATAGGGGTACCCTTCTAATTTAAATCAATAATAGTAGAAATTGAACTTTACATTTTAAAATATTTTTAGAGAGAAATTATTACTTGAATACTTTTTCACTGACATATTCATAACCTTCTTTAAACTCTATGTTTATAATGGTGAAAAATAAGTAAGGAAGGAGAATAGATGAGGAAAATGAGAAATAAAAATCACTTTTTGATATTTGAAAAGGAATGAAAATACAAGAGAAAAGAAAATGTATACAATTTTCTACTCAAAATTATCTCTCCAAAAGGAAAAGAAGGTGGAGGGGAAAGAGAAAAATAATGATAATTAAATATAATTTAAATTCTAGAGAAAAAATTAACATATTAATTTAAAATTGTTTATTTTCTTTCCTCTTTTATTTTTTCTCCATCGAAATATAAAAAAGGAAAAAAAATTATTTTCCTTTTATATTTTCTCTTTATTTTCTTTATTTTTTTTTCTCTATTTTCAAAAATAGTGTAAGGGTTCGAAGAATTGCAAAAAGACATGTTTAATTCCTTGTCCTACTATCCATAGGGAGAAACGATGAGAGCCAAATTTTACATATTTTTAACTCATTTATATTTAGTTTAATGATTTATTTTATGATCATATGAGCTGATTGGTTGTTTTAGTGAATTAGGAGTATATTGGAGTTTAAAGTGCAATTTTAAAGTTTGGGTTGATTCCCCTTATGAGATTTATTGAAAATTTTGACATGTTGGAGTTTCAAAATGATAAAAAGACCTTTTAAATATTTAAAGTAGATATTTTAAACTTTCAAAATTAAACTTACATATCAAAATTTAAGTTTGTTTGAGTTGACAAATTTTAAGTCAAAGTTAACATATGCAGTTTTCGTTATAGGTTGAGTCACTCTCAATATTTTAATGATATTTTGAGCTATAAGGTCCAATTGATTAGACTTGAGGTAATGATCATGAATTAAATTGATCAATTCTTGAGAAAAATTAGTCAATGATATAGAAAAACTGAGAATATGCAAGATTAATAAACTTACTAAATAGAATTAATTAAGAATTGTAAAGAGAATCAATTCATAACAAGTTTCTTTTAGTTTCGCAAAGCCATTCTATTTTACGTTGCAATCTTTTGTTTTAGTTTAAAATTAATTTCAAAATTTGATTATAAAGTCTTAAACGATAAGAAATAAGTAAATAGGTGGGTAGATCATAGTTTATGAAAGAGTGATATTTTCAATATATTATGTGTAAATTTTGTGTACTTACAGACTTCACGCAACAAGCAGTTTGTTCAGTGTCTTGCCAAGCTCATAATTCAATCATTTGCTTCTTTTTTTTTTTCTTAATGAGTTCAGTCATTTGTTTAAGGTAAGGTATGTTTAAAGTGAATGGAGGTAAGGTTTTAGGAAGTAAGGTAGAGTTTTTAATTTTCCCATATGGATGCATGGTGGGTTGAGAATCGGGCAGTTTGGAGATTTTTGGATTTTTTTTTCTATTGATAGAGATATGAAATGATCAACAATGACATAATCAGAATTAGCACCTCTAAAAAAAATAATAACACTCTCTCAAAATAATAATAATAATAATAATAATAATAATAATAACACATGCCGGTTTTACAAAGTGAACAATAAAAAAATAATTTTACCCTTAAACTTTTTTGGTATCTATATATATATATTAAAAGGAGAATCACAGCCTTTACACCATGTTGTGAGAAATGGAAATAAATTACATTATATTGTTAACGGTTACTATTTTTTTCCCCAACTAAACAGTTCTGATACAGTTAATAGAAAAGAAAGGTGACATTTCAATTTAAAAAAAAAAAAAAACAATTCAATAAAAAAATAAAAAAGGTGTCCATTCATTTTAGAAGTGTTTTCTTAAAATTTCTTCTAAACAAAAAAAGTATATTTAATTCACTAAATATGTGACTCTTAATTATTTTAGAGTTAATACACATCTATAACTTTAAAGTCCTAATTAAAAAAATACTAATAAAAAAAATACTCACATATAATTATTAGTTTAGAAAACTAATGAACAACTATTTACTAAACAACTATAATCTTCTCTTATTCCCACATTTTTCTCTCTGTTTTTTTTTTCTCCTATCATCATCTACATTTAGATGGTAATTTATAATTTATAATTTTTTATTTATTATATTTCTCACATATTTTTTTCTTTTTGTGATCGTCGATATTTAGACCACGATAAGATATAAATTTTTCTTTTGTTGTTGCTAATTTTCTATTTTTTATTTTTTTCTTATATTATCATATATGTAATTAATTTGATACCTTATCTTCCAAATTTATATTGCATGTGGGTTAATTTGTTATTTTTAGTCTTTTGTTTTTAAAGTAAGTATTTTTCATGTCTTTAATTTTTTATATATATAATTTAAAAATTTTTCATTTATGAAAAGAAGACATTGATGTTATAAACAACAACTATGATCAAAAGATAAGCCGTTAAATCTTTTTCTTTCTTTTGAATGTTTTGAACTTGAATTGTAATGAAAATTAATCAAAGACAAATTATTTTGTAGAATATTCTTTTACATTAATAAAGTAATTATATCAATGAAATTAAAAGTTGTTTGAATTATTTAATGTTTTTCAATTTCTTCAAAATTTATAGTAATATTTGGTTATATATTGCATTTTTTATTAATTTTTTTCTCATGTATATGCATTTTGGTTTCTATTATATTTATAGAATTTAAATGTTCTAAAACAGAAATAAATATTATAACAAATAAAGGATTAAGTTGTTGTTATCACAATTTAATGAAGATTGCTTAACCCTTTTTTATTTTAATTTTTAAACAAATTTTAGTCATCAAGTTTGAGTTTAATGAACATAAATAATTTGTATTTTTGATTGTATAAAAATATTTTTTAATAAAATTATTTTAATTCTCTATCTATACATAGCATATTAATTATTTTTGCACACAATGCGGAATTTCATCTAATTTCATTTAATAGGAGGGAATCTCATTTCCAAAAACAACCATTATATTACTCTTTAACATGATTTGAAAACATACAGATTATATTCGTAATTGAATAAATAGTCTAATATTCAGTTGCCCACCTTTAAAATTAATTAATCTCACACTTAAAGACAAAAAAATAAATAAATAAATAAAAAGGTACTCTGTCAGTGTAATTAAGTGTTAAAATGTGTTTTCGAGATTTGGATGAAGTGGAAGGCTGCATTAGTTGATGTTGTATATATATGTTTTCAACAATAGATTTCATGGCTAATTGATATATTATTGGAACTACGATCCAAAATCAATCGGAATAGGAAGTATATCATTATATTTTTGGACATAATTATAAAGATCAATTATTGGTAAGTGAATTTTAAAATAAAAATATAATTTGACCAACAATTTTTCTACCATTTTTATATCAATTTCTTACACTGTCTAATCCAATATTTTTTTGGACTAATTTTTTATACAATCTGATTTAATATATATATATATATATATATATATATATATATATATATATATATATATATTATCAGTAGATGTTATTTTTATAATTAAAAAATTATGCTTTTATAAATAAATTTTGACAATTAACAATTAACATTATAATAGTATCAAAAATTGCAAATGTTCTATGAGTATATTTTTTTAAAAATAAAAATAGAAATGTCTTGATAACAAATTTTTAGCCAATAAAATTTTGGAGAATCAACATTTTCAGAAATGAAAGTATATGCATAAGACGACTATAAGTCCTAAGAGATTTTAAGAGAATAAATTGCAGTAATCATTCATTTAACATACCTATATTAATTTTCCGAGGAGAATTTGGTTTCTAAATCATTGTATAGTGTACTTTAAAAAAATGTTCGTTCATATTTTGTATTAGTAAGCTAAATTCTCCCCTCTCTGTTAACAATAACAACTAACACATTGTGATTATGTGAGTACTGATAAAGAAACGAGTTTTAAAAAAAAAACATTAATTAGTAATCTAGTATTCATCTTAATAGTACTAGAAATCTTAACTTTGAAAATGCATCTTAATTTAGTTTATGAAATAACAAAAAGAATTGCTTGCTTGTAGTTCCCATATATTGAATAAATATATCACAGATTAGCTGGTAGAATGTTAACTTTTTATATACACTACTACTAAATAAAATATAGTAAAATTTACGAACAACCACTAAAATCAACAGGTATGGAGATTGTTATCTCTTAAGCGATATCTTGGATTTTAGTCATGGTGTATGTAATTATATTGAATTAATGAATTATATATATCAATAGTTTCAACCAAAAAATTATAATACAAAAGTGAAAAAAATTATCAATTATATATATTCTTATGACATATTTCTATTATATAACCAATTATAAAGTTATCTTTTAAAAATAACTTATAGGGAGAAGAAAAGGTAAAAAATTTCTTTGATAGGTTGTTCAGGCAATTAATTAATTTTTTATATATGGAAGAACTGCAACAGCACTTACTCAAAAATATATATAGTTCACTCAGGAATTCATTTTTTTTGGTTGTATATTTCCTCAGATTATTTTTTCTTTCTTAACATATTATATAGTTTCATTTTATTAAGATTTTTTTGTTAAGTTAGATGTATGTAGTCCAATATCACTTGATTTAGTTTCCAATTAAGCATAAATACATAGTGATGCATGTCCATCATACCCCAACTATATAAGCAATAGCTACTTCATGACCAATGAAGAAGAGTATCAACTTCAGGGAAAAACAAAATTATTTACAAGAAATTAAAGAGATTATATAGTACCATTATGGAGAAAAAAGCATTGACATTTGTGTTGATGTGTGTGGTGGTTGGGATGCTTGCAGGGCAGTCCAATGCTTGGTTTAAGGATTTCAAGACATGCATCAAGGACTGTATGGTTCAATGCGCTCTTCCTCCATGGAATCCAGTTTGCCCTTTCAGTTGCCTTACTAAGTGCATCATCCACGCATCTGACGCCACTACTTCTCAAGCCACTACTCATCAATTCTGTACTGTTGGTTGTGCTACATCCTCGTGCTCCAAGCTCATCACCAATGACAACCTTGGTAATTAAATCTCTCCCTCCCTCTCTCTTGTCATAAAAATTTCGCTTAATTAGGATCGAACCAGTTTTTAGCGAATACAATATTGCTTTAGGTTAAAAGGTTACGAGTTTAAAATTTAGTTATAATAATTTTTTTTTAATTTTTTTCAGATGTGAATCAAGTGGAAAGCTGTGTGAATGGTTGTTCAGCAACATGTACCCACAATTACGAGCCATCAAATTGATAGAGAAAAGCTAAACCTTGTGCTTCTTTGGTGGTTGAAGATTAATAGTAATATAACACAAATGTCCAAAATAAAACAAATTATCAAATTAAGATAAATTTAAAATTTGACCCTTATATCTTAAATTACAAGAAATAAGTAAATTCGTGGAAAAGTCATAATTTATGAGAGAACGATATCTTTAATACATTATGCATCGATTCCTTGTACTTACAGACCATACACAACAAGCAGTTTGTTCAGTGTCTTGCCAAGGTCATAGTTCAATCATTTTTTTTTTCTTTTTTTTTTTTTTAAAAAAAAATATAAGTTCAATCATTTGCTTGAGAGGAATAGGAGTAAGGTAAGGTATTTTTAAAGTGAATGGAGGTAAGGTTTTAGGAAGTAGGCTAGAGTTTTTAATTTTACTTTCTTTGGGAAATGTGGATGCATAGTGGGTTGAGAATTGGGCAGTTTGTAGATTTTGGATTCTTTCCATTGATAGAGATATGAAATAATCAACAATGACAGGATCAGAATTACCACCTCAAAATACTCCTACAAAAAATAATACATATTGCGATTTACGAAATGAACGAAATAAAAATATTTTTACCCTTCAACTTTTTTGGTATTTCATTCAATAGGAGGGAAAAAATAATTTTGCAAATTCGTGCCACTCCAAGTTGATTTCCAGGAACAATCATAGTAAATTAATCTCTTTATCTTAATTTGAAAATATACATATTATATTCGTAATTGAAATAAATAGTCTAATATTCAATTGCCCACCTTTAAAATCAATTAATCCCACACTTCGAGACAAAAAAAAGAAAAAAAAAAGGTACTATGTCAATGTACTTATGTTATGTGTTAAATTCTTAGATTTTGTGTTTTCGAGATTTGGATGAAGTGGAAGGCTGCATTAGTTGATGCTGTATATATATGTTTTCAACAATCGATTTCATGGCTAATTGATATATTGTTGGAACTATGAACCCAGAATCACTTGGAATAGAAAGTAAATCATTACGTTTTTGGACATAATTATAAAGATCAATTATTGGTAAGTCGATTTTAAATTAAAAAATATTATTTGATCAACAATTTTTATACCAATTTCATAACAATTTCTTGTACTATATAATCCAATATGTTCAGACCAACTTTTTATCCAATCTGATTTAATATTACACTATTGGTAGATGTTATTTTTATAATTAAAAAATATGTTTTTATAAATAAAATTTGACAAATTAAACAATTACAAATCCAGTAGTATCAAAAAATTGCAAGTGTTTTATGAGAATATTATGGTCAATTTTTCCATTTTCTAAAAAAGAACTAATTAATAATCATTTTCAACTTCATCCCTCTTCATAGTACTACAATCGTAATTCTAAAAATGCATCTTAATTTAGTTTATGAATAACAAAAGGTAGTGCTTGCTCGTTAGTTCCCATATATTGAATAAATATTTCACAGATTAGCTGGTAGAATGTTAAATTTTTATATGCACTACTATTAGATTAAAACTAATAAAATTTACTAACAACTGTTTGAATCAGCTATTAGGAAGGTCATTTCCTAATATTTTAGATTCGAGCTCTGAAATATGCAATTACATTAAATTAATGGATTATAAATACTAACAATTTATATCAAAAAATTATCAATTATATATATTCTTATGTCATAATTCTATTATATAACCAATTATAAAGTTATCTTTTAAAAATAACATAAAGAGAAAAGAAAAAGTAAAAAAATTACTCAAAAGGCTGTTCATTGCCTGTAATTAAGTAAACTTTTATATATGCAATTGTAACAACCCTTACTCAAAAATATGTATAGTTTACTCAGGAAATCTTTTTTTTTTTTTTTTGGTTGTATATTTCCTCAGATTACTTTTTTCTTTCCTAATATATTTTCTTTCTTAATACATTTGGTCCAATATCACTTGATTTAGTTTCCAATTAAGCATAAATACATAGTGATGAACGTCCATCATACCCCAACTATATAAGCACTACCTACTTCATGACCGATCAAGAAGAGTATCAACTTGAGAAAAAACAAAAATTATATAGCACCATTATGGAGAAAAAAACATTGACATTTGTGTTGATGTTTGTGGTGGTTGGGATGCTTGCAGGGCCGTCCAATGCTTGGTTTAAGGATTTCAAGACATGCATCAAGGACTGTATGGTTACATGCGCTGTTCCTCCATGGACTCCAATTTGCCCTATCAGTTGCCTTACTAAGTGCATCATCCACGCACCTGACGCCACTACTACTCAAGATACTGCTCATCAATTTTGTACTGTTGGTTGTGCTACATCCTTGTGCTCCAAGCTCATCACTAAAGACAACCTTGGTAATTAAATCTCTCTCTCTCTCTTTCTATTTCCCTCTAACATTTGATAATCAGAAAAATTTCGATTAATTTGGATCGAGCAGAATTAGAGCTCATGACCTTTTCTCTTTTTTAATTGAAATCTAAACTGGTAAACTTTTAAACCAAGAGACAATATTCTATTCGCTCAAAACATTACGTTGAATTGTGTATAATGAATTGGTAACCCTTTTTTTTTTTTTTTTTTTCAGATCTGAAACAAGTGGAGAACTGTGTAAATGGTTGTTCAGGAACATGCGCCCACAATTACGTACCATCAAATTGATAGAGAAAAGCTAAACCTTATGCTTCTTTGGTCGTTGAAGATTAATTAGTATTGCAACACATGTCCAAAATAAAGACCAATAATATAACAAGTTAAACTCTAAAAACGAGTTTTTTTAATTTATTAATAATTATAGGCGATTGACATCTTATAAATGTTATATATGATTGTGGTAGTCCAATATTTATCATATGATAAACTGCCAAATGCATAGTTTCACCCTCGAATCTTATACGATTAATTTTTAATACTTTTCAACTTTTATTATTTCCATTTAATCTCTATACTTTTATTTTAAACCTCTTTAACCTCCTATAACATATAAAATCAGTGTATTTTGTAAATTTATGTTGATATAGACATAAAAAATATATATATATAGACTGAAATAATGCTTAATTAAAAGAGATAATTAATATAATTGACAACAAATTATTAATATTAATTCTAACAAGATTTTTAATTATTGTTAATTCGATCAAAGCCATTAAAACTTAATTAAAAGAGATAATTAATAATTGCAGTTAATTTGATAAAAAACATTAATGCAGTTAGATGTACATTACAAAAGAGCTTTCAAATTTGATCACGTGTGATACATAGTCAAAGATTTTGAAAAATTTAAAGCTAACAGCCACACTTTGAGGCAAGTTTCTTAAAATAGAGGTGCGAATGAATCATCAAGATCAGTGTAATGACCCAAGATTTTAAATTATTTTAATAATTATCAGGATATGCAGTGTTAATAAATTTTAAAACTATATTTGATTATCTTACTATTTTGTGAATAATTATTATTATTTTACGTTTAATTATAATTTTCTACGTAAATGTATATATATTGAAGTTTATTATTTCAGACAATATTATTTTAATAATGCTTAATTTAGTGCATTAATATTTTAATACTTTTATTTTAATAAATTACATTATTTTTATTTTATTTTATGTATATATATATATATATATATATATATATATATATGAATGTGTGGTGTGTGAATTTAGTGTAATATAATAATATAGGTTATAATATAAAGTTTATTAAAGATATACTATATAGTTTTATGTATAATATACATACAAAAAAAAATCAAAGAAGCTCCTCCTTCTTCCCCGCTCAACCTGAGCCGCTACCCTCATTGTGCCTCCTGGAGTAGCTTGTCGGACCGCCTTTGTCACCACCAAGCTCCTCCCACTTCTTCCCTCTCCCTCCCCGATGTGCTCCGACTGTCTGAAGCCCGCCAAAATGCCAAAAAACACAACGACAACGTGTGGAGATTGTTGGCCATCGATCACGTTTTCGGCCACCAAATCGAGCTTTTTCGGTGCCGTTCGACTCCTAGAGCTTTGGGGAACTTGATTCTAGCCTTGATTTGAGCTCTAACTCCTCCATTTTTATTGTATCTCGATTTTTCAATTTCGGCCATTTTAGGGTTTTTCAAGAATTTTTGCTTGATTCATGGAAAATCCCTTTACAAAAGTTGATCCCCCTAGCTCAAGCTACATCCCTGAATTTTTATGTGATTTTTGGAAATTATTTTGATTTTTGTGAATTTTTTAATATTTTATTATTTTCGTAAATTAATTATATAAATTATGAAATTGTGATTTTTGATGTTATTGATGGTTATTATTAATTTTAGAATTTAGTTTATAATTTTTGTGAATTTTGTGTAATTTTTATAATTATTTTTAGTTTATGTCAATTTTGAAAATATAGGTTATATATATGTTTTGTTAGGAATTATTGGTTAATTATATGTTTTTGTTGATATTATTGAGAAAATAATTTTTGTGTATTTATATAATTTTTGAATTTTTGAGTATTATTAGTATTTTATGTGTATTTTTAAATATTAGGGGTAATTTGGTGGTAATTTTAGTTAAATATTATGTTTAATTGGTTTTAATATTATTTGAGGTATAAAAATAATTTTTTATAAATTAATTACTAATTTTAACTAATTAATACTAATTTTTGAAAATTATTTTCAAATGATATATAATATATAATATACTATTTTTGTAAATAAATGGATTTTTAGTAAATTTTAATACATGTTTGGACCAATTAAGTAATTTGGATTTATAAAATGAATTTTTATAAATATTTGTGGAATTATCGAGAAAATGGATTTTTAATAATATTATATTATTATTTAGGGTTTTTAAGTAATTATTAGGAAAATAATTATTTTTAGTGTTTTAATGCTAAATATGCTATATTTTGATATTTTTGATGTTTTAATTATTTTTGGTGAATTGTGGACCTCGGTTGGAAAATTTTAGTAGTTCGGGATTCTAACCGAGGGTTGTGAGAATTTTTATACTCGAAGTGTATTTTTTTTGCAGGACCGACTCTACTTCTTAGTAGAGAGATATTCGTTTTACAGAAGAGGTTTTGCCGAATTTTCGATAGAATTCTCGTAAAACATGACATTGGGTCTAATTCTTATTTTGTGTCTGTCTGTATTTTGTAATTCTAAATTGAGTCTCTAGAAGTCTAAGTTTGATATATATTCTGATTTGTGATCGCTTTTATTGTTTAGTTGCGTCGAAACTGAGGCCTAGCGGACTAGATCTGTCGGACCAGTCTCGATGAGCGCATCTTTATGAGTTATTGTTATTATATATATACATTGTTTTAGGTTGCATGTTTTAGAACTATATGTTTTAAATGTAAATTTTGCATAATTGTTTATATAAACACTTAAGTATATTTTAGGTATATTTTTAGTATATTTTGAAATGAATGCATGTTTTTCCTTTTGATTTATATTTAAATTATTTTTAAGTATATTATAGATTTGTTTCGGGTATATTTCATGAATTGTTTGAATTGATTTTATGTATATATACCTGAAATATACTTAGTTTATTTTAGATATATTTCTGGTATATATATGGTTTACTTGATCATTTTGAATGTCATTGTATATATTATTGTTATAAATTGAGTTTTTAAATGATTTTATTTTGAATCGGAATATGCAATGTTAATAATTTCATATAATATTTAAATATTTATTGATTTTGAGTTGATTATCATTAATTTATGTTAATTAGGGTTTCGATATATATATATATATATATATAATGAATTCATTTTCTCAAAAATATTTTTTGTATATTTTTTTGAATTAATTTGAATAATGGATATTTTTGAATATTTTAATATTAAAAAATGGATTTTTGATAATTATGTTATTTAATTATTTTGAATGGAAATTTGGTTAAATTAGTATTTTTAATTTAAGTTATTAATTTTAGAAGTAAGAAAATAATTTTTGGTAATTTTGTATAATTTTTAATATTATGTGAATTTTGGATATATAGGTTAACTATGTGTTTTTGTTGAAATTATAGTTAAATAATATGTTTTAAATAATTTTGGAATAATAAATGGTATTAAAATAATTTTATGAATTATTTATTAATTTTAACTAATTAATACTAATTTTCAAAACTTATAGTCAAATAATAATTTTATATGCTATTTTTGTGATTAAAATAAGTTTTAAACTATTTTTAATATATATTTGGACTATTTAAGTAATTGATTGTGAATTTTGTTATTTTATGTCTAATAATTGAAAAAATTGAATTTTTATTAATATTATATAATTTATTTGAGATTTTATTTAATTAATATGAAAATAATTATATGTTATGTTTTTTTTTATGTTTAAATATGTTATATTTTGGTATTTTATGGATATTTATGAATTTTAATGATTTTTATTATATTTATTATTAATATTGATTTGTGGTTAATTGTGAATTTCGGTTGGGAATTTGTGTAGCTTAAGGTTCCAACTCGAGGTGTTGAACTTTATATTATTAGAAGTATATTTTCTTACAGGATCGACTCTACTTTTCAATAGACAGATGTCCATTTTACATAGCAGAATTTATCGATTTTTTGATAGAATTATCATAAAACGTGACGTCGGGTCGACCCTGAATTTCTAGTTTTGATTGAGTTTTGATTCTTAGATTGAGTCTTTTTTTAGCATTCCTAGAAGTATACATTAGGAATTTATTCTAATTTTCTTATTAATTATTTTTCTAGTTGCGTCGAGATCGAGGCCTATCGGACTAGGCCTGTTGAGTCTGTCTCGAGCAGCGCATTCAACCTGTAAGTTAATAACTAAATTGTGTGTTGAGTGTTTTAAATTAATATATATAAATTCTTTGATTTATGATAAAAGGAAGAATTTAATAAAATAATTATTTAATTACTTAAAATATGTATAGTTGTACTTAAATGAAATTCTCCTGTTGATTGTCATGATTAAATAAGCAAGTTTATGTTAAAATTTTCATATGATTAGTTAATTGTTATTTTATTTTATTTTAATTTATTGAAATCTTTCTTTTTTATTTATATCTATTTATTTTAAATTAAATTACGATAGAACGGGCTAACTGATGAGTTTTATCAAGACCGTGTGTGCATTGGTAGGATTGCTCTCGGGCATGATTTTGTGAGATTGAGTGTAAGGTTCGGTGATGCTTTACTCTTAGGAACTACTAGTAAATGTTGGTTTAAGTGATTGACTGTGGCTGATAGCTCAGTTGATGCCTTGCTATAGAGAACCGGCAGTCTTTGGATTATAAGAAAGCCGAAAGGCTATTAGAAGTGTGGACTAGGGTTCTACCCAGTTTTTTTATAAAATAATTTAATAAAAACTTATTATACTAATATGATATTTTATGATTTTAGATAATTTAGTTTGGTAAAAGAGTATTTCAATAAATTAAATGATTTAAATTTTAAAATATAAATATTCTATTTTTATAAAATACATTTTAAAGGAAATTTTCAAACCACATGCACTTTATTTATTAACTTACTCAGTGAGAATTGACTTCCCTTAATTATTTTTTCAAGATCTCAGGGGTCACCCGTTAGTCGGCCTATTATAAGCTAGGTTTCTTCTTCTCCAGCTATTCTATGTAGATTTATCTGAGATATATTATTACCATGTATGCATTTAAATCTAGAACATTGCAGTAGTGAAAATAGTCAATTATTATGTTGTATCTTATGTGTTATTGTACGTATTAAGAATTTGTATTAAAGATTATTATTATACTTTATTTAAGATTGTTTTGGATATTAGTTCATTTATGTTATCTATCTTTATTTAAATATTTCATTCTTATTATTGTATAAATTTTACTATGTCTTCTTTAAGGCTTACTATAAGTTTTAGGTACTTTATGTATTTTCATTCTCTAGTGACAGTCACGTGCCCTTTTTGGGTTCGGGTTGTGACAAATTTGGTATCAGAGCTTAGGTTATTAGTGTTGTGGACCTAGGTTTTCAGAGTTGTATTTTCTTTGAAACTACTGTAGTGAATTAGGTTTGGTTATGTCTTCGATAAGTTTGTCTTGATTTATTTTTTCGCATAACCGTTAGGGTGTTTGTTTATTGTCTATTTCTGTCTATGTTTGTATATTTTGCTTTTATTCTCTTTTATTTTTAGCGAGCGTGAGTCACTCCATTAGTCGATGAGACCGATGACAGAGAGTCTTTTAAGGATAAAGGGTCTACCCTATATGCAGCCAGCTAGGCGTAGGGGTAGAGGTGAGTTTAAAGGGCTAGGCGATCGCCATAGACTGCAGGAACAACATAATGAGGTGCTTATAGCTCAAGGTTTTAATGATGCTGCCTATGCACCAGGAGTTCCACAGGGTGCAGTGCCTATACTTTTGGTCGTACAGCAAATGCAACCTTTATTTTAGTAGAGAGCTCAAGATATGTAGACTCTACGTATATTCTATGTTTTGAATCTTATTGATTTCCATGTCTTTTTATGTGAGGTGAACACAAAATACTTTTACCACAGAGATAATCGATATTGCTAAGTAGTCCTTTTAAGTTGAAGTTATGATTCCAGTTTCAGCCCTACTACACCTATCTAGAATAGGGGTAGGTCAGAGGTAGTTGTAACTCAAAGGCCAAAGCAGTTATTGTAAGAGGTACAGGTAGTCTTTGAACTCAAACTTACAGCAATTGTGGTTGGGATAACCAAGGTTAATGAAGACTTAGTAGCACTTAAGCAAGCATGACAATTGTTTTGAATATGCTTTGATGAAGGAATAAGAAGATGTTTAATACGGATGCAATACTTTTGTACTCTTAATAGTAAAGTTGTTAGTTCTGACTGTAGCACATGGTTATAGTTAAAGAGTGACTTCTAAGATACTTCCATCCACCTTTAAGGAGGGATAATTACATGTAGCGGTATTGCATAAAGTAAGAGAAGAGCGGTCAGATGAGAAGAATACTCGTGAACTCTTCAATTTGTCGCGTCATGTTGTAGACGTGATATTGTATAAGAGGAGACTGGTAAAACTGTATATTACAGGATTAAGTTTAGTATATATATTAGCACCTGAGCTGAGGACTGAAATTTAAAGAGTTATTTGTTGATTTAGTTATTTGGAGTGTAATTAACTTAGGCGTGATTTTAGAAATGGATTTGTTAGCTTAATATTATGCTACTCTGGGTTGTTGGGAGAAAGATGTGAGACTTTCTGTGCCCATAGTTGCTAGGGATTTCTAAGACACAACTATGAGTGCATATAAGAGGAGGATTGATTATGTTTTCCTTGGTTTTGATTTAAGTTGTGGATAAGATCGAATGTTGTGATGAAAAAATATTTTGAAGAGTTGGTTGATAAACTAAAACCTTAGTGATTTAGATTATGAAGTTATTTGATTTTGGATTTTAGGAAGATGACCAGGACTAGAGATAGAGGTAGAGGTAGAGG
Organism: Mallotus nudiflorus; assembly: GCA_947683625.1. Lineage (NCBI taxonomy): Eukaryota > Viridiplantae > Streptophyta > Magnoliopsida > Malpighiales > Euphorbiaceae > Mallotus > Mallotus nudiflorus. The sequence continues at coordinate 34,717 of CANTUR010000516.1, read as the reverse complement.
TCATGGGTTATAAGTTGATAAAAATTTATAGTTAATGATTAGTTTATTGGAATTGGGAGTTTATTAGGAATATGATTTATAATTAATAGAGTCATATATTGATTTAATCTATTTTGGGATACAAGGATGATAGGAAAATATGTAAATAAATATACATATAGGAATATCCTATGAGACTGGAAATTGTGAATTGTTATGAAATTTGAGGATTTAAAATTTGAGTATAGTTGATGGACATTATAGATATTGATGACTTTATTGGAACTTTATCTGAATGATGGATGGAATTTATATTCAATGATACAATAGGATGGTTTATTCCATTTTATAATATAAAAGTTGAATTATAATAATTATGGAGATCAGATTACAGACCAACTAATGAAATGATACTTTATAAGAATTTATGTAAGTGTTCGGGAAGATTTATTCCACTAAGGAAAGTGCAAAAACGACAAAGGCTGGATAAGAAAATAAATGTGTAGGTAAGCCTAAATTCGACATTTAGTTTAATTAAGAGATGATATGACAATAGCACGATGGAATAAGGAATATTAAAAACCTTGAGGATATGAGATAATCAATTAATGTTTTGTTGGTAGACCTATTGAAATTTTATGGAAGTTAGCATATTTAGCAAATAAGTTATCAACGATGATGAGTTTATAAAGGTATAGCTAATTGATTTAATAATTTTATTTGTAATTAAGACAATTATAGTGATATAAGCTTTTTCATAGTAACTGTGTTGAGGTTAATTGTAAGAGTTGATACGAAAGTGAATGATAATAAAGTGAAATGTATAAAAGAGACTTGAATATTTATATATATATTACTGAGTACAACTTTATAATGATATGACACTAGCTTTGTGGGTAAGTGTGAATCATATGAATTTAACAAGTAAGAAAAAAAATTGATATATGATACTATGTGCATAATTTATAAATTATATATAGTGTGAATATAATAAGAAGTTGTTGCTTGAGTAAATGTGTGGAGTAAGAAAATAGAATTACGAATTTAAATTTTAATTGGAGTTATTTTAGTTTAAGAAAACTGAAGGTGTAGTTATGAGAAAAGCTTACTTGAGGATTTAATTGTTGAAATTATAAGAAATTAGTGCATATCTTTGAAGATTAAGTGAAAGCCTTAAGTTCAAGTTGAGATTGTATCATTTAAGCTATGCTAGTTACCTTGAGAGTGATAAACTGAATATATAAAGTAGTACATCAGAGTAGCATAGTGAAAGTGTGATAGACAAATCTCTAACTAGACTGAAGATTGATGATGAATTGAATAGTTAAGATGATAAATAATAAGTATAAGTTTGACAGGTTTTACTGACAATAGGATATATTAAAACTTTGTGGTTATTAGATGGTGAATTACTAATTCGATAAATTAGAATTTGTGAAATATACGAAAATCTATTATAAGATTTGGATGACTGATGGATATAAGCATAGTTATGGAATAAATATTAAATGTACCATGGTGTATGGAAATATGGTCATTAAAAAGGATAAACAAGGAAATTAATATAGTATATAGTAGCAAGAAGAATAGTGAGAAGAGGCTATTAGTATGGATAATTGGAAACATGAAGTTTGAGGAAAATAGGTGATGATTATTAATAAATAGTATAAATTGACTTATGTTTGAACATATTAGCTAGTTGATGGTAACCGTGATGATAATATAAGAAAGGAGAGTTGACACTGAGATATATAGGACATTTTGAGGTTTTAGAGAGAGTTGGCATGGTCGCATATCGGTTGGCTTTGCCTCCAAATTTATCTCAAGTGCATCTAGTGTTCCATATCTTGATGTTAAGGAAGTATATTTTAGACCCTTCACACATATTGTAGCATGATAGTGTGGAAATGAATGAAGACCTGACGTTCGAGGAGGAACCAGTTGCAATAGTGGACTATCAAGTTAGACAGTTGTGTTCGAAGCAGATTCCGATGGTCAAGGTGTTATGGCGGAGCAACAATGCGGAGGAGCACACCTGGGAGACAGAAGCCGAGATGCGGGTTGCCTATCCTTATCTCTTACCTCAATAAATTCTTGTTTATGTTCTTTTCTTTGAATTCGAGTATGAATTCTTATAAGGAGGGAAAATTTTAATGACCCGATATTTTAAATAATATAAAATTATTTTGAAATATGTAGTGTTAATAAAAATTTTAAATTTTATTTATATATTATCATTATTTATGTATATTATTCATTTATTTTATTCTCAATATTTTATTTACGTAAATAATTATTTTGTGAGTTTTACTATTTAAAGTATTAAAAATCATTTCCATTGCTAATATTTTTAATAGTATTATTATTAATAATTTAATTGTTATTTATTATCAACAGTATTATTGCATGCATGTGTTATTTTTATTATTGTTATTTTTATTACTATGTTGTTGTTAATATAATGTGTTGTGTGTGTATTTATGGTAGTGTATTATATATATTTATACCAGCAGAGCCACTAGGAGTCATCGGAAAGCGCTGAAACTGAGAGTGCAGCAACCAACCTTCCATGAATGCCAGCGAAGATTCTGGCCACCTCAGTCTTCCATTCTGTTCTTGTTCGACAGCTCTAGCAGCGGTGAAGTTGAATCCAAGCTTGGTTCAAGCTTAAATCCTCTTGTTTGTGAGTTTTCATCATTTTTAGTTTATGTGTTATTAGGGTTTTGAATTTTTATTTAATTTTTGGGTTTGATTCATGAAATTTTTCTGTGAGAATGTTGTTGTAGGTAGCTCAATCTTCTCAAAAATATTTTTTGTATATTTTTTTGAATTAATTTGAATAATGGGCATTTATGAATATTTTAATATTAAAAAATGGATTTTTGATAATTATGTTATTTAATTATTTTGAATGGAAATTTTGTTAAATTAGTATTGTTAATTTAAGTTATTAATTTTAGAAGTAAGAAAATAATTTTTGGTAATTTTGTATAATTTTTAATATTATGTGAATTTTGGATATATAGGTTAATTATGTGTTTTTGTTGAAATTATTATTATATAATATGTTTTAAATAATTTTGGAATAATAAATGGTATTAAAATAATTTTTACGAATTATTTACTATTTTTAACTAATTAATACTAATTTTTAAAAATTATATTCAAATAATAATTTTATATGCTATTTTTGTGATTAAAATAAGTTTTTAACTATTTTTAATATATATTTGGACTATTTAAGTAATTAATTATGAATTTTATTATTTTATGTCTAATAATTGAAAAAATGGAATTTTTATTAATATTATATAATTTATTTGAGATTCTATTTAATTAATGTGAAAATAATTATATGTTATGTTTTTTTTATGTTTAAATATATTATATTTTGGTATTTTATGGATATTTATGAATTTTTATGATTTTTATTCTATTTATTATTAAATATTGATTTGTAGTTAATTGTGAACCTCAGTTGGGAATTTGTGTAGTTTGAAGTCCTAACCCGAGATGTTAAACTTTGTGTTATTATAAGTGTGTTTTTTTGCAGGATCGACTCTATTTTTCAGTAGACAAATGTCCATTTTACAGAGGATACTTTGTCGATTTTTCAATAGAATTTTCGTAAAACGTGACATCAGGTTGATCCTGAGTTTTTGGTTTTGATTGAGTTTTAATTCTTAGATCGAGTCTTTCTTTGGAATTCCTAGAAGTATACATTAGGAATTTATTTTGATTTTGTTATTAATTATTTTTTTAGCTGCACTGAGATCGAGGCCTATCAGATTAGGCCTGTTGAATTTGTCTTGAGCAGCGTATTCAACCTGTAAGTTAATAACTGAACTTTGTGTTTGGTGTTTTAAATTAATATATATATATATATATTCTTTGATTTATGATAAAAGGGAGAATTTAATAAAAGAATTATTTAATTACTTAAAATATGTATAATTGTAATTGAATGAAATTCTCCTTTTGATTACCATGATTAAATAAGCAAGTTTGTGTTAAAATTTTCATATGATTAGTTAATTGTTATTTTATTTTAATTTATTGAAATCTTTCTTGTTTATTTATATCTATTTATTTTAAATTAAACTATGGTAGAATGAGCTATCTAATGAGTTTCATCAGGACGATGTGTGCACCGGTAGGATTGAGAGTGAGTGTTGATAGTTAAAAAGATTCGGTGATGCTTTGCTCTCGGGCATGATTTTGTGAGATTGAGTATAAGGCTCGATGATGCTTTGCTCTTGGAAGTGGTTGATAATTACTAGGGTTGGCAGCTCGATAATGTTTTACTCTCGGAAATTGCCAGTAAATATTGATTTAAGTGATTGACTATAGCTGGTAGCTCAGTTGATGTCTTACTCTCTGGAACCGGCATTCTATGGATTATAAGAGAGTCGAAAGACTATTAAAAGTATGGACTAGGGTTCTACCCAGTTTTTCTATAAAATGATTTAATAAAAGTTTATTATACTGATATGGTGTTTTATGATTTTAGATAATTTAGTTTGGTAAAAGAGTATTTTAATAAATCAAATGATTTATAAAATATTCTATTTTACATACATTTCTTTTATTAATTTATTTAGTGAGGTCTGACTTTTCTTAATTATTTTTTCAGGATCTAGGGAGTCACCCGTTAGTCGGCCTATTATACGCCGGGTTTCTTTTTCTCCAACTATTTTATGTAGATTTATCTGAGATTTATTATTACCATATATGCATTTTAAATCTAGAACATCGCAGTAGTGAAAATGGTCAATTATTATGTTGTATCTTATGTATTTTTGCACGTATTAAGAATTTGTATTAAAAATTATTATTATGCTTTATTTAAGATTATTTTGGATATTAATTCATATATGTTATCTATCTTTATTTAAATATTTCATTTTTATTATTATTTATATTTTACTGTGTCTTTTTTAAGATTTACTATAAATTTCAAGTACTTTATATATTTTCATTTTTTAGTATCAGTCATGTGCTCCTTCTATATTAGAGTTGTGATACCAACTATATAGCTACTTCATGACCAATCAAGAAGAGTATCAACTTGAGAAAAAAAAAAATATTACAAGAGATTATATAGTACCATTATGGAGAAAAGAGCATTGACATTTGTGTTGATGTGTGTGGTGGTTGGGATGCTTGCAGGAGAGTCCAATGCTTCGTTTAAGGATTTCAACAGATGCTTGAAGGACTGCCTGTTTCGATGCCCTGGTGCTCCATGGAATCCAATTTTGCCCTCCCCGTTCCCTTATTAAATGCATCATCCTCGCATCTGACGCCACTACTTCTCAAGATACTACTCATCAATTGTGTACTGTTGGTTGTGCTGCGTCCTTGTGCTCCAAGCTCATCACTAAAGACAACCTTGGTAATTAAATCTCTCCCTCTCTCTCTCTTTCTATTTCCCTCCAACATCTGATAATTATAAAAATTTCTGATTAATTCAAATCCTAGACCTTATAAGTTTTTCTTAATTAATTTAAACTTGTAACTTTTTAACCCTAAAGCAATATTCTATTAAAAATATTATTTTGAATTGTGTATAATGAATTTTTTTGTTTTTATTTTAATTTTTTTTTTTCCAAATCTGAATCAAGTGGAAAGTTGTACGAATGATTGTTCAGGAACATGCACCCACAATAGTGTGCCTTCAAATTGATAGAGAAAAGCTAAACTTGCGCTTCTTTGGTGGTTGAAGATTAATTAGTATTGTAACACATATGCCCATAACAAAGACAAATAATCATAATAAGTTAAACTCTAAAAACGAGTTAATTAATTAATTAATATATGTTGTAGGCGACTGACATCTTATATATGTTATATATGATTGTGGTTATCCAATATTTATCATATAACAAACTGTCAACTGCATAGTTTTACCGTCAAATTTTATATGTTTATGAAATTTTTATTATTTCTATTTAACGATTATATTTTTATTTTAAATCTATTTAACACCTATAATATATAAAATTAGCGTATTTTATAAATTAATATTGATATGAATATAAAAAAAATTAAATGACTAACTAAAATAATGCTTAATATAAATAAAATCAGCGTATTTTGTATTTGTAAATAACTAAAATAATGCTTAAAAGAGATAATATAATCGACAACACGTCATTAACTACTATAAAGGCATATATAAAAAGCCAGATGGTCCTCTCCTAAATTATTATGTGCGTAAGTCCTTCCCTCAGCTTACCTCTGATATGGTAGCTTCCCTGAAAGCAATAATCTTGGATGAAGAAATTAGGCAGGCTGTGTTCGACATGAAGCCATTTAAAGCTCCAGGCTTAATGGGATGCCTACTGGTTTCTTTCCGACGCAGTGGGCGGTGGTAGTCTCTTCTGTGTGCGATTTTGTAAAGAAGGAGTTCTATGAGGGAGCTTTCTCAGACGATGTAAACGAAACGTTGATTGTATTAATTCCTAAGAAAGAAAATCCTTCGGTGTTCCAAGATTACAGACCCATAAGCTTATGTAATGGAAGCTAGAACGTAATAACGAAGGTGATTGTCAACAGAATTAAGCCTCATGAACTATCTGGTAAGCCCGGCTTAAACTAGCTTTGTCTGGTAGGCATATTACAGACAATGTCATCATAGCCCAGGAGATGATGCACTCTATGAGAAGAAAGCAGGGTAAAAGAGGACTTATGGCGATAAAAATCGACTTGGCAAAAGCTTACGACATGTTGTGTTGGGAATTATTCAAGAAACTCCAGTGGATGTAGGTTTGCTAATGGAGATTATAAGGGTCATTATGAGATATGTTTCTTCGCCGACCATAGAAGCATTGTGGAATGGAGAACGTACACAGTCCTTTGTTCCATCTCATGGTATTCGGGAACGAGACCCTATTTCCCCTTATTTGTTTATTTTGTGTATTGAAAAATTGGCATAAGGGATTAACAAAGTGGTGAACGGTGGTAACTGGAAGCCTATCCATCTTGGCAAGCATGGGCCGCGCATTTCCTTTATTTATTTATTTATTTTTTGCTGATGATCCTCTACTTTTTTCTGAGCCATCCTTATGTCAAGTAGAGGTGATTAAGTCAGTATTGAGTTCGTTTTGTTAATTCTTAGGTCAGGTCATTAATCTTGCAAAATCAAGGGTTATGTTCTCTCGAAATGTTAATCAAAGAAATTCTAGTTCACTGGCGATGGAATTGGGTATAGCAAAGACAACTGATCTTGGAAGACATCTTGGGATGCCGCTACTTCATGCCAGAATCACTTGTCAAACTTATGGTACTATTTTGGAAAGGGTACATTGGAATTTAATGGGATGGAATGGTTCAATGCTTTCTTTAGCAAGAAAAGTTACATTAGCTGAGTCGGTGCTAGGGGAGTTGCCAGTCTATGCGATGCAATCAACCAAACTTCTCGGCCATATTTGTGATAAAATTGAGCAAAAATATCGAAACTTTATTTAGGGATCCAACTCAGCTGAAAGAAGAATTAACTTGGCGCATTGGGACTCAATGTGTCAACCAAAGGAAAAGGGAGGCTAGGGCTTAAAAACTGCAGTTATGAATGATGCTTTGTTAATGGGGCATTATTTCGCAACAAGAGTCTCTATGGGTCAGTGTTCTTTGCAGCAAATTCAATGTTCACGTAAAATCAAATGCTGAAAATGCTTCCTTATAGGTATGGCTCGGTGTTATGGAAGCGGTTAGTAGGTATGGAATCATGTCATTGAAGGAACTCAATGGGCTGTTGGTAATGAAAAGCGAATCAGATTTGGTTGGATTACTGGGTTGCTGACACACCTTTGATTGAAGTAGCAACAATTAATATTCTTGAGGATCAAAGAAGTTTAAATGTAGCATATTTTGTGGCAGATAATTAGTGGAATTGGGGCACGTTTGCTCATGCCCTTCCTCATTTATGCATCTTGAAAATTTTGGGCTATCAAACTCCAAGTTGGAATGGGGAAGACGATTAACCTTATTTGGGTCTCACTTTGTCAGGTATGTTCTCTACTAATCAGCATATAAGAAACTTAAAGATTCAGCTGATGTTATAGGCAGCCATTTTTGGAAATCTCGTTGCCATGGCAAAATATGAAACTTATTACCTTTGTGTAATGGGTTTGAAAAAATTCTCATTTTATGGTTTTTTTTTTAAATGAAATCAATTTTGCTATTCAAAATGGGGAACTCATCTCTCTATTTCGCCATTTTGAATGGTAAAATGGACATTTAATAAAAAAAAAATACAAAATTGTCACGACCCAAAATAGGGATCATGACCGGCGCTAAGGAACGAGAATTCTTTCGAATCCGAAATTCATAGCAAACCTTAAAATAAATAAAAACATGCAATAATAATAATAACATAAATAAAATCACTCGCAGCTGAAATAAGATCATAAATAAAAATAAAATAATAATCTGTCAATAAAATTAATTATACATCCTCATCTTATATATAAATAATCTTTTAATAGAAATTCCAGTTCAAATCTTTAAAATACATAACTCACACAAATATAATATATAAACCCCACAACTGTTTATAACTACCGCAGTGTCTAGATTATAAAATAAAGCTCAGGTAAGGAGTTTACATAGTGAAGCCGGGGCGGAAGAAATCTGGCATATGGGTCTGCTACTGAGGTCTGAAGACGATGACTCTCTTGAAAAATAGTCAACGGAGAAGAGTCAGACCTCACTGAGTGAATTGTTATAATATATATACATACATAATTAAATGAAAATGCACACATTCAATAGTGTATATAATAAATATATATACATGCAAATACAAATAGATGCAGCAAAATCATTTTATATATTTATTGAAAATCACTGTTTATGAAGGATCAAATAGAACCCTAGAAAATCGTAACCTCAAAACAGTGTTAGACAACACTCTAGCCATACAGGCTCACTTATTCCAAATAAATTCACTTGTTCCATTTGGACAGTAGATTGGCCCCGAGACATTTGATCAATCGAGCTCCAGTAGTCTGACTGTCGGTGTGATTGGCCCCGAGACCCTTGGTCAACCGAGCTCTAGCAATCACACTCTCACATCACATCAGATATCAAATCAACTCAATATAATCAATATCCACAAATAGGTTAGTAATATAGCCTAAATGTTATCGGCGTACTGATACGTACTCGGTCCTAGTGCTGCCCACTAGGTAGCACGTTCTATTGATATCCTTCATTAATATAAAACATACATTCATAAATAAATGATGCATGAATTTTGAATAAAATAGCAACATAAACCATATATATACTAGAAATATACCAAAAATAAACCAGGCATATTCCGAGTATATATATGTCAAATAAATTCAATTAATTTACAAAATAAACTAGAAATAAACTTAAAAACATTTTAAGTATAAATCATTAATAAAACATGCATATAGTTTAAAATATACCAAAATATACCGCAATATACCAAAATTAAACCTAAATAATACTTAAATCATTTATAAATACTTTACTAAAATAAACCATACATTTCTAAAACATGCACCCTAAAACATATATATATATATATATATATATATATATATATATATATATATATATATATATATATATATATATATATATATAATAACAACTCATTGTTATTGCGCTCCCTGAAACGGATCTGATGGGCCTGGTCCACTAGGCTTTGGTCTCGGCGCAACTAAACAAACAAACGATTACAGAAAATCAGAATAATTCTAACGAAAATTCTAAAGACTCGATCTAGAATCTTATACATGGAATTAGAATCAGAATTCGACTGGATATCACGTTTTATGAGAATTCTATCGAAAATTCGGCAGAATCTCCCCTGTAAAATGGACATCTCTCTACTCAAAGAGTAGAGCCAGTCCTACAAAGAAACACACTTCGAGAATGAACACTGAACACAATCCCTCGATTGGACTCCAAATTACAATTTCACCGACCGAGGTTCACAATTCACAGAATAATTACAGAAATACCAAAAATGCCCTTTAATAATAAAAATACACTTTATAAACCAAATTACATAATTAACCCTAATACATGTTAAAAATCAATAAAAACTCATTTATTTAGAAAAATCGTATATTGTGTATAATTTGAAAATAATTTACGAAAAATAGTTTTAATTAGTTAAAAATACTAAATAATTTATAGAAATCATTTTTATACCTTAAATAACTATTAAAACCAATTTAATTGTATTTTTAGCCAATTTAGTGTCAAATTATCAAAATACCCCTAGTTTAGTAAATTCCCTAAAATTAATAAAAAATTCAACAAAAATAGTATAATTACTCAAAATTAAATTTCTCAACATATAATTCAATAATATCAATAAATATACTCAATTAACCAATTAATGTCAATAAAACACATAATTAACCTAATTTTCCAAAACTTACATAAACTAAATAAATTCAAAATAATTATATAAAAATCAGAAAAATTAAAATAAATTTCTAAAATTCATTTCAACACCTATAAACACCATAAAACACAATTTCATAATTTATTTAATTAAATTTCAAAAATTAGAAAATATTAATAAAATAATAAAAAATTCACAAAAATCAAAATAATTCCCAAAAATTCCACAAAAATTCACAGAGCTAGATTAAGCTACAAGGATCAATTTTTTTGAAGGAAGTTTTCATGAATCAACCAAATCAAAGCTCAAAAAAATCGAAAACCCTAAATGGCCGAAATTGCAAAATCGAAACCTAGGGAAATCTAGACTGTTTTAAGTGAAATAAAATTTGGAAATGAACTCACCAGAACTCAAGGAGAATATAGAGACTGGTGGCATCAAATTTAGTGGCCGAAAATGTGCTAATCGACGGTGAAGAAACTTTCGACTTTGTTGGGAATTCCGGCCAAAACATGCCGGAGAAGGGGGCTTGAGGCATCGGGAATGGCTGGTAAGGGAGGAGGAAGGCTGAGGGGCATAGTGACGGCAAGAAACAGAGGTCACAGTGGCCGGAAATGGAAGAAAACCGATCGAGAGGGAGAAGAAGGAGGTAGTGGCAATATCGTAAAGAAAGGGAACGTTTAGTTTTTGAAAAGTATTTATGTATATATATAACTATACTTTAAATTATAATAATATATAATATAATACACACAATAAATATACACCACATACATATTTTAATAATATATATACACATATACATATATACACTTAATTAATTAATTAATATAAAAACTATATTATATAATTAATTATAAAATAAACCCTAATTTTAATTTAAATAAATGTACGCATATGCATTTTATTTAGCACTTAAAATTATGTATGAACTCATGCAATTTCGTAAAACTATTTCAAATAATTAATATTAAATTATTTACGTCTTAATTTATCCGAAAAATAAAATTCCCGAAAAAATTTTACGTAAAGAATTTAAAATAATTAAAAGTAATTTTAATAATTAAAAAACTAATTAAATAATCAAATATATATATATAAATTATTAACACTGCATATTCCGATACAGTTTAAAAATATTTAAAAATTCGAGATATTAGAAACGTTCATGCATAAATAATAATAATCATCATCATCATCATGATGTTAAAATTTAAAAAACATTATAATATTATTATAATTATGATATTATTTTTAATATTATTATAATTAATTAATGATAATCACTATAATAATAAATTAAAATTAAAATTAAAAATTAAAAAAAAACTAGGCCACACACAACACTCATACATAAATAATAATAATAATAATAATAATAATAATAATAATAATAATAATAATAATAATAATATTATTATTATTATTATTATTATTATTATTATTATTATTATTATTATTAATAAATTAAAATAACCATACTAATATTGTTAAAATTAAAAAACAAAAAAATCATAACATTATTATAATTATGATATTATTTTTAATATTATTATAATTAATTAATTTTAATCATTATAATATTAAAATAAAAACAAAAAATTAAAAATTAAAAAAAATTAGGCCAATTACACAACTCTCATGAAATACATAAAGGCCAAACACTCAAGCAGTACATAAAGGCCACACTCACACAATACTCATGCATAAATAATAATAATAACAAAAATAATCATAATAATGTTAAAATTAAAAAAATCATAATATTATTATAATTATAATATTATTTTTAATATTATTATAATTAATTAATCATAATCATTACAATATTAAAATAAAAAACTAAAAATTAAAAAAAAAAAAAATAGGCCATTTCCACCATTTGAAGCGGGGAATGGCCTTTCAACTTACAAAAATGAATTGGCCATTATTTAAAAAAAAAAAAAATTGTCCATTTCGCCAAAGAGAATGGCGAAATGGACAAAAAAAATTCTTTAACATCATTTCGCAATTTGAACCGGGGAAATAGAAATTTCGATAGTCTAAATAGTGAAATGACCACTTCTTATGAGTAGCTACGGTTTGGAACTAGATAATTTAGATTTAGAATTGAATTTGAACCGTATCTTGCCTGCTTTAAAATTCAACGGCTCTAAATTAAATTTTAATTTTAAAATTTTTATTATTTTATAGAGTAATAATAATAATAATAATAATTTTTTTATATAAAATTTAATTCAGAACCATTGAACTGACAATTTAGGTTTATTAGGTTGTTCATTGCATGGTAATTAATTAAATTTTTTATATATAGAATAAGTGCAACAGCCCTTACTAAAAAATATATACAGTTCACTCAGGAATTCATTTTTTTGGTTGTATATTTCCTCAGATTATTTTGTTCTTTCTTAATATGTTATATAGTTTCATTTTATTAAGATTTTTTGTCAAGTTAGATACATTTGCTCCAATATTACTTGATTTGGTTTCCAAATAAGCATAAATACATAGTGATGCATGTCCATCATACCCCAACTATATAAGCAGTAGCTTCTTCATGACCAATCAAGAAGAGCATCAATTTGAGGAAAAAAAAAAAAAAAGAAATATTACAAGAGATTATATAGTACCATTATGGAAAAAAAAGCATTGACATTTGTGTTGATGTTTGTGGTGGTTGAGATGCTTGCAGGGCAGTCCAATGCTTGGCCTTGGGATTTCAAAAAATGCATAAAGGACTGTGTGTCTGAATGTAGTAATCGATGGAGTCCAGGTTGTCGTATCAGTTGCTTTATTAAGTGCATCTTCCCCGCACCTGACGCCACTACTACTCAAGAGACTACTCATCAATTTTGTACTGTTGGTTGTGCTACATCCTTGTGCTCCAAGCTCATCACCAAAGACAACCTTGGTAATTAAATCCCTCTCTCTCTCTCTCTCTCTAACATCTTATAGTTATAAAAATTCATATTAATTCGAATTGAACCAAATAGAACTCATAAATTTTTCTCCTTTGTTGCTCGCATTTAAACTCGTAACTTTTTAGCCCTAAAGCAATTTTCTATCAAAAACATTACTTTAAATTGCGCATAATGATTTTTTTTTTGTTTTTATTTTAATTTTTTTTCCAGATCTGAATCAAGTGGAAAGCTGTGTGAATGGTTGTTCGGGGACATGCGCCCACAATTATGTGCCATCAAATTGATAGAGAAAAACTAAACCTTGTGCTTCTTTGGTGGTTGAAGATTAATGAGTATTGTAACACATATGTCCAAAATAAAGACAAATAATCATAATAAGTTAAACTTTAAAAACGAGTTTATTAATTAATCAATATATGTTGTAGGCGACTGACATCTTATATATGTTATATACGATTGTGGTAATACAATGTGTATCATATGATAAACTGCCAAATGCATAGTTTCACCATGGAACTTTATACATTAATCTTTGACGTACGTGAACTTTTATTATTTCTATTTAACCTCTACACTTCTATTTTAAACCTATTTAACTCCCTACAATGCATAAAATTAATGTACTTTTGTAAACTAATGTTGATATGGACATAAAAAATTATATGAACTAAAATAATGTTTAATTAAAAGAGATAATATAATTGACAACAAATTTTTCCTTACTTTCTTCATTAGTTTTTTATTTTATTTTTATAATTTTAAAGGTAATTTTTAGCATTTTACATGTTTAAAATTATTTGAAATCAAATTTTTATTCATTTCTATATAGTATGAGTCAAAGTACAATTTAAGGGTGAAAAAAGTTAAAAATAATAGTTTAAAGATTAAATAAAAAATAAAAATTAAAAGTGTTAAAAATTAATCATGTAAAGTTTGAAGGTGAAACTATGCATTTGGCCTGTAATAAATCTCTTAATTAATTACATTGCTTGTTTTTTCAAATTTTAAATTTCAACAAGTTTAGTTGCTCGTGCAATTTCCTTTTCTTTTTTACATTTTACGGGTTATTATATCACTTGCAATTATCAATAAATATTCTATTTTTAGAAAAAAATATCAAAAGCTTAATTTGATGATGTAAAAATTGTTCTAATATATAACCTATTTGTTTGAAAAAAAAATGTTTATATGTACTAATACAATACTAACGAAGGGATGAACAAAATTTACTTTTTTAGTTATGAAATGATTATATCTACTTGGAAGGGGAGAGGAAAGTTTAGGAAATTTTTGGGCTTGAGGAACCACAGGCCTCTAGATATGACCAAAGTTTTAACCATAGTACTCAAATTCACATATCTTGTTTGTATTTTCTAAATTTCCAAAGAAATAAGGGAAGCATCTACATGGATCATCCTCTGATATGTTACTTTGGCATTCTTTAATCCGAAGGGCATCACCTTAGAGTAGTAAAGACCTTCGTGGGTGATTATCGGTATTTGGTGATATTCTTGTGCTACGTCAACAAAATTATATAGACCGTGACCGACAATGGAGTCTACTAACTGGTCAATTATAAGTAGTGGGAGCTGTCCTTAGGGCATGCCTAATTAAGGTCAGTGTAGCCCACACACATCCTATATTTTCTGTTCGATTTCTTGACTAGTACCGTATTGGCTACCTATTCTGGGTAAGTAACTTCTTTGATAAACCTTGCTTTTAATAACTTCTTTGTTTCCTCGGTGACTATCTTCTGCCTCTTGCATGCAAAGGTTCTTTTTTTTTTTATCACTAGCTTCACCCTTGGTCTGATGTTCAAGCTATGATAGGCAACCTGGGAATCTACCCTAATTATTTCAGATGCCCAAGAAGCAAAGTTTTTTGAGTTTCTAGTGAGGACTTCCCTTATTCCTTGCTTAGTGTCATAGTCGAGCTCATTTTCGATCTTCACCACTTTCCTATAAATAATTTACAATGTTTCAATGTCATATACTGGTTATGTTTAGCGCCTTGCTTCTCTATTTCCTACACTTTTAGGGGAAAGGCCTCTATCTGAGGTTTTATTGCCATCTGGTAACACTATTTGGCCATGTGCTGATCTCCGCAGATAGTGATAGTTCTGCCCTTAACTGGAATTTTCATGGTTAGGTGTTGGATGTTTGTGACTGCATCTACTTCATAAAGTGTTGGTCGTCCTATGATTTCATTGTATGTTAGTAGGAGATCCACCACATTGAATAGAGCTTTAACGACTTTAGTTTCTTTATCGTCCCAATTTCTAAATTCCATATTTAACTCTACAATTACCATTGGCTATATGGTTCCTCCGCAGAAGCTTATAATGGGATTCTAGATGGCTTTCAGGTTGATGATGGAGCCTCTCATGGCTTTGTAAACATTTCAAGACAATGCGTTGATGGCGCTTCCATTGTCAACCAATAACCTCTTCACCAAATAATTATTAATGTATGCATTTATCACTAAGGCGTCATAATAGGGATGGCGAACATGCAACTTGTCTTCTGGATTAAATATGATTGCTATTTTCTTGAAGGTTGGTCCTTCTCCACGACTCCTTTTAGGTTTCTTCTCAGCATTTTCTCCTTCAATAATCATGTTAATGACACCGGTTAGCTCATTCTGAGCCTTCTTTGCTTCTAGCCTGTCTCGCCCATGGGCCTCCAGATTCCTAATTCCTCTAGACGTGTCAATGAAATCGTTAAGTTTACCATTCTGCACTAGTCTTTCTATGGCATTTTTCAGTTTTCTGCAGGCCTCAGTGTCATGCCCGTATTCTTGGTGATACTGGCAATAATGTCCCCTATCTTGTGTGGCTCTTCGGCTTGAGCTTATTCTCCTTGCTAGGGTAATTTCTACACTATTATGTCTGACCCACATGAGGATTTTGGATCTATAGATATTTAGAGATGTGTATATGTCTACTTCCCTATCAAATCTTTCTATCGGGTTTTTGAAATTTATTTTTGGAAAGCTTACTCATCTGGATCTTGATCTTTCATCTCTGGTTGGTGGTTTTTCTTCTTCCTTTCACATCCTTCTATGTTTATCCATCTTTATTATTTTTACCGATATAGCCCTCACTTTCGTAAAAGTGCCAGGTTCCTTCGTCATTATCTTATCTTTGAGCTTTCCAAGTCTAGTGCCATTTTTCAAAGCTTCTATAGTAACTTCATCTATAATGTTTTTTATCTGCATGGCTACCTTGTTGAATCGATCGAGGTAGCTTTGTAGGAAGTCATCGACCTCTTGTCGGCACATCCAAAGATTGTTGATGTTTTTGGCAAGGGGAATGTTGGTGATGAACCTGGTATAAAACTTCTCTGCCAGATCCTTAAAAGAGGTGACGGAGTTCTTTCAGAGCCGATGAAACCATTTTTAGGCGTTCTTATGAGTGTGCTTGGGAAGAACTTATACATGATTCTGTCGTTCACATTCTGGAGAAACATTCTTGTTCTAAATAAGGATATGTGGTTGACAGGATCTCCGATCCCATCATATTAATCTAGTTGTAAGATTCTGAACTTGGTTGGTATCTTTATTTGGATTATCCTTTTTATGAATGGCATTCTGCCTTCCATGATACATTCATCTTCCTTCCTTGGTCTTGTGTGGGCTTTGTGTATAACTTCTTCAACCCTTTGAGTTAACTTCGAGTTATCAAGAGCCAGAATTGTTGAACTATATTCCCCTTCTAGAACTTTACTCTTCCCTTTATTCACCTCAGGTATCTCCAAAGGTGTTGTGTTGTGGTTCATATAGGCTAGCCCAGGGTTGCCGCTTTGAACTAAGGTGTTCAACTGTTATTACATTAAGGCTATCTGAGCTTGGACATTTTGTATCATTGCTTCCTTGTTAGTTTGGGTGAGGTTGAGTGTTTGGGTTACAGTGTTCAGGTTAGGCGTAGTTATAGTCAGTGTATTTGTTAGGCTTAGAAAAGGTATGAAAGGTATTGGTCAGTGATGGTGTTGCAATGGAGCATAATATGGAAAGTTGGTGCCCAAAGCAGCCACCCCTGGGTATTTCCAAGAGGTAAGTGCATATTTCCAGATGAAGGTCTGACATTCTGGAAAGTTGCTTGAAGTATTGTTGTTGGGAGAGGTGTTGATAAATTAATTGGAGGAATGGGTGCCGAAAGGTTAATGTGAGTTTCAGGAGTTAAGATTGGTTATGGGCTAGAAGTCATAGTGTCGATGTCTTAGCTTTGCAGATATATAAATGGCTTTTCCCAAGAGTTCCCATAGACGACGCCACTTGATAACTTAATTTTGGAACTCTTGAGCTTGGAATCCTACAAGTAATCAATAAAGGGCAAGGTAAGAGGTAGGGAAGATCCCTACAAATACTCTGATGCCTAAGTCAAAAAATAGAGAGAGGATCTAGAGAGAGAAAGTGAGTACAGTTAGAATATAAGAGAATAAAATGAGTGAGAATGAGGGATATGAGGTCCCATTTATAGTGATACTTAGACCTGAAAAGAGTAGGATTCCTCTTGGATAGGAATCCTAAACCAAATAGGAGAGTATTCCTTATTTGTTTAGGAGTCTTCTTGAGGCAGGATCCTTTCTTTAAATGGATTTGACTACCTTCCCTTTTCGAATAACCTATATAGGAAACAAAGTTCTTTAATTAACAGGAATATATACATGTGTGGTATCAATAGTCCCCTCGCGGGTCTATTCAGATATTTATGTCCAATGTATCCGAGTCTGTAAATGATAGAACATTCGTTCCTCTGTATAGAGAGAAAGAGTGCTTGAGTCACTTTGTTTAATATGGAAGGGTGAACTGAGATGGCCAACCTCAGTCACAGGAAAAGATAAAGCTCAATACCAAGTCTCGAAACCATTACATCATGAAAGTGCCAATTGGACTTTAGAGTGCACAAAATCTACGAAAAATAATATACAATGGATCAACCAGTCAGTGCAAAGGAAACGTAATGGAACCATTCGTCACTGGAGTTTTGATGCTCGGTGCATTAAAAGCATGGCCCGAGTGCCAAACCTCAGTACTATAGAAGTGACCTGAGGGTGCCAGCTTCAATCACTAGACTAATGCGTGAGGCTTAGATGCTCGGTATAAGGACGCGAGGCTTACATGCTTGGAACCTCAGTACTATAGAAGTGACCTAAGGGTGTCAGCTTCAGTCACTAGACTTTATCTTGGTGCATTAGAAGCACGACCCGAGTGCCGAATAGTCTAGGTGTCTTGCAAGTATGGCTCGGATGCCCATCCTCAGTACTATAGAAGTGACCTGAGGGAGCCAACTTCAATTACTAATCTTAATGCATGAGACATGGATGCTTAAAACCTTAGTATATAGAAGCGACCTGAGGATGCCAGCTTCAGTTATTGGTGGGTGACACTGGATCTTGCTATGCTGAGTGTGGAAGAATAGCTGGCAATGGTGCGCCTAGGGTGGGTAACATCTATGTCACTTTGACGCCTCAATTTTTAAAATTTGAGTTGCGTAACACTTGCGTCTTTTCGTGTGTCAGAAGATGAGACATTTTTATTGCCATAATGATGACTACTCAATTAATTGATTTTTCTCTTTCTAAACTACCTTTAATGATGTGGGGAGAAATGAAGTAATTATGAGGGCAGTTAATGGTTTATTCCAAAGCCTTCTATTGCTTTATAAGTATCCTTGCTTCTTCACCTTGATGTATTTTTGCTCTTTTCTATTTTACTGATATCTCATTCACTTTGCAACTACCACAAATCTTTTTCTGCAGTGACTTCTCCATTTTGTATCCAGGTGATCTTTTTTTTCCTTCTTTCATTCTTCTTTTTTTTTTTTTTTCTTAGATAAACTTATAGCACCAAGGGAATAGCTTAGCTTTGATCTATTTGTGTTTAGGATAGATGAGGAGTTATTAGGGTGGTACCAGAGGTAGTTTAGCATTCCCGCTGATTATGCCTTACACATTGTAGATAGGAAGTTTAGGGCCCATACCCCCATATTAGATCTCAGTAGTGTACTAGTGTATTTTGACCAACTAAAAAGGGGTCTAAAGTTCCCATTGGATCCCTTTGTAAAAAGATTTCTAAATAGGTATAACATAATGCCCGGTCAGCTCCACCTTAATAGTTATCAGATTCTGATAGAGTTTATTCAATTGATGCATGAGGAGGGTAGGGAGCCAAACTTAGATGTCCTATGGTATTTGTATAGCCTAACTAGGAAGAAGGGAGAACTGATGTTCTCCTTATCGACTGTCCCCAACCATACCCTATTTATGAAGTTTCTGGATCTTCACAAGGAATGGAGGCATAAGTTTTTCATTATCAAGCACCCTGTGGACTTTCTAGATGTACTACAGACACTGAGATGTCCGGCGAATGTGGTCTGATGAATGTCACAAGGTAAAATGGCCTCCAAAGTAATCCGACCACAATACAGAGATGGTCTTAAGGCTTCATCTCGATGGCCTGGCTGAGGCTCGATCAGTTGAAGACATATCAAAAAGATACTTATGGAGAGTCTGCCGGGACCGTGTTCAGTCTACTGGTATGTTTTGATTATCAAAAAGGTATCTTTCTGACTTTTTATTTTATTTTTTTAATCATAGATGGCTAACTTTTTTGCTTTTATGGACGGAATTCAGCTTGTTGCTGATGAACCAACAAGGCTAGAAGAAGTACATATCTCCTCCCCCTCCCCAAATCCTGAAGTACCTACAATCCTTAAGGAAGTGGTAGGCAATCCGAAGGGGAAGGCTGTGGTCGGTTCTTCATAATCTGGTAGGGAAGGTCAGTGAAAGAGACGACTGACCGACTAAGGCTCGAATGCTGAGGAGTTGGATAAGGAAATATATGTCCAGCGTCCAAGGCTTTTCAGGTGTCTGGACATGAGGGCATGGATCTTGAACAAAGTGAAGCTGCCGAGTGTCTCAAACGCCCAGGTTTGAGATCAATATGCTGAGTCACTAAGGCTGCTAGACTAAGGAGGGTCCAGAGGAGCTGTTCAGTTCTATGATCGATCATTTACTAGAAGTAAGTGTTGAACACTTTTTATCTAAAATTTTGCATGTTCTTATATTGAGATTATGACATGAGATTTTCCTTTCACAGATGACCTAAGCTTTGTTGCTGGCGAATGACCAGTATTTTTACCTCAAAAGCCAATATAGTCTGAAGGAGATGGAGGTCAGAATAATAGCAATTGATTTTAAGAAAAAACTGGATAATGCAAAGGCGACACTAGAGCTCTGCCAGATAAAGTACATAGAGGCAAAATCTGAGGCTGAGGCAAGCTAGAAAATGGTGGCTGATCTGGAGCACAGTCAAGGTCAACTGACCAAGAGGATCAAAAAGTAGGACTCTCAGATTGTAGATCTAGAGAAGAAGCTGGTCGAGGTCAAGAAATCAAGGGAGAACAATAAAAGATCCTATCAGAGCATGGTGGGAGGATTTCTCAAGGTCTACAGGTTTGAATGTAGGAGGGTCCTGCTCTCTCAGAATCTAGAGCTGGACTTGGTTGACCTGGATCAAATAACATTGATTGATTTGGCTAACATTGATGCTGAAAAGGATGCCCAGTAGAAGGCCACTTCCCTTCATGTGAGGAATATTTCTAGGTCAGTTGAAGGTTCCTCTACTGAGCTTCCAATGCCTATTAGTGCTGTTAATGCTGCTCCCCCTCCCGTCTTTAAGTCCGAGCCTTTAGATGTACACTTAGTAAAATAGAGTTTTTTTTTTTGTAATTGACTTTTGTAGTATGATTTTTTCATTAATGAATGAAAATACTTTATTTAATATCATTCTAAGTACAATTATTATAAGTATTTTTGAAGGCAGTCTGAGTTCAAAAATTGTTGTAGTTCCTTGCCTTCTTTGTCTTTTAATTTGTATGCCCCTTTAGATGTGTGCTCTGTCACTTAATAAGGGCCTTCCTAATTGGGACCCAGTTTGCCAGTGCCAAAGTTGCCTCCGCAATATCTGCCCTTCTGAGTACCCAGTCTCCTACCTTGAACTATCTTGGGTGACTACGCCGGAGGTGATATTATGTTATCTTCTACTTATGTGCCTCAGCTATAGCAGATGCCCGTTCTCTTCTTTCTTCTAGTAGGTCCAGACATATCTGGGTGTCAATGTTGTTGATGTTTTGATTGAAGTCTCAGCTGACCCTATAATTTGATGACCCGATCTTTATTAGTATTACCGTGTCCATGCCATATGTTAGCTTGAATGGTGTTTCCTTTGTGGATGATTTGGGAGTGGTCTTGTAGGCCTAAATTACGTTGTTAAGTTCTTCGACCCAATTTCCCTTCTTCTCATCAAGTCTCTTCTTTAACCCTTGTATAATAGTTCTGTTGGTGACCTCTGTTTGCCCGTTCGTTTGCAGGTGATCTACCTAGGTGAAACGAAGCTTTATTCTGAGGTTTGGGCAGAACCTTTTGAACTTCTCATTTTCAAACTGCTTGTCGTTGTCAGTGATCAAGGTGTGAGGTATGCCAAATCTGCAAATGATTTCTCTCTAGAAGAAGTGTTAAATCAATAAGTGATGGCGCTTTTGTAGTCAACCAATAACCTCTTCACTAAATAATTATTAATGTATGCATTTATCACTAGGGCATCATAGTGGGGATGGCGAACATGCAACCTGTCTTCTTAATTAAATACAATCTCTCTTTTCTTGAAGGTTATCCCTTCTCCATGACTCCTTTTAGGTTTCTTTTTAGCATTTTCTCCAATAATTATGTTAATGATGCTGGCTGGCTCATTCTGAGCCTTCTTTGCTTATGGCCTGTCTCGCCCTTAGGCCTCCAGATTCCTAATTCCTCTTGACGTGTCAGTGAAATTGTTGAGTTTACCATTATGCACCAATCTTTCTTTGACATTCTTCAGTTCTCTGTAGGCCTCAATGTCGTGCCCGTATTCTCGGTGATATTAGCAATAGTGTCCTATCTTGTATGGCTCTTCGACTGGGCTTATTCTTCTTACTGGAGTAATTCCTACACCATTCTATCTAACCCACATGAGGGTTATAGATCTAAAGGTATTTAGAGGTGTGTATCTGTTTACTTCCTTATTAAATCTTTTTACTAAGTTTCTAACATTTATTTTTGGGAAGCTTACTCGTCTGGATCTTGATCTTTTATCTTTGGTTGGTGGTTTTTCTTCTTCCCTTCATATCCTTCTATTTTCATCCATCTTTATCATTTTTACTGCAATAGCCATCACTTCCGTAAAAGTGCAAGGTTCCTTCATCATTATCTTATCTTTGAGCTTTCCAAGTCTAGTGCCATTTTTTGAAGCTTTTATAGCAACTTTGTCTACAAGGTTTTTGATCTGCATGGCTACCTTATTGAATCGATTGATGTAGCTTCGTAGGGACTTATTGACCTCTTGCTGGCACATTCGAAGATTGTTGATGTTTTTAGTAGGGGGAATGTTGGTGATGAACCTGGTACAAAACTTCTCTGCCAAATCCTCAAAAGAGGTGACAGAGTTCTCTGGGAGCCGATGAAACCATTTTTGGGCATTCTTTATGAGTGTACTTAGGAAGACTTTGCGCATGATTCCGTCATTCATGTTATAGAGCAACATGCTTGTTCTAAATGAGGATATATGGTTGGTGGGATCTTCGGTCCCATTATATTGATCTAGTTATAGGATTTTGAACTTGGTTGGTATCTCTATCTGGATTATCCTTTTTATGAATGGTGTTCTACCTTCCATGATTCATTCATCTTCCTTCCTTGGTCTTGTGCGGGCTTTGTGTATAACTTCTTCAACCGTTTGAGTTAACTTCGAGTCATCAAGAGCCGAAATTATTGATTCCCCTTCTGGAACTTTGCTCTTCCCTTTATTTACCTCAGGTATCTCCGGAGGTGTTATGTTATGGTCTATGTAAGCCTGCCTAGGGTTGTCACTTTGAACTAAGGTATTCAACTATTATTGCATTAAGGCTATCTGAGCTTGGATATTTTGTATCATTGCTTCCTTGTTGATTTGGGTAAGGTTAAGTGTTTGGGTTACAGTGTTCAGGTTAGGCGTAGTTACAGCCAATGTATCTATTAGGCTTAGAAAAGGTACGGAAGGTATTGGTCAATGATGGTGTTGTAATGGAGCATAATATGGAAAGTCAATGCCCAAAGCTGGCCACCCTCGGGCATTTCCAAAAGGTAAGTGGACATTTCCAAATGAAGTTCTAGTATACTAGAAAGTTGCTAGAAGTACTGCTGTTGGGAGAGGTGTTGACAGATTGATTGGAGGAATGAGTGCCGAATGGTTAATGTGAGTTTCAGGAGTCGAGATTGGTGGTGGGCTGGAAGTCATAGTGTCGATGTCTTAGCTTAGCAGTTATATGAATTGCTTTGCCCAAGAGTTCCTACAAACAGCACCACTTGATAACTTGTTTCCGGAACTCATGAGCTTGGAATCCTGCAGATGATTAACAAAGGGCAAGGTGAAAGGTGGGGAGGATCCCCATAAACACTTCGATGCCTAAGTCAGAAAATAGAGAGAGAAAGTGAGTACAATTAGAATATGAGAGAATAGAATGAATGAGAATAAGGGATATGAGGTCTTATTTATAATGATACTTAGACCTGAAAAGAGTAGGATTCCTCTTAGGATTGGAATCCTAAACCAAATAAGAGAGTATTCCTTCTTCATTTAAGAGTCTTCTTGAGGTAGGATTCTTTCCTTAAAAGGATTCAGCTGCCTTCCTTTTCCGAGTAACCTATATAGGAAACAATGTTCTTTAATTGATAGTAAATATATACATGTGCGGTATCAAATAAATATTCCATTTTTAGAAAAAAAAATATCAAAAGCTTAATTTAATGATGTAAAAATTGTTCTAATAGATAACCTATTTGTTTGAAAAAAAATGTTTATATGCACTAATACAATACTAATGAAAGGATGAACAAAATGTACTTTTTCAGTTATAAAATGATTATATCTAGTTGGAAGGGGAGAGGAAAGTTTAGGAAATTTTTGGTCTTAAGGGACCACAGGCCTCTAGATATGACTAAAGTTGTAACCTTAGTACTCAAATTCACATATCTTGTTTGTATTTTCTGAATTTCCAAAGGTTGTCTCATTTCCTGATCAAATGCCTTAAGATTCTTTGACAAGTTGCTAGTGTTACAGTGCTTTTAGGACAAACAGTTTAGGGATCTAATATTGGTTCTAATTCTTGATAATTCTCAGTTACAGACTTGTAGGGCACCACATATTTTGGGAAACGGTTATGCCAGAAAAGGGGAAATTTATGAAAAAAGTAACAAAACAAAAAAAAGAAAAAATATATATATAGGCCTGGTGAATTTATTACTAACCTTAAATGGAATGCATCCATAAACGGAATTCAGTCTGCCAAACAAAAATCCAATACATTATCGAATTCAGTATGCCAAATAAAAATCCAATAAACTATCCACCTTATAAAACCACTCTTTCATGTCTAAAATATCATCTCCTTCAAGCTAAAGCTTGTTACCATTTGCATTAAACTACTTACTAGATAGAATAACAGAAAATTCTAAACCTTCCACCATTTTGTAATTTTCTAACGTCAACCTTCAAAATGACGTCTATAATTGTTTTTGTGTATGAAGTTTAGAATAGTATCCATCTTTATTCCTTTTGAAGAGAAATTTTACAATATTGTGAGCGGCGAGGTCAAGCGCACACCTAAGTGTTTGGTGATCATGTCACTGTGTGAACTTATAGCTTACTAGGAAATATAAAATGAGCTTAGGGCCCAAAATGGAGATGGAGTCGCCACCCAAATAAAAGTTAGGATACACTGTACAACAATTAGATTTCGCGAAGAATCTTAGAAGTTGTCATCAAAGATCAGGTTTAAAAATTGGGTATGAGCTTTTGGAATGCCCACCCAACCTTGTGGTTGGCCTCCGTGAGTGTTTCGTATTTTATTACCTTTCGTTATTAAATTATTTCCTTAATTAATGTGGATTGTAATTGTTTCCAATTTTATATTTTAACCTGAGTTTGTACATTAGTCCCATTTTCATGCTTATAGCCAGATATACATCACCAATAAAATAAATAATAATAATTTACAACCATACATTCCAAATAAATAAAGGAAATGATTAAGGATTACAACGTTTTGTTCAAAGAAAATGTAAAATAAATATAAAATAAACCATAATAAACTAATTATTTATACAAATAAAATCTCTCAAGAACTAATTAATAGAATAACTATTTATTGATTAAAAATCATCAAATAATTCCTACAGTAAACACAAATTAGCCCCATCTCGCAAAATAACAATATTATCCACAAAATAATTAATAAGTAATACTTATGGGAAATGGAAACAAAATAACAAAATAGTCCATAAAAATCACAATAATATTATACAATAATATATTGCACAACATAGTAACCATACATAAAATCAATATATGTAACAAAACAAGCATGGAAATCATACAAAAATATACAAAACAAGCATTAAAAATAAAACAGAATGGTGCAGGATTCTAATGAAGTTAAAAAGGTGTCGCCTCCTGACCAGGAGGCGATTTTACATTGCCGCAACACGAAGGGGTGATACCTTTATGAAGAGGCATCACCTATTCAACAAAGATAGAGACAAACTACATTTCTTAGATTTTAAAAAAAATCAATATTCATGCAAATAAATGAAGACTGACATAAATATATAAAGATCAACTATCAATACTTACTTTTTCATACAATCATGCATCACATATGACCTTAAATAAGCAATGAAACTCAAGGAAACAAGCAAAAAAATAATAAATATAAAGCTTTTAAAGAAATAAAGAACTTAAAACTTGAAAATAGGAAGTCTCATTGATTTAAACGAAGTTGATGCTCCTAACTAAGCCCTCAGAGCTTAGTTGATTGATTTGAGTCCTTTGAATATAAGAAAATCATACTCCTTCTCAAGGAAATGAAGTCTTTTAACTCCTCAAGTCTCCTTCTTCTTCCTTTTCTTTTCTCTCTCCTCTTTCCTTTCCCTTTTCTCTCTATTTTTTTCTTAGGCTAAAACTTTTCAAGTTCAAAAAATTTATGTCCCAAAAATTCTAAAAAAGTCCATTTTCCTTTCCTTCCTTTTGTCCTTTTATGCCTCTCCTCACCTTTTTCTTTTCATCATTCCACATGCTTTTCTCTCTCTTTTTCCTTTTCTTTAGCATCTAAAAATACCCTAAATTAGAGGCAAGTAAGTCTAAACTATTGCCATGAATGGCATTTAATGTTGTAAAGGGTGGTTATGAAGAGGCGCTGCCTCTTTGATGAGACATCGCCTTACCGATGCCCAAAGTGAAAAGGTAACACCTCTTCGTTAAGGCAATCATCTCTTTACCCATGCTAGGTTTGGGCCTTTAGGTTAAAAGACTATGGGCTTGGACTTTTAAGGCTTAGGCTTGCTATTTTGGGCCTAGATTTGGTGTTTGGGCTTTTGAGTCTATTTTAGAGGGGTTTCAGGCTTTTTTGACATTTAAAACTCATACTTTTTCATTATCGGACTTTTGTTGCGAGCCGATCAAATTGAAGGTGTCCATAATTTTCCCATTTGGTTTTCAAAAAATTGAATTTCTAAAAATTAATTTTTTGAAAAGCAATATGCATATAAAATAGTAAAGGCTAAGAGCAACATACTTGACCATTGAGCTATTAGCCTTGGGAATTCAAACCCGATAGGTCTAACTTTTATTCGATACATGACCATGATCCTCTAATTTTTCTAGCCTGATTAGCCACTCATTATAGTTTAGTGTGATTTTCAAGTTTTTCTAGCTCAAGAAATCACTCATTAGAGAAAACGAAAACGTGACCATGATCCTCGAGTTTTCCTTGCCCGATCAGCCACTCATTATAGTTTGGCATGATTCATAAGTTTTTTTGGCTCTAGATGTCACTCGGTAGAAAAGATGAAAATATGATCGTGTTTCTCGAGTTTTTTTTGGCTCGATCAGTTACTCATTATAATTTATCATAAAACTCAAGTTTTCTTGGCCCAAGAGTTACTCAGTAAAAGAAATGAAAACGTAACCATGTTCCTCAAGTTTTCCTAGTTTGATCAATCATGCATTATAGTTTATTGTAAAACTCAGGTTTTTCTAGCCCAAGAGTTACTCAATAAAAGAAATGAAAACGTAACTGTATTCCTCAAATTTTCTTGCCTGATCAATTACTCATTATTGTTTATCATAAAACTCGGGTTTTCTTGGCCCAATAGTTACTCAATAGAAGAAATGAAAATGTAATCGTGTTCCTTGAGTTTTCTTGGTCTGATCAGTTGCTTATTATAGTTTGTCATAAAACTCAGGTTTTATTGGCCTAAGAGTTACTCAGTAAAAGAAGATGCACTTCAGGGATTCAAACAGACCAGACACCCACTTAGAAAGGAAGATGCATTTCGAGGATTCAAACCTAACTAGACACCTCCTTCTAACACACATTTCAGGGATTTAAACCTGATCAGATGCTTCTTCTTTTGCATACTTCAGGGATTCAAACCCAACCAAACGCTCCTTCATTTGCACACTTCAAGGATTCAAACCCGACTAAATGCTCCTTCTTTTACGCACTTCGGGGATTCAAACCTTACCATATGCTTTTCTGTCACTGATACTTTGATCAAAATATCTTTAATTCTAAAACATCAATTTTAGGGTATGCCCAAGAAGCAAAGCAAAAGTTTTTTTTTCTTCTCCATTGAGGAGTATATTCCTGATGGGCTAACTCATGTCCCTTTCATTAAATGGGCTTCTTAAATGAGCTTTACCTTCCTCTTTTCTTTTTTCCATTTCAAAAAATCTTCCTTTTTCTTTAGCATATAAATTCCCTTTTTTGTTTCCAAAGTCACTTTCACTTTTTTCTTTTCAAATTCTCTTTTCCTTTTTGTCACCCTTCAAACCATTTATTGTTATGGATGCCGCATGGAATTTGGATTTTCCTATATGGGACCTAGTGACTCTTATAATAAATCCTCAATATAGTTTCAGAATTAGTATCAAAGACGAGGTCCTTCTTTTTGTAGACGTGCGATCCCATATTTGTGGATTAGCTATATAAGAGGTTAGTACCTGATTTCTTTGATTTTTCTTGTAAGTAATAGTAAATAACATCGAATTTCTATTCATATATGTATGTTTATCATTTTAACCAAAATAAATTTAATTTTATTGAATGAAATTGTAAAAATCAAATTATTATGTCAAATCATCAACATGAAAAGGTGTCGACTCTTTAAGGGGACAGTCACCTTTTCGATGGGGCGATTGCTTTATTATAAAGAGGTAGTCACCTCTTCATGTCAAGGCGCTCATAGAGAGGTGATTGCCTCTAGCCTAGAGGTGTTCACCTCTTTGATAGATTTCTGAGTAAAAATTGAATTCATTTATGAAAAAATAGTAATTTTACTCCCTGTTTTACTCCTATAACTTGATTCTCACACCCTCAAGGGTGCTGGGAACTTCTATGATGCCTATATATGGTATGATGAGCTCATAGACATGGTAAAGGCTTGAATCTATGACACTGGATTTTCTTATTTCGTCCTAGCATTTTCAGCACAATAGGGGTGTACAGACTACCAACCTCTGCATGCTCGGATGGAGAGATGGTCTGATACCACACATACGTTCCATCTTCCTTTTGGGGAGTTTACCCTCGATCTAGTAGCTTTTGTTGTGGTCACTGGCATTGCTTGCATGGGGATTCTGTTCCTCTTAATACTAGTCTCCATCAGTTATCTCTAAACCATCTCGTCTTCATTGAGTGTCTAGTTAGCATGGTCCCAGATATAAAGGGAACACACATAGTGAAGCTTGATTCTATCAAGAGATTTTATTCTTATATTAGAGTTGAGGTGGCTACCATACCTCGCCAGATAGATTAGGTGGTACGTGTATTCTTAGTTTACTTACTAGGCACCACTCTCTTCACAAACACTGCTAATTCTATAAACTTAAGCTTCCTGATACCCTTGAGAGATCTAGACCTGATGGCCATATATGACTAGGGTAGCTATGCTTTAGCCTATCCATACATGAGTATGGATGAGTCGATGGGTGGAGCTAAAAGGCTTTATGGTTTTTGGCATGCCATTCTAGTACTCCCCTCCTCTTTCACTGTTAAGTTCCACCTCAACTGCTATTATTATTATAATTTGCCAATCATTCTTTTTTTCTTTTGTAGGATTGGGCTCTCAAGCTGGAGTTAGTCATAGGGATTACTCATATTATCGACACTTCCTTCCCTGCCATAGCAAATAGGGCCCCAATCGTGCTTAGAGGAGGCCAATTGTTATGTATACATTCATTATGAGCAATTGAAAACTCTTACACATGATAAGGTAAGTACTTGCAAACATAATTATAATTAATAACATATTTATTAATCTAATTCATTCACTTACCAGCTAGATTTCACAGCTATATCTGGATTTATGGGGTCCCCGAGTTGGATGGTCTCAGGCCATAATCCACTCAATTCCATTATCTCAGAAGAGGGTACTACTTCGAGGGCTTGATTGCAGAGTTTAGTATCTCAGCCAGAGAGTACACCAGTAGCGGATAGGTGCTCGAGTGAGACAGCCACCCCTCACTCCTCCTCGATATATTTTCAGGGCATATAAGTTAAAGAGAGACAAACTTGATCAGGCTCTAGCAAAAGATGATATTACGAATCATTATGAGAAGAGAAAGTCTTACTATGTGGATTTTGCACAAGCTCACCTCATACAGAGGGTGCCTCTACTTGCACCTGTACTTTAGGTAAGCATGAAATTCTATTAAGCATATAGTTTACATTCATGCTTATGGATGCCATTTCCTGACTTAATTTTCATTCTTAGGCACCAGGTAAGGTACCAGCTCCCTATTTTAGGCCTACCATATAGGAGAGGCCTCATCAATGCCCCTATATTATGCTTAACAGTGAGGGTACCTCCTCTAGCATGCCACCTGTTGGGGAGCCTTCTAGCTCCAGATCTCGAAGATAGCTAGTAAGCTTGTTGCCTTCTAGCTCTAGATCTCTAGTGATAGCTAGTAGGCTTGTTGCTAACCCGTTGTTGGGTGCCTTCGAGTGAGCTCTCTCATAAGTTCTTGATGCTAGATAGGAGCTTAGAGCCTGAGTTCTTACTGGAGGCCACTACATATGTGAGTTCCCTTCTTCTGAAGTCCTATTCTTAAATTTGACTTAACACATGATTAATTCTAATAGTATATTGATTGACAGATACTTAAAAATCATGTGAGTATATGTATAGGGTGATTGAGGCCCATCGGGACTTCCTTATACAAATAATATAGCAATAAAAGGTAACAATTATGTGTTACTTCTACATGTATGCATGCTTTCATAATTTCTTACCTCTTATTTCATCTTGATAAGACCAAGATGAGGCTAGCCAGGCAATGATTACTCTCAAGTGTTAGCTTGCTACTCTCCAAGTCTAGGGTAACGAGGAGGAGGATGACGTGAGTGATGCCAAGGAGGAAGATCCAGTTGATGAGCATGTTAAAGATAGCAGTGATGATGATGGAATTGATCCTGCTAATGATGAGTAAAGGAATATCCTTGAGGCCTTTTAGCATAGTATCATTTGAAACATTTTTACTGCTTTGCATTGTTGATATGTTACTATCTGGATCAACTTTTTACTTTATCATTTTCATATTTGGCATTGAATGAATGATGCAATATTCAAATTTGAACTTTGGAAAGATTTTAAATCAATCAAGGGATTTTTATTACTGAAATGCTCTCCTCTGAATTTTCATGTACTGTATAATCATTTTGTAATAACACCAAGATAGGTTTCACCTAATGGAGAAGCATTACCTCTTCATAGAGGCATTGCCTCTTTGTGAAAAGGCAACGATGAATTGCCTCTTCACATAGAGGCACCGCCTGATTATAGAGGCGATCGTCTTTACAAGTTCAGTCTGTAGCTACTTAAATCCCTAGTTCTCCTTTAAAATCCCCAATTTCTCATTCATGTGAATTCTCTTCATTCTTCCTCTCTAGACAATATCCCATCCGTCTAATATAACTAAAAAAAGGTTGAAACAACCACAGCCAATTCTGAAAAGTCTGAAAGGTGGATCATGGGCTAGATTAGAGCCATTTCACCTATCTGTCTTCTAATTTTTGCATGTTAGGAAGATCAACTTCCTATTTCTCCATGTTCTTACTCAATTCTAGGATCCTCAGAAGCATGTCTCCATATTCAACACAATAGAGTTATACCCCTTGCTAGAGAAATTTGAAGCTATCTTGGGCTCTTAAATGGATTCTGCTTATTAAATTATAATTTCTTCGGTTGAAACCCCAAATCTACACTCCAACTAATAACAAATGGCTAAACTATTCAACTTTTTTCCTCAGTCTTCTCTTCACCATATCTTTAGTAATGAGGTTCTGATGAGCTCTTTTCTCGAAGCTGTTGCAACTGTAGATAGCCATGAGATTTACTAGCCTCGAATGATTGCTCTTTGCCTATACAATTAATTTCTACTGGTTTTCCCTTCTGGAAAATATGACCCAAAGGTTCTTCACATTCTGGATTAAGTGAAAGTTGGCCTAAATTCTTTCCCTTTTATCTTAGTAGAGACCATCATTAGGCTTGACAAATTTTCTAAAACTAGGTAATTCTCAGGGAGTCCTCTATTGCTGAAGTTGATTTCCACTTATTGCTTCTCGCCATTTTCACTTATTCATCCTTCCAACAAGTGTGGTTTCATGAAAAGCTAAGGTTTCTCGAACCTCCCAGAGACATTGCATATTACAAAGGCCAACATTGCCATACTAGTAGACTCCACCTTATTCTAAAGAATATTCGAAGCTGGTTATCTACATTCCCTAACACTCTAATTCAGCGGATGTGCTCATGGTAGAGGTTACAACACATGACCATTTGATCTTATACCTACTACGTTCTACTATCCAGTCTGCACTTTACTACTTTCTATAATCCTGCTCGACTTTGTAGACAATACAGGTAAAAATAACTGATCGTGCATCTAGTGCATGAATTTGAGCTAGGGCCCCTTTCTCAAAACTTTTGGATAACCTAGTTGCTACTTGGTCTCGCAGATTCATTTAAAGGTCCAGTGACTATGATAGAGATTAATCCATTGATGACCAGTACAAGGCATAAATCCAATTACAACAGATAGAGAATGATGAATTCATAAGAAATAAAAGGACAAGGGCATTGCAGGCATCAAGTGTTCAAGGTGTTTAAAAGAAAAGCAAGCATCACTAGTTTATTAAATTCAGTCTTTATTTGCTTTTTATTGGATGGAATTTCCTTTCTAGTTAAATAGTGTATAATAAGTATTTAATGCAACATTCAATAATAATAAAGGCAATTCATGCACAAAGTGACTATATATCTTGCTTCTTGCATATCTCATATCGTTAATTGGCTTGCCCTTGCAAGTTTTCCAATTAACTATATTTTTTCTCTCTCTCCTTTTATATGTCCTTTACTTTTGCCTGAACCATCCTTTTAGATTTTCAATCAAGTAGAACTTTTTATTATTTTATTATTTTATCTCTAACTTTTGCCTAGACAGCCTTTTTGAGGTTTTCTCCCTAGCGAGACTTTACAGAAAGTATTTTTTAAGCTTATCCAGGCTAATAGCTCTATAAACTTGTTTCCTTCCAAATCATACAATATAGTAGCGACCTTGGAAAATAGTTTCTTTACTTGATACAGACCTTCCCAGTTCAACTTGAACTTTCCCCATGGATCCATTATGATGGGCTTAGTGAGCTTTAAGACTAAGTCACCCTATTTAATCTTGCCTAGCTTAATCTTCTTATTATAAGCTCGGGCTATCCTTTTCTAATACAATTGAGAGTGATGCATGGCTTTCATTCTCTTTTTATCTAATAGCATCAATTATGCCAATCGACTTTCAACCTATTGATACTCAAGGATTTTAGATTCCAGGAGAACCCTTAATGACTAAATCTCGACCTCAACAAGCAATACTGCTTCACACCCATACACTAAAGAATATGCAATAGCTCCCATTAATGTTTTAGCAGTGGTCCTATATCCCCATAATACGAACTACAGGTAGCTTGCCCAATATTTATAGTTCTCCAGTATCTTGGCTAGGATCCTTTTCACATTCTTGTTTGCCACTTCTACTACTCCATTCACTTGTGGTCTGTAAGGAGAGGATCTATGATGTTTAATCTTATATTCCTCCAACAAAATGGCCATTCATGCCATAAACTGGACACCATTATCAGTTATGACATATAAGGCAACCTATATCTATAGATTATATTCTTTTCTATGAACCTCGACATTTATTTTTCTCTAACAGTCATAAATGAGTCTACTTTAACCCACTTAGAGAAGTAGTTAATTTCTACTATAATATAGTGATGGCCATTAGATGCTTTCAGCCTTATCTCTCAAATGATATTAATTCTACAGACTATGAATGGCTAAGGAGAGGTCAATCCTTAAAGTTCCATAGAAGGAAAATGGCTCACTTCATCATATACTTGGCAGTTATGACATTTCTTCATATATTTCACATAATCTGCCTTTATGATTAGCCAAAAATACCCTTGATGAGTTATTTTCTTAGCGAAGACCGTTCCAGTCATATGTGATCCATATACACCCTCTTGAACTACTTCTATGATTTTTCATACCTCATCCTTATCAACACATGCCCAAATGTACTCCAGTTTGCATCCTCTTGTATAACATCCTATTATGGCTAATGAATTATTGAGACAACATCTTTAGTGACATTCTTTCTTTTCTATCGGCATCATCAGGGAATTTTCCTATCTTGAGATACTGTTGTAGATTATGAAACCAAGGCTTCTTTATGGGGTTAATCAACATTATTCTTATCTCTTCATAATAGGGAGTCTAGGACTTTACTATAATGAGGGGTTTAATTTATGCCTGCTTTCATCCTTCCTATGTTAAAGCTAGAGTAGCCAAAGAATCTGCCATCTGGTTCTCTTTCTGTGGCAAGTGCATGAACCTGCATTGGGTAAAAGATAACAGAATTATAGTCGAGTAGTCCCAATATAGTCTTAGTTTATCTTCTCTTACTTCCTATTTATTAGATCTTTATTTCATTACCAGCATCAAATCTCTATATATTATGAGTCTTCTGCCTCCACATTCCTAAGTGCTTCCAGACTAAAGATGCAAGTTTTATATTCAGCTTAATTGTTGATGACCTCAAATTCCAATCGCTTCACCATCATAATCATTTGTCCTTTTGGTAAGACCAGAATCACACCAATACCTACTCCTCTATTATTGACTGCTCCATCAAAATATATTTTCCATGTCTGGATCTCTATTACCCTCAAATGCTCATCTAAAAATTCTAACTCCTATTTTTATCTGTCATCCACTGAATTTTAAACTAAGAAGTCTACTATGAC